>CM038227.1:27065300-27403613 GCA_021442155.1 Cymbidium sinense | reverse complement strand
ATCTAGAATTAGATGCTATATGTGCTAATTTTATTCCTCTATGCTTACCTTTCCAAGAGAATTTATTTTGTTAATATTTTTATAGAATTAATTATACTTGATCACACTTAAGGTGAAATATGTCATTTCACAACTAGGCTTTAATTTATATTTTAATTCAAAATTAAATATATTTAAGAGTAATAATTATTATTAAAAACATTCAAAACACCTAAAAAAAATTTAAGTATTTTTAAGAATAAAGTAATTTATTTATAAAAATAAAAATATTCAAAAATATTGGGCAAACATATTTTTTTATAAATAATAAAACAATATTTAAAAATTAAAAACAAATTTGAACCCAAAATTAAAAACAAATTTTCTAAGACTTATAAATGATAAATCATAAAATATATATCTTAAACATTTCCATCTTTAATAATTAACATTTTTTACTTTCAGTTTTCCAATCATTTCCATCTTTACTAGTCATATTTCTGAGAAGAAAAATAATTGTCGGTTTTATAATTAAATGATCATATCTATCTTGAAATTATCACAAATATATTTACAGTGCATAAATAATAATATTAATAAATAAAGTGAGAGTTTGCTTATGATGTTTAGTGATTATAAATATATTTTTCTGATCAGAATAAAGTATTGTTATTATCTTATAGAAAGTTATATAGTAAATAAATTTATTCTAAAGTCCTTGGACATAAATGCCACATATATATTGCTTGACAATTATACATTATTAAATACTTTAAGAGCTCAATATTTGCTATCGTCAAAGAGGAATATCTTTAGACAATTTGGTCTATTAATAGTATTGACATTGAATCAAAGTGATCTTTATTATAATTATTATTATGCAGTAATAAATATGTGATAAATTTATATTAATCATGCATATAATATATTGATCCAAAGATATGCATATCATTGGCAGAATTTATTATCAATATTTGTTGACTGTAATTTTAAGAGTACCATTTACAAATTATTATTTATGTCCATAGACTAAATTACAATGTTGTATTAGGTATCTTATATATGCCCATTTTATTAAATATTTTATTTCAAACATATATTTTGTTTACATTATATATGCATATGAAAATGATAATGTTGTTAATTTTGAATATCATTTTTGTTCTTTTCAGTTAATATTTTTATATATCTATCAATTTGAATAATATTTCAGTGTTCAACGACACTAACTTTAAGAAATGGAAGAGCATATCACCATTGTTCTTGGGTGTATGGAAAGAGCACTCTTCACCCACACACTTAAGGCATGGCTACAGAGAAGGCCGACGAGGCAGCCACAGTTGAGTATACCCCGTTCTCCGATGGAAGCGCAGCGGTTGGAAGGCTTGCAGCTTCATCTTCGGTGATTCTCTCTCTCTCTCTCTCTCTCTCTCTCTCTCTCTCTCTCTCTATATATATATATATATATATATATATATATATATATATATATATACAAACATTTTTTATTTTTACATATCTAATAGCTTATATAAAATGTTGTATTTTTTTTAAAATTTAAAGGTGTGTTGTTTGAATTATTTTATTTTTATTTTGTTTTATTTATGTTTGATTCAAAATAAAATTTAGTTGTTAATGATAGCATTTTAAGAACAGCTAAAATATTCAAAGATGTTTTGAGTATTTTTTATAAAATAACAAAAATATAAAATAAAATTGATCCTAAATAAGCATTTTGTTGTAAAGATTTGAGTGTTATTATAAATATAAAAATAAAAAAAAATTAAATATTTAGATGTTAATATATAAATATATAAGAATTATATAATATATATATATATATATATATATATATAAATATATATATATACATATATATATATATATATATTATAAAAAATTATATTCAAACATCATTTCTTTATTATAATTTCTATTCAAAGCTTAAACCTTTTCCAAATTTAAATTGAAAATTTTGAACTTAATTTATGATTGTCCATAATTTTCTACTAATTTAAGTTTAAAATGAGGTCCATATATAGATAGATAGATAGATAGATAGATAGATATAAAATAAGTCACAAGTAATTGAAAATTTTCACAAATATTTTGATTGTATATTATATTAACCAAAAAATTAAAATATTAATATATAATAATTTAAAATACCTAACTCAAAAACACTTTTAATGCCAAATATAACCGAAAATTAGCGTTTAGTCAAATTATCTGAAATCAACAATCAAAGTTAAAATTGACAAACACAACAACAAATGAATATTATCAATTCAATATTATTAATCTTCAAAGCAAACTCTTAGTAAAAAAATATAAAATTTTATATTAATATATAATTTTAATCATAGTTTATGATGAGAGGTGACATACTTAATATCATCTGTGATATATCTGAAAAATGAGCTTCATCAAGGAACTATCACCACTTAATAAAGTGACCAATTGGGTCTATTTGACCCGTTCTCGATATATATGCGTCTTCATTTATTGAACTTTTGTCATTTATTATCTATTTCTTGATAATTATCCGATATGACACTTAAAATACCACTAGTCGAAGTACAAATCTTGATGTCAAAAGTAAGTTGATCTTTGAAGCTTGATCAAACTTAAAATATCATTGAAAACTTTGTCATATAAATTAAATCCCACTCTTAAACATGGTGTTTATAGTCAAATCGGCGTCACAAGCGATCTCCCCGATCTCATATACTTCATTTAAGCATTCAAATGCTTAAAATACATCAAATGATCAAATGAATCATTTTGACGTCGATGGAGAGGAGTGGTTGGATTTTCATGTATTTCGGAGCGCCACTCTCCGCTATAAATAGCTATCGAGCAGGCTAGCCTGCCATAATCTGCCGGCATTTGACCACCGTGCCATCATCTTGCCGCTTTCGTCCCATGCCATCGATCGCGTATCGCATACTCGCTGCCACGCCACGCTGCTCGCTGCTCATCTTCGCGCTATCAGCGACCAGCGTCGGCTCATCGCTAACTACATCATCGCCGACCATGCGCCGGCCGCCGCCGATCTATCTGGTCGCGCGACCTCGCCGATCATCATCGATGATCTTCATCATTCGACTCGCTTCACCATCATTTACTAGCATTACAATCGACGTATATAAATGTTGTGTGATTCTGGGATTCCCATTGTCTGCCCTTCTCATATACAATTCTATAATCCCGTTATCGGGAATATTTTGTACTCTAAAACAGATACATAGTGGAAGATTTTCGGGTTAGACCCGAGATTTTTCTCTTTAGATTTTTCACATAAATATTATGGAGTTCTCTTATTAATTACATCTATGTATTGTGGATTTCTTAATAAAGCTAAAGTCTTTTATTCTACCTGTTTTTCACACAACAATCCTTTAAACTTTTATTTAATTCTCGATATTTCATCATTTTTTTATTGAAAATAAAATTAAATTTGGATATTTTAGTACATTTTTTTTATCAAAATTAGTTTAATTTTTTTTTTTAAAACTAAAGATAACTCGTAGCACCTTATGGGCTTCTCTTTAATTCATTTTTTGAACCATTAGATCATATGTTCAATTTAAGTGTGGGAAAGATTTGTTAAATGTAATATATTTATAGTTTTATGTCATTATTCTAATTTTGATCGTTATGAATATTGTAGACATTAATTTTATTTTTATTTTTGATAATTATAATA
Source organism: Cymbidium sinense (assembly GCA_021442155.1). Taxonomy (NCBI): domain Eukaryota; kingdom Viridiplantae; phylum Streptophyta; class Magnoliopsida; order Asparagales; family Orchidaceae; genus Cymbidium; species Cymbidium sinense. The sequence goes on along the minus strand of CM038227.1, from coordinate 27,399,925 downwards.
TTAAGATTTATTACATGAAAATGTACCTTGGTGTATGCTTTTTATTGATGACATTCTTCTTGTTGATAAGACTAGAGAGGGAGCCTAAGATAAACTTGAATTATGGAGATCAGCCTTAGAGTCTAAAGGTTTTCCTTTAAGTAGATCTAAAACTGAATGTATATAGTGTAATTTTAGTTGTAGAAGTTCTAGTAGTAGTATTTTGATATTGGGGTGGCTTTACTCTTAGAGATAAAATGAGAAATGAGCATGTTTGGAAAAAAAGTTGGGGTTGCTCTAGTGGCAGATAAGATTAGAGAGAAGATGACTTAGATGGCCACATAAAGAATTAGCAGTCCCATGACCGTTAGGAGAGTAGATGCATTAGATTTGCTTTATATTAAGAAAGGTGAGGTTAACCTAAAAAGACTTGGTTAAGATGTATAAAAATGACCTTAATATACTTGAATTAAATGAAAATTTTACACATAATAGGACACAATGGAGAAGAAGGATTTATGTAGCCGACCCCACATAGTGAGATAAAGGCTTGTTGTGTTGTTATATATGCGCACGTGCGCACGCACACACATCTATTTTTAAAATTTTATTTTCTAATTTTGAGCATCTATTTTTACAAATGTTATCAAAAAATTGAACAATAATCTGACAATCTTTCAAAATATGGATAGATAAATATTTGAGTCAAGCTCTCTAAAAAAAATTGTAATTAAATTTTATTTGTCATTTATATTTTTATGTTATAATCGCAATTTTTTTAAAAAAGAGTGAATATTGGTTGTGACTAAAGGTTATAACATATAATTATATCTTTGTAAAGAATGATTAAATGAGTCAAATTTTTAAAATATTTTTAAATCACATCATTAATAATTATATTCATAAGAATATTATTAAATTTAATAAAATATTACGAAGAAATACTACTTCCCATATTAAAAAAAAGTTGGCTAATAATATGATAATTTGTCACATTATTTTAAAAAAAATCTTATCTTAGACCAAAATTCTGACTCAGAATATGTCAAAATATTTTGATATTATATTTTTTTCAAAACTTGTCGTACGATAATAAAATAAAATACAATAAAAAAAATTCAAGGAATTAGCTAAAATTAAAAATAATAATAATAGCAAAAATCAATTGCTTGGCTGTAGCCGGCCTGTAGTGACTTATTGCATTAGACAGGATGTCAACAGCTATATTTTTAGGCTTAATCTGATTATCTTTAATTTGATTTTAATAAAATAAAAAAATTATATATTTATTATAATTTTTTTATTCAATAAATTCTTCTGGAACAGCTTTATCATTAATTTTTTATTTAATTATAACTATCTCAAATAGACTCTTAATCATAAATAATAAAAATTACAAAAACTAATTCATGCTTATTATTTTATTTTTTAAATATTTTCTATTTTGAATCTTTTATTTTTTTTAATTTTATTACTATAATTTTTTCTGTTTAGATATTTTTTATTTTTTTCAACAAAATAAGAAATATATTGACTTCATGCATTCAAATAAACGAATTAGCTTAATAAATAAATACATAAATAGAGTGGCTGGCTGTTGTCGGCATGATGGACTTGTAGACATATGTAGAGCTCCAGGCAAGGAGAAAATATTGCGTGTGTTTATGTCCGAATTTTGTTGTAACTTGAAGGTGTCTTAATGACACCGTTTATATTACCCTGGGCCTGGCCCGTTAAAATAGCAGGAGAAATGACATTTGAATGCATGAGAGCAATTTAAAAGAAATATATAAATAGATTTAGAGCATAATATATTTTTTTTTCCGACAAACTGAGCTTAGAGAGAAACAAAAAATCTTATTTTATTTTTCTAAGAACTAAAGATAGAATTTAATTGAGAGAAATTGATGATATTATATAATTAATTTAGATGATGATTAAATAAAAATACATCTAGAAATTTTCTAAATCTTTTATATGTACAGTTTTTAGGATTTATTAATGTGATATTATTTGAAATTTTTTTATTTAATATATATTTCATATACTTAGGAGTTCTTCAGAGACTTTCTTATTTTGTGAACTATTTTATATGTTTCTTTGTGCTCTAATGAGAGTATAACCCATTTTATCATTTTTTTTCAGATTTTGACCCTATTTGGATATAATATGTTGAGTATATGGCATTACAAATTATTTGATTAGTTAATTTTAAGAGATTTACATATGCTCTATACTTTCATAAGATTACATATTATTTTATCAATATTTGTCAATTTTTTTGACATGTTTGGAGAGATATATATTTAATAGATTCTATTAGAATAATGATAAACTGCAAATATTATTAAAAAAATATTTTTTAAAAAAATAGAAAAATATAATTAAAAAAAGAGAATTTATATCTATAAGATGGGGGCGGCTGAGCACTCTTCACACACACACTTAAGGCATGGCTACAGAGAAGACCAACGAGGTAGCCACAGGTGAGCATACCAAAGATGGTAATGTTGACCTCCATGGCAACCCCGTTCTCCGATGGAAGCGCGGCGGTTGGAAGGCTTGCAGCTTCATCGTCGGTGATTCTCTCTCTCTCTCTCTCTATATATATATATTGCCACACCTTTTTCATGTTTTTACATATCTAATATCTTATATTTGAGATTTTCATTTATAATACTTCACCTATAAATGAAAATGTTGTATTTAGTTTTTAAATGATGATAATAGTGTGGGTTGTTCGAGATTACTTATATAATTTTAATTTTTTTTGTTTTATATATGTTTAATTCAAAATAAAATTTAGTTGTTAATGATATTTTAAAACAATCAAAATATTCAAAGGTTGTTTTGAGTATTTTCAAAAAATAATAAAAAATAAAATATAAAACAAAATTTATCCTAAATTGGCATGTGATATTGTTGTTGTTAAGTTTAAGATTTGAGTGTTATGCATGTAAAATATAAAAAAATTTTAGTATTAGATGGGTATGTAAATATATAAGAAGTATATATATATATCTATCTATATATATATATATATATATATATATATATATATATATATATATATATATATATATATGCATCCTCGACGTTCCTAAACCTAGCTGCTTCCTCGGCTCTCTCGTGTTCTTGCTTCCCGATCAATCTTTTTTCGTCCGCGATTTGGTACTGATCTCTCCCCTGCTCTAGTTGGTAATGTAACCCTCTCTTTGGATGGGAAATGATTTTTCCGACTTGCTCGGATATAAACCACCCGTAAGCTCGATCCTTTATCCCACCGCAGCTTCGTTAAATCTTTCAAGGATGCTATCTCTGGTAAATCCGTTCCCACTACTGCTTCGGTTAAACTAATGTCTACTGATTTCCGTGGTATGCCTGCTGTAATGTGTTCGAATTCTGATGTGGAAATTCTTGCTAAGCCATTTGAATTGTTGGTAGGTAAATTCACCCTTAAACTCCCAACTTAGAAAATATTCGCTCCTTTTTTCATAGTCTGAAACTTACGGGCACCTTTTCTGTGGGATTGATCGATCCTAGGCATGTGCTAATTCAATTATCAAATGACTTGGATTACTCAAGAGTTTTTGCACGTCGTTCTTATTTTATTTTTAACTGCCAAATGCGACTTCTTAAGTGGACACCTAGTTTTGATATTAAAGAGGAATCACCAATTGTTCCTATTTGGCTTGCTTTGCCCAACATGCGCATACACTTTGTTACACATCGTTTTTTGTGGGGCTATCTTTGACCTCTTCAAATTGATCAAGCTATGGCGTGAGATCCGCCCTCGGTAGCACGGATACTTGTTGAAGTTGATATAACAAAAAACATCCAAAAGAAGTCGATTGGATCGAAAAAATGGGTTATAATCAAAAGGTAGAATTTGAAAACTTTCCTCTTCTGTATTACACCGCAAAATCCATGGGCATGAACACGATTTTTATCTTACATCCACATCTCAAAAAATAAAATTCTATTTCTACTATTTCAATGACTAAGGAACAACCCACTAAAATGGCATATGTGCCAAAAGTAAACCAAAATAATCCTCCTCCACAAATTCCCTCTTTAACTATACTGTCTGATTTGGAAAAGGAAACTAATCAGGTGTTGAACAATGACATTGATGACATAGTTGGTTTAGGGAACTTAGAAAATATGCCTATTATTATTCCCAATGGTAACATGCAGGCCCATACAACTAATGATCCAAAACAAAGAAATTGATGAACTTAGGCTTGGGAACATCACCGAAAAAATCTTAGTTTGGATCAACAACAAAAAAAATAACACGTAACATTAATCTAGAAAAGAAGATGAAACAATTCTACCTCCTAACACTTTGAATGGCCAAAATGATAGCATAACTAATCACCAATATGGAAGAAGGGAAATTACCATCACGATTCCTTTGCTAAATAATGAAACTTTGGATCACACTAACTATTCCTTTTCCGATGGAGACACCTTGGACACCGACAGACCTTTTCAAACTATTCTAAAGAAAAAGAAATCATTCAAAATCAAAAGCGCTAAAAATGTGGCCAGAATCACAAGATCTTCATCAACCCTACATCAATAATTTTCTTTCTCCTCATTCTCATCCAATCAATTTTTTCCAATCCAACAATTATGATTAATTTTATTATTTGGAACATTCGTGGTATTGGGACTACTCTAGTTCGCAATCTCGTTAGAAGCCTTTGTCGCACTCATAACATATATGTCCTTACTATCACCGAACCACTTATCCACTCTTCTAAGATTGCGGCTACCGCTAGAACACTAGGTTTTCCAAACTTTTTTTACAACATTAACGACAAAATTTGGTTGTTTTGGAATAATTCTATCAGCATCAATATCCTTGACAACAAACAACAATTGATTAATGCACATATTTCTGTGGGTGTTTTCACCGTGGGAGCTCTTTTATTTATGCATCTTGTAATAGAGCTTAGGAACATCGTATGGAATAACTTAAGATGTTTAGCTTCCTCGTACTCAACCTCGGTTGGTTGGAGATTTCAACACCATCCTCTCTACTTCAAAGAAGGGGGGTCCTCCTAATACTAATTCTATGGAAGATTTGCTAATATGATTCTAGACCTAACCCATCGATAGGGTTTTCAGGTTCCAACTACACGTGGAACAACTCTAGACTTTGGCAACGTCTCGATCGTATCCTTTTTAACCATCTTTGGATTGATCAATGGCCTAATACCTCAGGAGAATACTTAAGTAGAACCCTGTCTAACCACGCCCTCTTCCGACATCAGAAAGCCCCCCCTACTTCAATACCCGCACCTATCCCCTTTCGTTTCCAAAATATGTGGTTGCAACACAATGACTTTATGTCTCATTGGACTAATTGGATGGCCCTATTCACCCTGATAACTCCATTAAAGGCATGATCCAATTTTTGCTTAAACTTAAAAGATTAAAACAAACCCTGAAATGGTGGAATAAACATCATTTTAAAAACATTTTTGTAAATCTTAAAACTATGGAAGATCTTGTTTGCTCTCTTGAAGAAGCTGCCGTTTTAGACCCTAATAAAAATGACGAACTCAACGAAGCTAGAGATAACTTGATTAAATATCAAAACATGGAGGAAACTTATTGGCAAAAGTCGCTACTAAACATATTGATGATGGCATAAACACAAAATATTTCCACACTCTTTTCAACAAAAGAAAAGTTCTAAACTCAATTTATTAAATTAAAACAATAATGATAATTGGACATCGGATAAAATGATATTAAAGATTCTATCCAACACTTTCAAAATTTGTTAAATAACAACATTAACACGGAACCTATTTCTAATCCTCATCGATTCCCTCCAAGATTACTCGACCAAAACACCTCTCTTATTAGGTGTCCGACGGATTCAGAAATTAGTACTGTTCTCCAAAACATGAATTCAGATTTGGTTGCTGGACCGGATGGTTACACAACTATATTCTTTCAACAGTGTTGGTCCATTATTAAGTCTGATTTAATTGAAGCCGTTATTGACTTTTTCAATGGCAACCCCCTTCCTAGATCCTTCTCTAGTACCTCCATCATTCTTATCCCTAAAAACAACCATCCGGAAACTTGGAATGACTTTAGACCGATTAGTCTTTGCACCTTCTTTAACAAACTAATTGCCAAAATAATCACCAACCGTATCAATCCTCTGTTGCCGAACATTATCTCTCAGAATCAAACTGGTTTCATTAAAGGGAGAACTATAGCTGATAATATTCTTTTAGCTCAAGAAATGATTCATGATATTGACCTTCCTATTAGAGGCGGTAACATTGCTTTCAAACTGGACATTTCTAAAGACTTTGACAATCTCTCTTGGGAATTCCTCTTTTCTATACTTCAACTTTTCGGATTCTCAAAAGAATTCATTCGTATCATTAAAAATTGCGTCACTAATGTTTGGTTCTCTGTTATCATTAATGGAGAATCGGCTGGTTTCTTCACCTCTAAACATGGCTTACACCAAGGAGATCCATTGTCTCCCTTGCTTTTTATTATAGCTGTAGATTACTTATCCAGGAGTCTGAACAATCTATTCTATAATAAGCCAAGTATGATTTACAAAACTCAAGGTGGATTTCCCATTACTCATCTTTGCTTTCCGATGATTTCATCATTTTCTCGCAATGCTTCTATACCTCACGCCAAAACCATTATGAAATTCTTTAAAAAATTTGGCAAAGAAAGTGGTCTCCTCCTTAACAAAAATAAATGTTGTTTCATAACCGCTAATAAAATCAACAATAATAGGATTAATCATATAACGAGGATCACTAACTTTCATCAACAACAACTTCCGATCAATTATCTAGGTACTCCTCTTTTCAAAGGTCATAAAAGATCTTATCTTTTGACAATTAATCCATAAAATATCCAACCGTATCTCCTCTTGGGAATACCATTTTCTATCCTTTGGATGGAGGTTAACACTGATTAAGAGTACCCTTAACTCGATGCCTCTTTATCTTATTCAAACTATCGTTCCTATCAACTTTTGCATTAATAGAATTGAGAGGCTAATTAATAAATTTTTTTGGGGGTCTAATACCTTTTCCTCAAAAATACACTGGTCCTCTTGGCACAAAATCTGCGGCATCTTTAAGGAAGGTGGTCTGATCAGAAATCTATCAATGACACCATCAACGCATTCTCATATAAACTTTGGTGGAATTTTAGAAGCAACAATAGCCTTTGGGCTAACTTCATGACAAACAAATACTGTCTATCTAAGCATCCATTGAACTGCTCTTATAAAACTAACGCTTCTCCTATTTGGAAAAGACTTTGTAATATCAAATGGAAGGCGGAATCTTTAATTTTTTGGGGCATTAACTCTGGCAACTCCTTCTTCTGGCAAGATAACTGGCTTGGAAATAATTCTTTCGATGAATTAATTTCCTCATGCTCTATTGATACCATCAAAGTCAAATCTTTCTGGAATAATAATAAATGAAACTATTCCATGCTGATTATATCCCTTCATCCTTTTAGACAAACTAAATACATACACATTACACCCAACAAAAAAGACCGATTCTTTTAAACTCTCCCACAATGATAATTTAGTTTTAAAAATGTTTGGCTTATGATCAAAGAAACTTCGTGATTATTCCAAAGTGTATGCTCGACTTTGGCATAACAATATCCCCACCTCATACTCCATTCTTACTTGTATCTTAAAAACTTTGTCCCTATTGACTCCTTGATGGGGTAAAGGTTTTATCTTCAAAATGTCAATGTTGCTCCCATATTGAAAATGTTAATCACCAATTCGTGAGTGGAGCGATCGCCTCTAAACTTTGGCTTTGGTACGATAATCTATTCTCCATTGACAAATACAATGGCTCGCTTACTATTTATCAGCTCCTCGAGATATATTTTGAAAACAATATAAAAGGTCATATTAAAAATGTTACTGCGATCATTATTATCTGGTTCATTTGGATGGCTAGAAATGATGCTAAGCATAACGATATAACTATGAATCATTCCAAAATAATTGCCAAAACTAAATTCAAAATCCGTGACTTATTTAAAGCCAACCTTATTAAATATTAACACTTAAAAGGATGTAAATTTGTCGCCTCAAAATTGGGTTTGCAATTGCCTGATACAAACACTTCTAATCAAGCCAAAATTCTTTATTGGGCCAAACCACATGATAATGTCATCAAAATTAACACCGATGGAGCTGTATCTCCTAATGCTTCTGGATGTGGTGGCATCTTTAGAAATTTCAAGGGTGATGTTATCTTGGCCTTTGCTAATCCTCTTAGTACCAACTCAGTTCCTTTTGAACTTTTGGCAGTTTATAATGCTCTTGACATTTCACGAAAGGTTGGCTTAATATCCGGCTTGAAGTGGATGCCTTAATACTAATTGATCTCTGCAGACAAAAAAATGGCAATGTGAATTATATTATTTACTCAAGCAAACTAAAACTTTGCTCAATCAAATTTGTTGCAAAATCACTCATATATGGAGGGAAGGAAATGCTTGTGCTGATTACCTTGCTAACTTAGGAACTAGATTGAATGAGCCCATTAATTTTGATAAACATTCTATTCCTAAACACTTACAAGGATTGGTTAACCTGGACAAGACGGGTTTGCCTTACATTAGATCTTAATATTAATTGTAAAGCATTACATCTTGTCTTCATATTTGTCAGAAAGATGAAGCACCCTATGTACTTTATGATTTTGTTGAGCTGCTGGAATCGGTCCCCCCTTATCTTTAATAAAGATTTTACTTTCTACTGTTATGATTGGTTGCATTTCGAAAGGCTTTGTTGCCTCTTTTCATTGACTGGCCGGGTTGTTGGTCCTGGCTGTGAATATCTCTTTTTATGGTTTGTGTTTGATGTTAACTTCAGCTGCCTATGGAATAAATACTGTAAATTTCTCTGGATTGATATTGATCTGGATCACCTGTATAGCGGCCCTGATTGCTGCTTGGAACTGCTGCTCTAAACAATTTTTCTGGATAATTATTTTGGTTGGTTGTAACCGGATGCATTTCTTTAGCCTTGCCGTTCGGGTTCGACTCTTAATTTCATCTGTATTGGTTTTGCTATTTCTAATCCGGAAAAAGTATGATATGGTTGTGAGTAAATATTACCCTGCCGCTTGCTTGTTCCTTTTAGGTGACTATGGTGCACATATTATCATTTTATCTGGATCGATTTCTGATCTGGAATATCTGAATAACAAACCTGAATGTTGCTATTGGAATTGCTGCTCTAAATGCATTTACTGGGTTTTTATTTTGGTTGTTTGTTACAATTGGCTTCATCTCATTATACCTTGCGCTTTTGTCACTTCAAATGTCGGGTTGCGTTGGCTTTGATTTCATTAATGTGTTGGTTATGTGTTCTCATCTCTCGTTTGGAAAAATATGTCCTGGAATAATTCCTCACCGTTTCTCTTGTGGTTGATGTTCCCGTGACTATGATATCCTGGATTACTAACTGTTTCGTTTTCCGGTTCATTTTATGACTGAATTATCTAAATGGCACTTGAATGTCGCTATTGGTCCGCTTCTAAATGCAATATCTGGGTGCTTATTTTGGATGTTGGCATTTCATTCCCTGTGTTGAGATATGATGCTTCCTTTACTACGCTTCTCCAAGGACATTTATAAGGGGAGGGTTTCCGGATGTTTACGATATATTCTATTGGGATGGTGTTAATTATAAGCTCATATATATTACAGCTTTCTTCTTCTTGTCTCTATCCGATCTAATCTCTTTCTCACGACTACTCATGTGATTGACTAAGTTGGCTCACTCTCTTAGGTTTATGTATTCTCATGTCAAGAATGCTATTTTGATGATAATTTTCTTGAATGAGACTCCCCACTTTTCAGCCACTACCAGCTACCTATATAATTTCGATATGATTTTGACTAGGTTTGCGGTTATAAAGCTCACAATAATATCAACAACCTGGATGTTTCCCTCTAAGGTTTGTTGGCTATGATGTGATGACCTCACTTTCTATTGGTTCGGTAGCTCATGTGATATAACCCTTAAGTTTGGATGCTCATATTTGCATCTCAACAGATGTGATTGTGCCGAGCATTCTATCACATTTCCTTACTATAATTTTCACTCTATGTTGTTTTCCTCTATTTGTTGTCTATATTACCTTAACTGCTATATCTTTTTGCTGCTCTCTCCCTCTTTTGCAGGTTTGCTCCAGTTTATCACATACTCCTATGTCCTCCAAAGCATTGGCTTTAGTACTATTTTACCTTATTATGTAAATCATCATGTACCCTTGGATTGTTTTAATGCTTTCTTATGATTTTGGATGTACTTAGATTGGGGTTTTACTCCTTAGGCTGATTGTAGCTCTTTGAGCATTCTGGATTTTAACCCCTTTTAAGGATATTGTAATCTTTTTTTGTGGCAATAAAATACCCCCGTATCATGGGGTTTCCCTAAAAAATATATATATATATATAATATAAAAAAAATATTCCAACATCATTTCTTTATTATATTTTCTATTCAAATTGGTCAAACCTTTATCCAAATTTAAAGGTTGAAAAGTTTGAACTTGAATTTTATGAGTTGTCCATAATTTTCTACTAATTTAAGTTTAAAAATGAGATCCAATCAAGTTAGAGGTTATTTAAATCTTATATATATCGATAGATAGATATAAAATAAGTCACAAGTATTTTGAAAATTTTCACAAATATTTTGATTGTATATAATATTAACCAAAAAATTAGAATATTAATAAATAATGATTTAAAATACCTAACTAAAAACACTTTTAAAGACAAATATAACCAAAAATTAGCATTTAGTCAAATTATTCTAAATCAACAATCAAACTTAAAATTGACAAACACAGCAACAAATGAATATTATCAATTCAATATTATTAATCATCAAAACAAAATCTTAGTAAAAAACATAACTTTTTATATTAATTATTTAATTTTAATCATAATTTATGAAGTATTTGAGAGGATGGCATACTATGGCATATCATCAAATATGATGATATATCTGACCAACGAGCTTCATCAAGGTGCCGCTTCCAATAATGTGACCAATTGGGACTATTTTACGATCGATATTGATGATGCTTATTTAAGGTATTGGACTTTCATCATTGCCTCTCATTATCTTTTCTTGGTAATTATCCTTTTAACTTTTATTTAATGCTAGACATTTCATCATTTTTTTATTGAAAAAATAAATAAATTTGGATATTTTAGTACATTTTTTTTATCAAAATTATTTTAAATTTATTTTTAAAACTAAAGATAACTCGTAGCACCATGTGGGCCTCTCTTTAATTCTTTTTTTTTTTAGCCATTAGCGCATATGTTCAATTTAAGTGTGGGTAAGATTTGTTAAATGTAACATAGTTATAGTTTAATGTCATTATGAAAAATTAAATGTTATTTAAAGGTGAATTATTAAGGTGGTGTTAAAATTGGATAATTTTTTTGTCAGATTATTCTAATTTTGATAATTATGAATATTGTAGACATTAATTTAATTTTAGGATAATTATAATATTAAATTTTGATTTATTACATGAAGATGTACTTTGGTGTATGCTCTTTGACATTCTTCTTGTTGATAAGATTAGAGAGGGAGTTCAAGAGAAACTTGAATTATGGAGGTCAACCCAGAGTCTAAAGGTTTTCGTTTAAGTTGATCTAACACTAAATATATGAAGTGTAATTTTAGTTGTAGAAGCTCTAGTGATAGTGTTGTGATATTGGGTGAATAAATCATTAAAAAGAGCAAGTGATTCAAATATCTAGGCTCTATTGTTCAAAATGATGGTGAAATAGATGTAGATATTATTAGAAGAATTCAAGTTGGATGGTTGAAGTGGCAGAATGCATCTGGCTTGTGGTGTGATAGAAAAGTACCACTTAAATTTAAGAAAAAAATTTATAAGATGGTGGTAAGACACATGGCCAATAAAGAGAAGCATAAGACTAAGTTAAGTATTGCAGAGATGAGGATGTTCAGGTGGAAGAGTGACTTTACTCTTAGAGATAAAATGTGATATGAGTATGTTCGAGAAAAAATAACAATCATATGTTTTTGCATTGCATCACTCTCCGAAAATCCACTCTAAAAGTGTTTTACATTTGGAATTTTATTTTTTCAATTTTAACATTATATTTTGATACAAAAAATTTAAAGGATAAATTGACCTTATATGGAGAGTTGACTGCATAGATGTTGGCTTCCTTTCTAATGCAACAAGCCACTACAACCAAGCAATTGATTTTTATTTTTTTTATATTTTAGCCAATTCCTTGATTTTTTTAATATATATTTTATTTTATTATCATATGGCATGTTTTGAGAAAAATATAATATCAAAATATCTTGACAAATTAAATTCGATCTATATAAGATAAGTTTTTAAAATAATGTGACAAATTATCATATTATTAGCCAACTTTTTTTAATATGGGTAGTAGTATTTCTTTGTCTTATTTTACTAAATTTAATAATATTCTTATGAATATAATTATTAATGATGTGATTTAAAATATGACTTATTTAATCATTCTTTACAAAGATATAATTATAACCTTTAGTCACAACCAATATTCACTTTTTTTAAAAAAAATTTGTGATTATAACATAAAAATATAAATAAAAAATAAAATTTAATTAAGGTTTTTTAGAGAGTTTGACTCAAGTATTTATCTATCCATATTTTGAAAATTTGTCGGATTATTGTTCAATTTTTTTGATAACATTGTAAAAATAGATGCTCAAAATTAGAAAGTAAAATTTTTAAAAATAGACGTATGTGCGCACATATATAATAATAACAACAAGCCTTTATCTCACTAAGTGGGCTCAGCTACATGAATCTTTCTTCTCCATTGTGTCCTATTATGTGTTAAATTTTCATTTAATTCAAGTATATTAAGGTCATTTTTTATACATCTTAACCAAGTCTTTTTAGGATTACCTCTAAATTTCTTAATATAAGGCAAATCTAAGTCATCTACTCTCCTAATCGAGTCATCGGACGGCTGATGCTTTACGTGACAAAACCATCTAAGGCGACTCTCTCTAATCTTATCTACCATTGGAGCTACTCAACTTTTCCCAAACATACTCATTTCACATTTTATCTCTAAGAGTAAAGCCACTCATCCACGAGCATCCTTATCTTTGCAACACTTAACTTAGTTACGTTTGGGCATGTAGCTTTTGAATGTTGGTTGTAAAGCGATGTAGAAATCAATTTTTTGAAAAACTATTTTGTGTATTATAAATATATTTCTTTTGAAAAATCTAAAAAATAGCTTTCTGACAGCCACCATACTCTAACAGTTTTGGTTCTCAAATCAGCTTTTTCACAACAAAATTTTCTAAAAAGCAGACAAAAAGTTAGTTGCCAAACAAAATACAATGCTTTTGCAGCTTTCTTAAGCAAAATAGCCAAAGTTATCCCAAACACACCCTTAATCTTATGCTTCTCTTTTATTGGTCACATGTCTTACCACCATCTTATAAAATTTTCCTTAAGTTTAAGCGTACTTTTCTATCACACACAGCCATATGCATTCTTCCACTTCATCCATTCAACTTGAATTCTACTAATAACATCTCCATCTATTTCACCATCTTTTGAACAATAGAGCCTAGATATCTCCTCACTCTTTTAATGACTTGTTCACCCAATGTCAAAACACTACTACTAGAACTTCTACTAAAATTACACTATATATATTCAGCTTTAGATCAACTTAAAATGAAGACCTTCAGACTCTAAAGTTGACCTCCATAATTCAAGTTTCTCTTAGACTCCCTCTCTAATCTTATCAACAAGAAGAATGTCATCAATATAAAGCATACACCAAGGTGCATCTTCATGTAATAAATAAATCAAAATTTAATATTATAATTATCCTAAAATAAAATTAATGTCTACAATATTCATAATGATCAAAATTAGAATAATGACATTAAACTATAAATATATTACATTTAACAAATCTTACTCACATTTAAATTGAACATATGATCTAATGGTTCAAAAAATGAATTAAAGAGAAGCCCAAATGTTGCTATGAGTTATCTTTAGTTTTAAAAACAAATATAAACTAATTTTGATAAAAAAAATGTATTAACATATCCAATTTATTTTTTTTCAATTAAAAAAATGATGAAATATGGAGCATTAACTAAAAGTTTAAAGAATAATTACCAAGAAATAGATAATGGAGGCAATCATGAAAGTCCAGTACTAACCCAAATAAGCATCATCAATATATGCACCAAGAATTGACCAAATAGTCCCCAATTGGTCACATTATTGAGCGGTGGCAGTTCTTGATGAAGCTCATTGGTCGATATATCACTAGATTTGATGATATGCGTAGTATGCCATCCTCTCAAATACCTCATAAACTATGATTAAAATTAAATAATTAATATAAAAAATTATGTTTTTTACTAAGATTTTTTTCTGATCATTAATAATATTGATTTGATAATTAGAGTCACACGAAGAACCAACTTTTTTCTATGATAGATAAATTTTTAAGTTATTATGCAATATAATAATAAAATAATAATTATTACATAAATATATATACAGAAAATTAGTATTAAAAAACATAGCAGTAAGATAATATCACCACAGTTATATGAGAAAAATATAAGTAGGCATAAATGTGAATGTTTTTAGCTTTTATTTTCATTAATAAACTATTGCATTGACAATAACAGATTAAGTTGAATATTTTTTTATGAGAATTAAGCAAAGTTGTAATTTAAAGGTGGACAAGCTCCTAAATTTTAACATACTCTTAACAATTGAGAGCGGGAAATTGTCTACCTTGGGGCAAATGTAGTTTTAGAGCTATTATAATATAATTTTGGTTATATTTGAGTGCCAATCTAAAGGGAGATGTCTATAATAAAAATAATTTTATAGTGCAGATCTAGAAGAAGGTTGTTGTAATATAAGCGTGTTTGTAGCTATTGGGCTTGGTGTCACTGGTGCCAAGGGCAATAATATATAGACTACCAAAATAGACGCTAAGTTGTAAACTTGATGCATTGTTAATGCAATTGTGGTTGACACTGCTATCTTCACAAAATGGAGTTTAAAGAGACGAGATTGATATTGATAATGTCAACAGGCACATTCTCGACTATCAATTTGAGAGTTGAACTAGACTAGGCTAATTTCATATTTTTATTCCATATCATATGTAGTAGAGTCAATCTTATAATTAAAATAGAATCTTTAAAATCAAGAAATTCCTCTATGAGCATTAAAACATGGAAGAGTTGGCTGTTTAAAGTGTATTGATAAGTTTTAGCAATGAAAACTTTCTATCTTGATGTTCTCTTTACTTTCCTCTATTTATCTTTTTCTCTCTATTGAAAATACCTAAATTCTAGTTTGTCTTCAACTCCCTCAATTTATCTTTTCATTTTTGTTTAAATGAGTTTCATTTCTTAGAATACTAATTAATTTTGATCATCTTTATTTTCATTCTAAAAATAAAATATATCATATATCCTCTTTTTTCTCTTCTCTCTCTCTCTCTCTCCCTCTCTCTCTCCTCATTATTTTTGTTTCTATCTTAATTATTCTATTTTTTGTGTTAATATCAATATATAATGTTAACATAGGAGATGATAGCTTAAATAAGATTCAAAGATGAGGCCAACGTAACACTAGTAGTCAATATTGATTTTATTTTATGTGCTTCACAAATTCACCAATATTGTACTTAAAGCATTAGATTGTTAACATAGTGGTGAACATTAATTGGTTAAAATAAAAATAATCAAATCTAATTAAGCCTATTTAGTTGATTTGGGTCAATTTATTAATTAGTTGTTTGATTTTTTTTTGTTTGAAATTAAATGTTATTTGGATTAGAATTAATAATTTAATATTAAAATAAAATAAAAAAAAATTTACCAGAAATTGAAATTTGACTTAAAAATAGCTGATACTAATTAGCTATTTTATTTTTTTAATTCAGAGTTATAGTCATAAACTCAAAAATTTATTTCTCTACTTGACTCCCCACACCCTTCATTATATCTTGCATTGTATGATATAAAATTTTACATTTAATCAAAGTCGAATTAAATTCATATGTGATTTGATTCAATTTTGAGTGAGCTTTACTATATTCAATTTTTTTGGATGATGTATTAAAATTTATTAGTTGACTGAATCCCTCAACCAAATCATCCAAAGAAATTGAATGCACACCCCTTTATTAATGTGCTTTATGTACTAATATAACAACAACCCAAAAGTTAATATTCATTTATAAAACATTTTAATGATATAATCACATCAAAAAAATACACAAGAAAAAGTATATTTCACTTTGAAAAAATTGATATTAGTAATATTTTGATGTGATATTAAAAAAATTATTGTTGGTATTTTCTGGAATAGAGAAAAGAAATGACACCACATAGAGCTTAGGAATATTTTCTTTAGATGATCAAATATGGTATTAAGGAATAAATATATTATCTCAAAAGATAAACACACTCTCTTGTAATGGATTGGATCATTTTAATAAAAGACTACTAAGGCTAATGGGTCTTTCGTGTACCAGAGTATTTTTCCCTGAACTACATGGAAAAGTAGAACATGGTTTATTTTATCCTTGGATCATGGTTTCCTATAAAGCAAGCCTCTATAGTTAAGTACATCTTAGGAAGGGTCTCTTCCTAAGAATACTCTTGATTAAGAAATAAGTAGTTATTCCTAAAGATTACTAAGGTAGCTTTCAAATGATTGATTTTGGAAAATTCAATTGGGAGAGGTCCAAATTGAAAGAGAGTTATTTTCAAGAGTCAAATGAGAAAAAATACAAAATATCTATTGATACTGGGATACCCAGTAGACATTTCAACTATCCTTTGATTGGACTTCAAATTTGGGATTTTAATTTTAAATTTCAAGTTGTCATTTTCTTAGAAATCTAAGGCTTAGATTCTAGCAGCATAAGATTGCAGAAATGCCTAGGGTTGAAGACTTATTCCTAAAAAAATGCTTCAGAACCTAGTCTGCAGGTGCTTCTGACACATGTCAGATGCTCGACCTAGTTCTATCCTTTGGATTTATTAGCCATTCTCCTCACTTGAGGGAACTAACTTATCCATGACTCTTCTGGACTTACAACCTGCCTAGAGAAGGCTGCCAGCTAACATCACCTAAGCGCATTTTAAACTCATGAGGCTAAGTCATATGAATGCAAGATGGCTTAGCTGTTGCATTTTTAGGAAAGAAATCTATGAACCTAGACTTACTCCCTAATCCCTAAGATCATGTAGGGTATGAAGATGCACCTAACTAATGCATATTTTTTAGATTTTTATGATTTTTGACTCAAGATATATTTTAGGTCATAGGAATACAATTTATGCCTAATGCATGCAATTAGAAAAGATTATGAACCAAATCACAAATAGAAGAAGGTGTGCTTCCATCATAGGCTCTCAAGGTCAAGCCAGGTTCTCGGCAAGGATGAAAGTCCTTCATTAATCAAGAGTGAAATAATATGATTTATGCATGATGTTAAAACATCCAACTAAGGGGTTGCTACATTTTATCTTACTTTAATGCTTAGGCTTATATGAAGATTATGAGTTATATTTATTTTATGTTTTGATTGGTTTAATTGGATATAAAATTTAGTTTATTCTATGAGCCTATGTCAGGCATTTATCAGACAAACATAGTACAAAGAAACCTAGAAAAGCATGATGTTTCTATTATTACACACCAAAATAAATCAAGCCAAATTAAATTAATACAAATAGGCCAATGCGATCGGGTACCGCTGTACACCCCGGAAGAAAGAAAAATGGGCAGCAGAGTTCTGCCCTTATATAGCCCGACCTAGAACTACAAGTTTAGATATATGGGACTTCCTTCCAGAAATGTCTCCTTCTTTAGGGACATTTATAGGGCTCCGTAAGGGACCACTGCACCATTTCCTGGTAGGGTCAGCTCCTACTAATCCTAAACCCCATAGATCCTAACCTAATTCTAAGCTCAAATTTACATTTAAAATTCAAAAGAAATTTTAAGCCCTTCAAAACAAATGTTTGGAAATACACACAACACACAAAATAGTTATATTTTATAAACATATGGGTTTAGCATTAGTTGGATGCCAAGCCCACTCTATGGACTATGTTAAGGATTTTTAGTACTTGCAAGAAAACAATAATTTTATGATTTATTTATTACAGCGATCCCTTTAACACAGTCCCCTGCAGAAAATAGTGTTAAATCTAGAAAGAATCCCCTAACATCTAGTCTAATGGGCAAACAAGCTAGGCATCCTAAAAAACACACACCACAGACATGTGAAGCACATCACAACATATCACATGAGATTAAAAGAAAATCACAGAATGATCTAACCTACTATAGAGTCCATGACCTAAGTAATCTAGTGTGTGTAGAAGTTGGGCTTGGGTAGTAAGTCTTTTAGGCCTTTTAGTTCAAGTTTCAATTCAACATTTGAATTTGTTTAATTTTACCAATGGTTGAGTTCAATTCAAATGGTTTAGTGCTTTAATTTCCCTTCTTTATGTTCATTTTATTTGGTTAAAGTAATATTTAAGTTTTCAAGAATGAGAAATAGAATGAATTTCATTTTTAGGTGAAACTCACTTTATTCCACATCCTAAATCCTAATGAGGTTTCCAAAAGTCTAACTAATATCCCTAAGAATCTTAATTAATCCTTTTGATGTTATTTATGTTTGGATTTGATTTATGTTATTTTATTTGTTTGAATTTATTTGCTTGATTTAATTTGTTAGTTTGTTTCATTTTGAATTAAGCTATATTTGTTTCATTTGATTTGGCTTATGTTAATTTTAAAGAGTTTGAATTTATTCAATTTGACTTAAGTTGTTAAATCAATGATTTTTAAGCTTAAGGTTTAAATTCATTAATATGAATTAATACTTTAGGTTTGTTCATGGATTATGCTTAACCTAAAGCACTTGAATTGATTATTTCATCTGATTTAATTGACCTAAGTTTTAGATTAATTCTTAAATTCATTAGAGATGAGTGGTTTCATTAAATTTCATTGATTCAAAGGTTAAGGTTTAAGTTAATTAATAATTTTGTTAACCTAAGATTTTACTTAATTAGCCTAAGATTGAATTTGATCACTTCAATTGACTTAGGATAATTAGATAAGTTCCTGAATAGTTTTCTAATATTTGATGGAGATTGGTTTGAATTACCACTTTATTTAATAGATTAATTAATTTCCTTAACCTAAAATTTGATTAACATTGACCTAAGGATTTAGAAATTTAAGAACTCCTAATCTAGAGATCAATTAAACTTAAAATATTTTTGGCAAGTAGGGTTATATGCCAATTTTATATCCCTAAAGTTTTAGTTTGATCAAAGATGTAATTAGGGTGTAATTAAGGTTTTAATTAATTCATTAAAACCTAAATTAAGCCTAATTTATTTAGATTCATTAAGGGATTTTATTTTTCACTTATTCTTCACTGCAATACCTTTCCTATGAGAGTTTATTCATAATTATTGGTTAACTAGTTGATTTACTATGATTTAATTAAGTTTAGGTTGTTTAATTGAATTATTTAAATCATTTAATTGCTTAGGTCAATTTAGGGATTATTGGGTTCAGATAGGTTTAATTAGGTTTAATTAGTGTTATGTTGTTCATTAAGATGATTTAAGGTTGTTTGATTAAAATTCTTCAATTATTTCATTAATGATTAGATAATTTAATTAATTTAAGGGTTAAGCGTATGAAATTTTAATTTTCTTTGAATTCAGAGAATTAGATCCCCCAAAATTCACCTAAGGTATGATTTATGCTTAATTTCATTTTCCCAAAGTTTCAAATTAATTGGGTTATTAATTTGAGAGTAGGTTTTAATATTTTTCAATTAAACCCAAATTAAAGAAAACCCAATAAAATTGAGGATTTTAATTCTATGGATTCCTCTCATGAAGATAAATCCAGAGATTTTATTTGTAATTTCTGATTTATATTTGATTTTTTATGATTTTTTGAATTTTTATGTAATTTTCTTAATTAATTAAACTATTATTTAACAACTTTTAATGATTTTTAAGTGGCGGTCCCATGCAGGATCCGTGCACGTCAGTCATGGCGTGGGTTGGACTCATTGCCACGTGGCATCGCCTCGGCATGACCAAAACACGGGATCTCTTATCGGCCGTTCGATCAAAGATCAAATAGTCTAGGTTACTCCTGCGGTTCCTTAAAAGACTTTAATCAACGGTGCACCTAGATTTGGACCGTCCATTTCTTTTAAAAGAAATGGATGGTCCTGATTTCATCACCCCCCATCCTCTGCAAGAGCCAAGGATCGTCCATGGTATTTTGCTAATAACTTTTGATATACATGAAATCACGTGATTTCAATTGCCACACGATCATTGAAAACTCTTCTTTCAATCCATAAGGCTTGATCTCACTAGAGATCAAGATTTATATGAAAATGGCCAAGGCCAAAAGCTTGGAGAAAAAGGAGTCATTAATATGGCATTGAGTTTCAAAGGTTGAAATCAAATCCAATAGCTTCGTTTCTTCGGGAGAAAGCTTTGTGCCAAAGGAATTGAGCCAATTCTTTGTAGTTTGATCCCTAGACCAACCCTTGAATGCTCATTTTTGGTTTTGATGGTTTGCAATGGTTATGGAAACTTGTAGGGGAGGGGAACCTTTGTTTAGCTTCAGGTTTGATGTATGAAGGTGTATTAATGTTTAATTCTTCTTGGGGAAGTATATGTGTGTGTTTTCTTGTTTGGCCATGACCTTTAAGGCTCCTTTTGGCTATTCTTTGGTCAATTTTGGTGATGGCGGGAAGCTTCTTGGGATCCCCCCTGACTTACAAGTGTTTAGGGATGTGGGAGATAGGGAAGGGAAAATGGATTTTACCTTCCTTTGTGAATCTTTAGTTCATTTTTGAGTTTTGTCATTTAGTTCCTTAGTGGCAGTGGGAGGTTAATTACCTCATTAAGAAGGCTTAAGAGGATTAGTCTCCCTCCCACATCCATTGGTTAAAAGTGATTTGAGTTTCCTTATTCATTTTGTCTTGTTTAACTCACTTAACCTAAATTAGATTAAGATGGGTTAAACCTAATTTCTTATGGGTCAAATGACCCATTTGACCAATACCAAATAAATTGGGTTATGTCCCATCACCATCCCATATGGTTTAGGACAATTAATTTAGATTTATTTTGATTTTTCTTGGGTTTTAGTTCAATGTAACTTATTTAGGTTATTTTGATTTAAGGAATTTATCTTACATAATCTAGGCCTCAATGAACTCAAATTTCTTTTTCATTGTGATCACACATATTCATTTAATAATTTAAAATATTTTTGGTGATTTAATTTTGTCGAATTTTATTGGGTTGACTTTTTGACCAAGTGGGCCCATGTAAGTTAATCCTAGGTTGACTAGAGTTGACTTTAAGTTTGAATTTGAATTTCCATTTTATTTTTATTGATTAACTTGATTTAATTTATGATGGATATTTGTTTTAATTTTGCATCAAACCAAGTATATTGGATTTAGCTCAAAATGCATTTCTAAGTCACGAGCATAGTGACTTGAATATTGAATTAGAAATCTCTATTTGAACTTGAGCACTTTTCATTGCTAAAATGACCTCTTCCAAAATTAGGTCAACAAATGGAATATGTGTAGTGGATTAGTTAATATCACATATTGTGTTGCAAATTGATCAACATGTAAGTATAAACTTGGGGTTCCAATTCATGATTTTGAGTTTTTGATTTAGAATTTTATTTTCATTGATTGTGAAAGATATGTATATGTATACCTATCTTTTCTTTGGAGTGTGATCCATTCCTAGAAATTTAACTTTCATTTAGTTCTAGGATGAAGAGGGAATGTTATTAGGAGTAGACCCAGTATGGTCTAACACAATGCAATCACTATGCTCAAGGAAGATGCCTTCAAGGGACTTACTCTTACCAAGAATAATGGTAATCCATGTGTTTAGCTAATAAGATGGGGTCATTGGCATGATCCATCCTAGTTAGTTGAAGAGAGGAGAGGGGTCTTTAAAGACATGATCCATTCTTTAAAAGTTATGCTGGGGAGACGGGGCTTGAAATGCTTGATCCTAAATCGCAACACTTTGACTACTCAACAGGGTCACATTGACTTAATCCTGTTTAAGTAGTCCAATGAAATGGGGCCTTCAATGGCTTTATTCCATTTCTTAATTCTTTGAATAGGAAGCCAACTGGTACTTACTCCTAGGTAGGATGCCGACTGAGGGACTTACTCCTATGTAAGATGTCGACTAGGGGACTTACTCCTATGTGATTAAAAAGAATGTTGACTAAGGGACTTACATCTTTGGTTATTAGAAAGGGGCATAAAGACTTGATCCAATCAAACTCACTTGTGTAACATGAAAGGGGCCTTGATGGCTTGATCCAATCACATACAGAAAAGTAGGATGCCGATTGGGGACTTACTCCTAGATGATTAGAAAGAATGTCGACTGGGGACTTATATTTTTCTGGCCATTAGAAATGGGTCATAAAGGCTTAATCAAATCTAACTTCACTGTAACATGAAAGGGGCCTTGATGGCTTGATCCCATCACGTACACAAAAGTAGGATGCCGATTAGGGACTTACTCTTAGATGATTAGAAAGAATGCTGATTGGGGCCTTATATCTTTCTAGCTATTAGAAAGGGGTCATAAAGATTTAATCCAATCTAACTCACCTGTGTAACATGAAAGGGGCCTTGATGGCTTGATCCAATCATGTACACAAAAGTAGGATGCCAATTGGAGACTTACTCCTAGATGATTAGAAAGAATGCTGACCGGGGACTTATATCTTTTTGGCTATTAGAAAGGGGTCATTAAGACTTGATCCAATCTAACTTGCCTGTGTAACATGAAAGGGCCTTGATGTGTTGATCCAATCATGCACACAAAAGTAGGATTTTTGGGACTTACTCCAGATGAATAGAAAGAATGATGAAGAACTTATATCTTTTATTAGAAAGGGGTCATAAAGACTTGATCCAATCTAACTCCCACAGTAACATGAAAGGGGCCTTGATGGCTTGATCTCGTGTACATAAAAGTAGGAATGGTGCCACGAAGGGCTTGCTCCAAACCTACAAAGATAGTTTTTCACGGGACTGGTGCACGAAGGCTTACTCCAAATCCAGAAGGGCATGAGAAAGGTATCACAGAGGGCTTGCTTCTATCTCAAGTCATGCATAGGAATGGTGCCACAAAAAGCTTGCTCCTATCCTACAGGTGATATGGATGAGGAAAAGGAGTTAAAATGACTTAATTCCTAATCCTCAAAAGTTTTGACTAATAAGCAAGAGTCTCATAAAATTGATCTTTACTTGATCAACTGAAGGGTGATAGGAAGTCCATTTTCAAGTACATTTGCAAATGAGTTTACAACATTCCAGATGAATGATACAAGTTGAAACAAAAGCAATAAAGAGAAATAAGCTTCTATTTTATTGATCTTTATTTGGAAACAAGTTACAAGTTACACATAATATTTCTTTAGATAACATCCATTGATAGGTGGTATTGGACCTTCACCATCACAGATAATAAGTTGGTAAGAACCTCCTTCATAAGCTTTTTCCACTACAAATGGTCCGTCCCATGTTGGCTCGAATTTGTTGCCGATTCTCCATTGAGCTAGGATTGGTTGTCTAAGAACCAAGACCAAGTCTCCTACTTGGAAAGTTCTAGGATGAACCATCTATCATGTGCTTGAACCATATGTGATTGGTACAGTTCAAGGTCTTGTTGAGCTTTCAATCATTTTCCTGCAAGATTATCATGTTCTCCAAGCGAACCTTATGATTTTGATCTACCATGACATTATTATTAATAGCTATTCTTGATGAAGGTAGTTGCACTTCTAATGGAAGAACAGCTTCAGTCCCAAAAACTAAAGCATATGGTGAAGACTGAGTTGGTGTCTTATATATGGTCTGATAGGCCAACAAGGCTTCAACCAATTTTTCATGCCATTAGTGCTTATTTTCATCAAGTATCTTTTTTAGAATTCTTACCAATATTTTATTGAATGCCTCAGCCAATCCATTCACCCTGGGGTAATAGATGGTCAAGTATCTCCAATCAATTTTATGTATAGCCACAAAGTAATTTATTTTTGTGGATCTGAAGGACGGACCATTATCTGATATGATTCGAAAAGGAATGCCAAATTGATATACGACATTGTTTTGAAAGAATTTCAATACATGATATGCTTTAAGCTCTTTCAGTGGTACCACTTCAGACATTTGGAAAAATAATCCATTGCAGCTAAACTAAAATGATGTCCTTTTGATGAAGGAGGATCAATAAGCCCTATGATGTTGGAACCCCAACTCTCAAAAAGGCGGAGGCGGTGTAATACATTGGGTGGTTGATGTAATACCACTATGTACTTGACCTTGATGACAACAACGTGAAACCTCCATGCATCATTTTCGATGGACAATAACCCAAGTCTCTTGATCTTTAATTTCATTTTGGGCCTAGATTGGTGTGCTCCACACAATCCAGAGTGTATCTCAGTCACAACCTTATGGGCTTCCAATTTATCTAAACAACAGAGCCACATTTGGTCGAATGACCTACGATACAAAGCATTATTAATTAATGCATAAGATAAAGCACATTTCTTTATTTGATTCTCTAATGATTTATTTTTAGAAAGCCTCCCCTTACTTAAATAGTCAATAAACAGTTGCCTCCAATCGCATTCTATTTGAATTTCAGTAAGAGTGACTATTCTTTGCATTTCTTCTTGCCTATTAATGTAGTCTAAATCTATAGGAGACAAAACTTGTTGATTTTGAACTTCTATATAAATTGATTCTTTTTCTAGGCATGTGCTTTCGTTGGCTAGTTTAGCTAAAGCACCTGTTATTGAATTCTCTTGGCAAGATATTCTACACAATGTTACATATGGAATCTTTTCAAGTAATTTTATTGTATATTGATGATAATTGAAGAGCTTTGGATGCAAAACCTTATAGATTTTGCTTGGTTTATAACTAGTTGGGAATCCCCAAAAAAATGTTATATTTTAAATTTCCATAAGGATTGCCAACTCTAAACTAGTAATAGGAGCTTCATATTCAGCTTCATTGTTTGTACAAGGCTTAGCCAAATGATATGAATATCTCATCATTCCTTTTTCTGGGGTTATAAAGATTAACCCAATTCCTACCTTCCCTAGGATAGATGAGTTTGATTCTTTATTTCTTCTTGATGATGATGCAGCATTAAAGTATAATTCCCATGTGGCATTTGGTTCACCTTCTAATGCTATGATCTATTCATCTAGGAGATCATCATTTAAAAGAGACCCTTCAAGCATAGAGTGTGTTGCTAAGAAATCTGCCACTATTTATCCTTTTACAGCACCAAGAGGAATATAAGTGATCTCAAATTGTAATAAAATCATTATCTATCATGCTAAATTCCTAGACAACATTGGGCAGGTCATGAGATATTGCAAAGGATTCACACTTGAAATTAGGTTGACCTTATGAGAAAGCATATAATGCCTTAGTTTCTGAGCGATAAAAACTAAGGCTAAATAATGTTTCTTAATTGCAGGATAATTCTTTTCAATTGGGATAAGCCTACGACTTAGATAATAATGGGCATTTTCCTTTCCTTCTTCATTTGTTTGAGCTAATAAAGCCCCAAGAGATTCATCCATAGCCACAATATAGAGAATTAGTGGCTTTCTCGGAACCAGGGAAGCCAAAATAGGAGGATTCATTAAATATTGCTTTAGATTTTTGAAGGCACCCTTGCATTTTTCATCCCAAATAAATTTGGAATCTTTATTCAGTAATGCTGCAAAGGGTTGACACCTTCCAGATAAATTCGATATGAATCTCCTTAGGTATGCAAGCCTTCCCTAAAATGATCTTAGCTGTGTAAGACTTCTAGGTGGCGGCATTTTTATAATAGTTTTTATCTTTTCTGGATCAATTTCTATTTCATGATTCCGCACTACAAACCCTAAGAATTTCTCTGAAGTCACTCCAAAGGCACACTTAAGAGGATTCATCTTTAAGTTATAGTCGCGCAATCGCTAAAAAATGACACGTAATCACAGAAATGATCTTATTTTATCTTACTTTTAATGACTCGATCATCAATATAGCATTCAACTTGATTATGAGTTAAGTCATCGAATATTCTAGTCATAGCTCTTTGATAAGGAGCTCTAGCATTTTTGAGACCAAATGGCATGACCATGTAACAGAAAATTCCTATTGGAGTTCTGAATACCGTATGCTTTTCATCTTCTAGGGACATCTTAATTTTATTATAACCAGATGATCCATCCATAAATGAAAAGATCTCATGCGAAGAGGCTATGTCGACCATGAGTTCGGGTATAGGAAACTCATCTTTGGGACAAGCCTTGTTTAGGTCTCTAAAGTCAACATAGATCTGTATTTGACCATTCTTCTTTTTTACAGGAACTATGCTGGATACCCAATCAAGGTATTGCTCCTCTCATATAAAGCTAGCTTCAATTAGTTTCTTTATTTCACTGATGACTTGTTTTTCTACTTCTAGGTGCATCCGCCTAGGAGCCTGCTTCACTGGGATGACATCAGGTTTAATTCCTAGTTTGTGCATAGCCACATCTTGGGATAAACTTGGCATTTCATCATAACTCTAGGGAAAAAAATCTTTAATCTTAAAGAGTAAAGTGATTAACTCTTCAAAATCTTATGGACCCAACAAATAACTAATAAAAGTCAATTTTGGGTTCTCGGGAGTTCCTAGGTTAACCTCTTTTAATACATCTATAGTTGATTTTATCTCTTCCTCATATTCATGAGGTGCACTCTGAAGTGAATCATCTTTGGATTCCTTCACAGTTTTTATGAATGAGTCTTCTAGAAGAGTATAAGAGACTTCAAAGACTTGATCTACTTGACGATTACTTATCATTAAATAATGCTCTGTATCGTCAAATGATTCAATAGTACCAAACCCAATGCCAGCTTTGGAATGGAAATTTCTATGTTTTTCATTCCATAAGCTCTCCATGTGTTGGGATTTATCTTTGGGCCAAACATTTGTGATAAAACCATGTTCCACAAAATTCTTTACACAAGTCGAATACCAGTCAAAAGGAAGTTCTATTATTTCATTGAAAGATGGTTTTTCAAGCTTTACAATCTCCTTCTGAGCTTGAAGGACCGGATATAGAATAAAATTTTACTGACCTCTCCACTTCTCCTGATAAGTTAGGGGCTAGTTTGACCTTTAATTGAGATATTTTATTTTGATTTATAGGAGTCAAAGGTAAAGTATCCACATAATTTTTCAATTTTTTGTATGTTGATAGCTCATACTCTTCATTTAATGTTTTGATTTCTTCCTCATCACTGTCTCATTCTAAGGAAATCTCAAACTTTATTGAAGCATATCTACGATGGGATTCTTCATCTGAGCTGGATTCCAAATCAAAATAAATTATTGGAGGTTCTTTTTCTTTTTCTTTTTGTTTTTCCTCCTTTTCTTTCTTTCCATCTTTCTTGATTGTTGTACTTTATGCTTCAATAATGATGGATTTCATAGAATCAAATCTAGGTTTCTTAGGCATGTCGTAAATAACATCTTCATAGAGCTCACTCTCATGAATAGAGAATGGTTGTATATCTCCTTTTATAACATATTCCACTCTGTCCCTAGTGTACTTAATACACTGGTGGAGTGAAGATGGAATCATTCTATACTCATGGATCCATGGCCTCCCTAAGAGAGCATTAAAGAAAGTTTTTGAATCTATAATGTGAAATTTAGGTTCAATTTTCAATCCTCTATTTCTAATAATAAAGTGATTGAACCTAAAGCTTTTTCACCTATTTCGTTAAAACCTCTTAATAACATTTTATCAGAGCTAAGTCTTCTACTATCAATTTTTAAGAATGCCAATGTTCTAGAGTTCATGATGCTAACAGATACGCCAGTATATACTAGAACTCTTAACAATCTTGTATTTTCAATTTTTACATCAATATAGAGAGGACAATTATGGTAATGGGTTCCCAAAAGTAGATCCTCATCAGAGAAAATAACCCCTGGGATCTCCTTAAAGTAACAAGCCACTTCTGAGGAAGTAGCTGCTAGTGGAGTCAAGCATATCTCTAGATCAAGTAATGCATGTACTAGTGACTATTTCATTTCTTTTGAAATAATGAGAGCATCATAAATGCTTAATCTAGCAGGGAGCTTCCTAAGATGGGCTAGAACATTATAATCTACTTTGGGAACCTTTATTTCTGCTGGTATTTCTTTAAGTAAGGAATATGAACTTGGGTTTTCATCCATTATTTTCTTCCCTTTTTCTTGAGGAGTACGAGGTAAACGAGGTGGTAAAACTCTTCCACTACGGAGATTTATTTCAATGATATCTCCAAGGTTTGAATCAACCTATTCCTCATTTTGATCTTCCATCTTTGATTAATGATCAGAGTTTGACACTTCTATATCTATGATAAGTGGGTCACCATGCAAATCTTCCATGTAAGTTTTTGACCCTAAGTCATGTTAAACATCATGAGATTCTTCTTTTTTGATATTTAATTTTTCAATATTTTCATTCTCATTTTCATCAGAAATAGCATGAATGTAGGAAATGTCATCAGAGATAGACTTTTTATTCATTCTTTTGAAATAAGTTCATAAAGATAAAGGCTTATATGGCATCACCTTTTCATCTTTATCATACAGAGTTTTATCACTAGATATAGATGTGCCTCTCTCACCACACTTTTGAACTTCTGTGTAGTTGAAAATGCTGAACTGGGCTGAGGTGGAACTCATACTCTAGACTCCAGTGGATCAACCTGGGTGATCACCTCCCGGGTCTAACTCTGATCCTACATGGCAAGTTTTAAATGTTCATCATATGTTTCTTTATATAACAGGATAAAGCTATATCTCATTCATTTTGAAATGAAGAACTGGAAGAAGAATTACCTATTATAACCTTAATGGACCCTTGTCCAGGGTCCATAAGGTACTCCTTTGGAATAGTCACCAATCCCTTCTTAAAATTTCTTTCAAGTCATTCTTTGAAAGAATAACAATTATCAATGGTATGCCCCACCATCTGATGATATGGGCAATAATTGGGATCATTTACTTTTCCCACCTCCTCTGGCATTCTTGGGTCAGGGAGTTTAAAGTCTGGCTTTTTCATCAGATTTTTGAAAATTTTTCTCACTGCCTCTTTCTTAAAGGAATAAGTCTACTTCATCCTCTCTAAGAAAGAGCTAGTTGGAAAATTCCTAAGAAATGATGACTTCTGATGCTGCGGTGGTTCATAAGATGAAGCTTGCTCTGGCTGTACTTGCATAGGAGCTTTTTCTTTATCCACTGTAGAGACATTGCGTGCTCTTTTTTCTAAGGGCTTCTTAGGCTTAAATGACTCAGATTGGTATCTTAAGAAAGACATCATACGAGCTTCCTGTTATAAACTAAAGGCTTTATTTAAAAGTTTTATGAAGGTTTTAATTGTAAAGCCTTTGAGCAGGAAGTCTATAGGGTGATGTATGTTCCTGAGGAGGATCTCTACACCATGATGCTCTTGTAACTGAGGCTCATATTTTAAGCTGAGGATTCTCCATCTAAGGATATAATCTACTAAAGACTCTCCAGGCGTCTGATGTGCTACCACTAGGTCTTCTATGATAACATGATGCTGAACACCTGTAAATCTCTTCACAAATATTTCTTCTAATTTTGTGAAAGTGCACACTAAATCATTTGGCAAGTCAGCATACTAGTCGAAAGCAACTCCGCTCAAGCTGCTAATAAACTATCTCAATAATAGAGCATCGCTCCCTCCAAAAGTGAGCCAACTGCTGCTTAGGATTCTGAATCTCGTCAAATACTTTGAAAGATGGGGACACAAACCCTTTAAGATAAAGAATGGAATCAAACTCCTAGGGTATGGTCTACCCTTTGGAGTCAGGGTTGTGCCCTGAGTATGTGCAAATGCTTCTTTTACCTGTTGTTATACCAATGTCTTTAGTTTAGTGTTGGAAGGTACTACAATTACAAGTTTTGATTTCTATCGGTACTCTTCCAAACCGGACCTCAAAACATCGGTAGGACACAGCGAATCTGAATGATCAATCGGATGGGGTCGAGAAGAGGATAGAATCATACCTTGGAGTGATTACATGGTAGAAATCATCTCTTCCATCTTCTTACTCATAGAATCAATTTGCTCATCCTTCTTTTGAAGCTGAAGGATAAGCTACTGGGTTGAGGCTAAAGCATGGTTTTCTTATGTCTCTTCCTGCTCTTTCTTATGTGATCTAGTGTCAACCATATAGATATGTGCTACTGGCAACCCTAAATCATCATCCAGTAGGTCATCTTGCTCATGATCAAAATATTCAGAACTTGTTTTCAATTTTTCTTTTTCTTCATCTTCTTTAATAATTTTTTCCATCTCCTCTTTCGATAAAGAGAGTGGAGCACCATTACTATCTAAGATGACATCCGTTGGTTCAATAATTTCTATTGGCCTTAATTCAGAAGATTCATTCACATTCCCCTGAGATGTAGGGATACTCTCGAGGAAGGCTCCCAGGCCTAAGTGTCATTCATCAATAATTTTCCTAACATAAGGAGATGGATGAGAAGAATCCTCTCCCTTACTAGGAACATCTAATGAATGTACCTCAGCCTGAGGCCTTGGTGATGAAAATAGAGGCACATTTGAACTAGGCTTAATAAAAGATCTCTCTAAAGGTGAAGAATGTAAAGGTGGTGAAGAAATCCTATGCTCAGAAGTAGAAGGAATTTCCTAATATAAACCCTTTTATTCTTTTTCTTAATAAAAGTCCTACATTTTCTAACTTAGTAGATTGATCTCTATGCCATGTAAGTGAGTGCATGGGATGAGGATATCACCCTAATACTATAGGCACAAGGTAAGAAAGTTTCCTCCTATCATACATGAACGTCCTCCCTTCCCTTTGATGATGGAAAGTAGCAGGTCTTCCTGATAGTTCTCTAGCTAAATTTTGAGAGGCCTAATGCTTCATGGTTCTCAATAGATCTTTTTTAGTGTAGGAAGAAGATCTAGGAATTCTATGCAAGGTTTGGTGAAGTTGACATTGGGATTCCCTATTTACTTCCTTAAAGCTTTTCTTTTCAGGATTGATGAAAGGACAGGGTGGAGAACTAACAATCCTCATCATGTCCTCCTCCTCTAGGGCAGCAGACAAAGGGTAGAATCTACTTCCACCTAAGAGTGGGGATGTGTCAGGAAGAGTAAATCATCCCTCTTCATAGCTAGCTCCATGTCTAGCATATTTCTCTGCTTCCTCTCCCAAAGAGCTATCCTTCTAAGTCTCCTCCCTCTATTTTTCTTCTGACTTTTGATTATTTCAGATGTTTTAGAGGTGGAACCTACTTCAAAGGTGCTAAAGGGAACTAGAGCAGGAAATACCTCTCAAGTGGGCAGCTTTGATTTCTTTTGAATAGGTCCTTGTTGGACCTTTCTCAGCATAAGCATCCTATCCTCAATAGGATCAAGAAAAGAAACACTTAAAACTTCCAGAATGGGTTGTTTATTTTATATGGTTGCCTCACCATAGGAGCAAACATCACCCATTGAACAATGTTGAGGTTTCCAAATCTAGCCCCAAATTTGATGATGGAGCCATCGTAAGCTGCCATCACAATAAAAGCTAATGCCGTAAGTGGTATAAAGAATCTGGCCAACCATTTTCCTATGAAACAAAATTAATTTTTATTAAAAAAATAAAATAACAGGAATATGGTCAAATAATGGTTTTGACCTATCAGAATATTTTAGCCAATAATGGCCAATATTCTCTCTCTCTCTCTCTCTCTCTCTCTCTCTCTCTCTCTCTCTCTCTCTCTCTCTCTCTCTCTCTCTCTCTCTCTCTCTCTCTCTCTCTCTCTCTCTCTCTCTCTCTTAAATCTTCAAATTTTATTTCTAGATGTAAATAGAAGTATCCAACAAGAAAGCGTCATGTGACCCAGGTGATTTACACATACACATTGCCGAGATAGAAATAACCATCTATTTCTAAAGATGGAGAGAGGAACTAATCCCTAGTGGAGTCACTAGAAAATATGTTGGTGTTTTCTCTGTAATAGAGAAAAGAAATGACACCACATAGAGTTTAGGAATATTTTATTTAGATGACCAAATACGATATTAGGGAATACATATATTATCTCAAAGATAAACATGCTCTCATGTAATGGATTCGATCATTTCAATAAAAGACTCCTAAGGCTAATGGGTCTTTCATGTACCAGAATATTTTTCCCTGAACTACATGGAAAAGTAGAAGAAGGTTTATTTTATCCTGGGATCATGGTTCCCTATAAAGGCAGTCCTCTATAGTTAATTACATCTTAGGAAGGGTCTCTTCCTAAGAATACTTTCGATTAAAGAAATAAGTGGTTATTCTTAAATACTACTAAGGTAGCTTTCAAAGGATTGATTTTTGGAAAATTCAATTGGGAGAGGTCCAAATTGAAAGACAGTTATTTTCAAGAGTCAAATGGGAAAAAGTAGGAAATGTCTATTCATACTGGGATACCCAATAGATATTTCAATTTTCCTATGATTGGGCTTCAAATTTGCGATTTTAATTTTAGATTTCTAGTTGTCAATATCTTAGAAATCTATGACTTAGATTCAAGCAGCATAAGATTGTAGAAACACCTAGGGTTGAAGACTTATTCCTAAAAGGATTCTTCAGAACCTAGTCTATAGGTGCTTCTGACACATGTCAGATGTTTGACTTAGTTCTATCCTTAGGAATCATTGATCATTCTCCTCACTTGATAGAACTAACCTACTCTTACGACATACAACCCGCCTAGAAGCCAACATCAACATCACCTAAGCGCATTTTAAAACCATGAGGCTAAGTCATATGAATGCAAGATGACTGGGATGTTGCATTTTTAGGAAATAAATCTATGAACCTAGACTTACTCCCTATCCCTAAGATCACGTAGGGTTTGAAGATGCACTTAACTAATACATATTTTTTAGATTTTTATGATTTTTGACTTAGGATTAATTTTAGGTCATAGGCATATAATTTATGCCTAATGCATGCAATTAGAAAAAGATTATGGGCCAAATCAGAATAGAAGAAGGTGTACTTCCATCATAGGCTCTCAAAGGTCCTAGGTTCTCTGGCAAGGATGGAAGTCCTTCATTAATCAAGAGTGAAACAATATGATTTATGCATGATGTTAAAACATCCAGCTAAGGGGTTGCTACATATTTTATCTGGCTTTAATGCCTAGGCTTTTATATGAAGATTATGAGCCTACATCTGGGCATTTATCATAGCACAAATATATCACAGAAAGAAACCTAGAAAAGAATGTTATTTCTATTGCGCATCCAAAATAAATCAAACCAAATTAAATTAAACAAAGTTAATGGGTACCACATAACCCTAAAGAAATAAAATGGGCTGAAGCCCCTTATACACTTAGAACTACAAGTTTAGATCTATGGGTCTTCTTTCAAGGAAAGTCTCCTTCTTCAGGGACATCTATCGAGCTCCACAAGGTACCACTTCACCATCTCCTAATAGGGATAGCTCCTGCTAATCCTAGACTCTATAGATCCTAACCTAATTTTAAGCTCAAATTTACATTTAAAATTTAAAAGAAATTCTAAGCCATGCAAAATGGATATTAGGAAATACACATAGCTTGCAAATTTGTTATATTTCATAAACATATAGGCTTAGCATTAGTTGGTTGCTAAGCCCACCTGTCTTATGGACTACATTAAAAAATTTTCAACACCTGCAAGCAAATATCAGTTTTATGATTTATTTATTATAGTAATCCCTTTAACACAGTCCCCTATAGAAAATAGTATTATATCTAAAAAGAAAACATTCAATCTAATGAGCAAACAAGCCTAAGCATCCAATCTAAAGCAATAGACCACACAGGCATGTGAAGCACATCACAACATATCATAGGAGATTAAAAGAAAATCACAGAACGATCTAACCTTGATCTAGAGTCTATGACCTACGTAATCTAGTGTGTGTAGAAGTTTGGCTTGTGTAGTAAGTCTCAACTAGGCCTTTTTAGTTCAAGTTTCAATTTGTTTAATTTTTACTATTGGTTGGTTTCAATTTAAATGGTTTAGTGGTTTAATTTCCCTTTTTTATGTTCATTTTATTTGGTTAAAGTAATATTTAAGTTTTGAAGAATGAAAAATAGAATGAATTTCATTTTTAGGTGAAACTCACTTTATTCCACATCTTAAATCCCAATGAGATTTCCAAAAGTCTAACTAAGATCCCTAAGTATCTTAATTAATCCTTTAGATGTTATTTATGTTTGGATTTGATTTATATTATTTCATTTGTTTGAATTGCTTTGTTTGATTCAATTTGTTTGTTTGTTTCATTTTTAATTAAACTATATTTGTTTTATTTGATTTGGCTTATGTTAATTTTAAAGAGTTTGAATTTATTCAATTTGACTTATGTAAGATAAATGTTTAAATTCATTAATATGAATTAATACTTTAGGTTTGTTCATGGATTATGCTTAACCTAAAGCACTAGAATTAATTATTTCATCTGATTTAATTGACCTAAGTTTTAGATTCATTCTTAAATTCATTAGAGATGAGTGGTTTCATTAAATTTCATTGATTCAAAGGTTAAGGTTTAAGTTAATTAATAATTTTGTTAACCTAAGATTTTACTTAATTAACCTAAGATTGAATTTGATCAGGTCAATTAACTCAGGATATTTAGATAAGTTTCTGAATAGTTTTCTAATGTTTGATGGAGATTGGTTAGAATTACCACTTTATTTAACAGGTTAATTAATTTCCTTAACCTAAAATTTGATTAACATTGACCTAAGGATTTAGAAATTTAAGAACTCCCAATCTAGAGATCAATTAGAAATGAAATATTTTTGGCAAGTAGAGTTATATGCTAATTTTATATCCCTAAAGTTTTAGCTTGATCAGAGATGTAATTAAGGTGTAATTAAGGTTTTGATTATTTCATTAAAACTTACATTAAGCCTAATTTATTAAGAATCAATAATGGATTTTATTTTTCACTTATTCTTCACTAAAATACCTTTCTAATGAGTGTTTATTCATAATTGTTGGTTAACTAGTTGATTTACTATGATTTAATTAAGTTTAGGTTGTTTAATTGAATTATTTAATTCATTTAATTGCTTAATTAGGTCAATTTAGAGATTATTAGGTTCAGATAGCTTTAATTAGGTTTAATTAGTGTTTTGATGTTCATTAATGTTTGTTAATATGATTTAAGGTTATTTGATTAAAATTCCTTAATTATTTCATTAAGGATTAATTAATTTAATTAATTTAAGAGTTAAGCATGTGAAATTTAAATTTACTTTGAATTTAGAAATAGATCCCCAAAAATTCACCTAAGTGTGTTTTATGCTTAATTTCATTTTCCCAAAGTTTCAAATTAATTTGATTATTAATTTGAGAGTAATTAAGGTTTGATATATTTCAATTAAACCCAAATTAAGGGGAAAATACCTAAAAAAAATTGGGGATTTTAATTTCTATGGATTCCTCTCATAAAGATGAATCCGTAGAGATTTTATTTGTAATTTTTTATTTATATTTGATTTTCTATGACTTTTGGAAATTTTCTATAATTTTCTTAATTAATTAAACAATTATTTAACAACTTTTAATGATTTTTAAGTGGCGGTCCAACGCAGAATCCACATGCCATGTGGCATGCGCTGGTTGGTCCTCATGGAGCCACGTGGCGTCCGCATCATCCATGACCAAAATGCGGGATCTCCTATGGGTCATCCGATCAAAGATCGAATGATTTAGGTAACTCTCGCGGTTCCTTAAGGGACTTTAATCAGTGGTGCGCCTAGATCTGGACTGCCTATTTCTTTTAAAAGAAATTGACGGTCCTGATTTCATCTCCCCCAACCTCTACAGGACCCAAGGACCATCCATGGTATTTTGCTAATAACTTTTGATATAGGCAATGAAATCACGTGATTTCAATTACCACATGATCTTTGAAAGCTCTTCTTTCAATCCATTAGGCTTGATCTCACTAGAGATCAAGCTTTATATGAAAATGACCAAGGTTGAAAGCTTGGAGAAAAAAGGGGGAGTCATCAATGGAATACCTTAATTCAAGGAGTTTCAAAGGTTGAAATCAAATCCAATAGCTTCGTTTCTTTAGGAGAAAGTTGTGTGCTAAAGGAATTGAGCCAATTATTTATAGTTTAATCCCTAGACCAGATCTTGAATGCTCTTTTTTGGTTTTGATGGTTTGCAGTGGTTAAGGACACTTGGAGGGGAGGGGAACTTTCGTTTAGCTTCGATTTTGATGTATGAAGGTGAATGAAAGTTCAATTCTCCTTGGGGAAGTATATGTGTGTGTTTTCTTGTTTGGCCGTGAGCTTTAAGGCTCCTTTTTGACTATTCCTTGGTCAATTTTGGTGATGGGAGAACCTTGGAAGCCTGCTTAGATCCCCCTCTCTAGTTAACAAGTGTCTAGGCTGAAGAGGGGGCGGGGGAGAAAGGGAATGGAAAATGTATTTTAGCTTCCCATAGTGAATTAATTATTTTATTTTTGATTTTTGTCATTTAGTTCCTTGGTGGCTTAATTAGGGAGGTTAATTACCTCATTAAGAAGGCTTAAGAAGATAAGTCTCCCTCCCACATGCATTGATTAAAAGTGATTTGAGTTTCCTTATTCATTTTGTCTTGTTTAACTCACTTAACCCAAATTGGGTCAAGACGGGTTAAACCTACTTTCTTATGGGTCAAATGACCCATTTAACCCAATTACACTCAATAGGGAATTGGGTTATGTCCCATCCCCATCCCCATATGATTTAGGACAATCAATTTAGATTTATTTTGATTTTTCTTGGGTTTGAGTTCAATGTAGCTTATTTAGGTTATGTTGATTTAAGGAATTTAACTTACCTAATCTAGGCCTCAATGAACTCAAATTTCTTTGTCATTGTGATCACATATATTCATTTGATAATTTGAAATATTTTTGGTGATTTAATTTAGTCAAATTTTAGTGGGTTGACTTTTTGACCAAGTGGGCCCACTTAAGTCAACCCTAGGTTGACTAGGATTGACTTTAAGTTTGACTTTGAATTTTCATTTTATTTTTATTGATTTACTTGATTTAATTTATGTTGGATATTTGACTTGATTTTGCATCAAACCAAGTAGATTGGATTTAGCTCAAAATGCATTTCCTAAGTCACTAAGCAGAGTGAGTGAAATCTCTATTTGAACTTGAGCTCTTTTCATTGCAAAAATGACCTCTTCCAAAAATGAAGTCAACAATTACTTATCATAAGAAATAAATATTAGATTTGTAAATATATTTGGTGCTATATTTCTTTCTTCCATATATTGCCAATTAAGTGAATCAAACAATTTGTGTAACTTTTCTATGTAAAATTGATCATAAATATAAACTATTTTTGAAATTATTTCAAAATAACTTTAATATGATCCTGAAAAAAATCAATCATAATATCTCAATTCATTTTTTTCATAAAAAAATAATATAATAAATTACAGTCTGCTTTAAAAATAAAAAAAGGTGATGAATGATTATCATCAAATAAATGATTGCACTTATGATGAAAGTCAGATAAGCATCAACAATGTAAGCACCAAAGTTAGGCAGCAACTAGAAAATCTCAACCCAAATTATTACATTATTAGAAGCTGTGACAGTTCCTTGATGAAACTTTTTGGTCAGATATAACAATAGATTTGATACTATACCATAACATGATATCCTTTCAAACACCTCATACACTATAATTAAATAATCACAAAATAATTATTGACTATACACCTTGTGTATGTGACCATTTGAAAATAATTTATTTGAGAATTATTCATAAATTCGACATTTCATATTTACAATTATTATTCAAATTATTCATTTTAGATAATGTGAACTAAATGCATAAACTTTGTTATATTTATTTTTCTTTCATTCAACTTAAATTAAGTTCACATTTCATTAAATTATTCTCATGCTTAGGCATGTTCATTATCCATTTATTCAATGCATGAATCTAAATTAACCAAACATTATTCAAGGTATTATTTCAATTAATTAATTAAGCTCATTGAGCTCTATTAATGGTGATGAAGTCTAGGGAAATGAAGTGGGACTCCCTCTTCTAATATTTTCTTTAAGCCTTCTCTAAATCACTTAAATAATTAATTAATTAACACCCCTTAATTAATTAATTAACCAGATTAATTAAAAATCCAAATCATACCTGAACCTTAATGAACTAATTGAGAGAATTTAGGGATTGAGATCTCTTCTTTGTCTCTTTCTCTAAGTCCATCTCATTTTGATTGGTTAAGGTTAATTAAAATTTAATTAGTTAATTAATGAACTTAATTAATTCAATTGAATCTATTTCTCTAATTCAATCTTGGGTAGCTCTTTGGGTGTCCAATGACCTAAAGTGAGGGATGATGAAATTATGGTTAGCTCACATGTGTGAGAAAATCATAAAAGCAGTTAAGTGAGATCCCTTAAGCCTATTTAACTATTAATTATGAGCCAATTGCA
The DNA here is from genome assembly GCA_021442155.1 of Cymbidium sinense. NCBI lineage: Eukaryota > Viridiplantae > Streptophyta > Magnoliopsida > Asparagales > Orchidaceae > Cymbidium > Cymbidium sinense. Next base: position 27,361,144 of record CM038227.1, on the reverse strand, counting down.
TTAAGCACCCTTTCATTTCTTAGGACCATTGCAAATTTACTTTTCATGTGGTTTCATATCATATTATCTCATTATTAATTAGTTAATTAACTTAAGAAAGGGTTAACTAATTTATTTAATTAATACCTTAACCCAATTAAAACATAAAAATCAACTTAATTACTTTTTCATTGAGCCAAAATTAACTCACACATGGAGAATGGGATTAGGACCAGCAAACCTCTTTCACATTTCCTAAATCAAGTTAAACTCAAAATGAAATAACATTAAAGAACTTTGGTTTATTTTAAGTAGCCTTATTTAGTATGATTGTCTTTAGGAATTAATTAGGATGAATGAGATCATGTGCCTATGTTCCTTTATGTCTTTCCAATCATGCTAAATATTGTTCACCATGTGTAATCATGCATTCACTTCTTTTAAATTTAATTAAATGAAATGGTTTCTTTTATGTCAAATTGCATGTGGTTATTCAAATTAAAAATAGGTGTGGCTATTATTATTATTAAATCAAATTATTTTTAAAAGCCCATAAATCAATTATAATAAATGGAGTGATGTTAATTACAAATATATATAAGTTTGCATGTGTTGGTAATATAAGATATGCAATATGAAGCTCTCTTTCCTTATCTTACATGGATTCACATGGGATTCACAAATGTATAGTTCATTTGAAAAGAACACAACATTTATCTAAATCTACTTCTATCCATCTCTATGTTAAGACTTAGGAAGAATTTTAGATCATATATGTAAATCATATAATCAAACCAAATATGACTTCTTGTATGACTTCTCGTTCTTGCGATTCTTTTTGTACATTCACCTGTATTTAAGAAAAGTGGTATATTAGTCTAGACATCCCAGCGATGCAAGGCTTTAAGCAGCCCTAAGTAGGTCTTATACCTTATACCTCTGGTGTAGAATAATGGCATCGTACTCACTTAAAACTCTTATACATATGTATGTATGATGTGACCAATGAATAAGAATCATAATCAAATGAATCAAATACAACTTTTGCATGTGTTTTATTATCCTTGTAGTTGTTTATACATCTATATGTATCTAAGAATAGTGGTATATTAGTCTGGACTCCCCGAGGCTACAAGGCTTTAAGTAGCCCTAAGTAAGTCTTGTACCTTATGCTCCTAGTGCAGAATGATGTTGTCGTACTCACTTAAAAATTTTATACATGTGAATGTGTATTTAGCTAATGGATGAAAAATCTCTCTTTTCTATTAAAAAGACACGCATTCATAATTTAATCAGATAAAATATTTAAATTCTAAACACACTTCTTTGAATTCATCATTTAAGTGTGCTAAAACATACCTTGTATGTATAGGTATTCTTAGGATTTGATCATATGTATGATATGCATAATGGAAAGAAATAAATGAATATGTTCTTTGTGATAATAATTCATCCTAATTAAGCTTAAAATGCCTTCCTTATTGAATGAGTTTGTTTAAAATAAGCCTGAACTTAGGACTAATCAAAATATATAATAAGCCATTCACTAAAGGAAATTTGATAATTAACTTACTTTAGAAGTGACTTAAGGTAGGGTTGAAAGAGAGATTCCCTCTCTTTCTTCTCTTTATAACACTTAATTGTTAAGTGTAGACCATATGAAATAAAAGAAAACACTAAGTAAAATATTCAAATCAATTAAATCACTTAAAGAGAAATCAACCCTCTGTAAATTAAATCCCTCACACTTAGTGAATTACAATTCTAAAGCAAAGTTAGGACATACCACATACACTTTAGACTAAGTCACCATTTCTAGCTTTGTGTTAGGGCGGTGTATAGTTTGATGTATGCTTATTTTGTGATCCATTATTGTAGACTAGTTGTTAGGGTGTATATGCATAGTTTGGATGTTAGGCCAATATTAGCTTAATCATATTTTCTGCAGGGAGTTGTGCTTAAGGGACCGCTAAATAAAATAAAAATATAATTACTTTTTGCTGTGCAGGTTGCTTATCCCCTAAGCATAACCCAAGTTAGGATAGTTGGGCTTAGTTACCCATGTGTGGGGTGATAAGTCCAAATTATTCATATGATTACTTGGGTTGTATGGTGTGTTTAGCTAACCTTTATTTTGTAGGTGTAGCCAAATTTACTTTCCTTCTTTTAATATAATTTTGCACTAGGATTAGGATGAGTGTTATGGGGGATTATGATGAGCATTGGTTATAAGACCAAGTCTTATGTACCATGTGATGCCTTTAGAGCAAGCATATCCAAATCAAGCTAAAAGGAAGAAATAAATGGAGCAAATCAAATTAAGAAATGGAAGATGAAGAAATGAAGAGGGAAGAATGAAGAATGAAGACCCCCATAACATTCATCATTTGTAATTGTAATTATTCTGTTGTAATATGAGCTATATAAGGGTAGAGCTTGGCTACCCATATTTCTTTTTGGGTTGTATGGCTTTGGGCCTTTTATTCTTTTATGATAGTTTTATAAAATTGTTTGATATTTTATTTAGCATGTGCATTAGAAAAAGCATGCCTTTTCAAAGTTTATTTATGATTGGTGAGTGTTGTGTGGCCTGGATGTGATTAGGCTCCTAGAATAAAAATTAAATTTTCTACCTAAACTAAAAACTCATAACTAAACCTCTAAAATAACTCATAACATCATATAAAAGCCTAGTCATTAAATCAAGATAATAAAATATTTATCAATCCCTTAGCTGGATATTGTATGTTTAATATCATTCATAATCATCTTATTTCACTCTTGTTAAAGGAGGGCTTCCCTATTTGCCAGATAGTAAGGGCTTAACCTTTGAGAGCCTATGATGGAAGAACACCTCTTTCCCTTTTGATTTGATCCATAATTAACTTCTCATGCATTTAGGCATACAAAATCCCATAGCCTTTGTCAAAATAAAGAGTCCCAGATTTAATGAAATTTGATAAAAATTTGTATTAGATTTAAGTCATTATTCATATCCCTCATGCTCTAGTCTCTTAGGGAGTGGGTTTAAGGACTTAGTCTCTTTTCTAGAAAATAATAGCCTAGCCATCTTGCAAAAGCATATGAGTTGCCTATATGGATTTAAAGTAGGGGGAGTTAGGTGGTTGCTACTCCAAGCGGTAATTAGTCCAGTATTCGGGTGGTTTACTCTCTCTTATAGAGGTAAACCATATACCCACTTTCACCTTAGGTTTAGGTCATGCTTTAGCCCTCACTAAAGCTCCCTAGATTTACGATCTAAGGTTACTATTTCTCTTTGGGGCTACAAGCATAAATCATCACCTCTTGGGCATTCCTACAATCTTATATTGTGGAATTATAAGTCCTATATTATTAATAAAATTTCAAATTAAATAAATAAATCTTCTCAATTTCAAATATATAAAACCCAACCATATGATAGATTGGAGTGCTCCCTAGGCATCCTAATATCATGAGCACTCCCTACTCATCTCCTTCGGTTTTGGTAATAACTCTTCCCTTTTGATCCATCCCACTTGATTTTTTAAGACAACCAATTTATCGATAGTCCTATCTTTGAATTCTTTGGAGACAATAATCACCTACTTTAATCGAGAGTATTTTTATGGGATTCATTTTTCTTAAGATGTAATTAACTATGGGGGCTTTCCCCCATAGGGAACTTTAGAACCCTTCTAAATAAACCCTACTTAAAGTAGGGAAAAAATCTCTAGTATATTTGAAGACCCAACATGCCTTAGGAGTCCTTATTAGGTGATTAGGTCCATTGTAGGATAGTGACTTTTATCTTTCGAGATAGTATACTATTTCTTAATGTCATACTCGATCACCTCAATAAGTACACCTTTAGATTTCTATGGTGTCCCCTCATACTAATGAATCTAAAAATAAATTCCACAAATTTTTTTGGCAACTTTGCTAGGGATCGTTCCTCTCTCCATCTCTAGTAGACTAATTTTCTCTCTAAGCATCGATAGTGGACATGCATTTTATGTGAGTCTGAGATTATCTTTTCTTCCATTGGAACTTAGCTTATTTCATTCTTAAGTAAAGTTAGCCAACATCCTTTAGGTTTTAGGGCTCCACTCTGTGTAGGTCTTGAAACCCCTATTGGGCTACCCAATAGGTAAAACACAAAATTAATCAATGAACAGAGAGATAATAAAAATTTAGATCCTCCTTACAACTAGCTTGGTGAGGCGAGGTTCATCATAAAATTTAAGAAAATAGATTCTTTCACAAAATGACACTTTCCAAAAGCACCTTTTTTTGAAAATAGTCACCTTCATTCAATATACTCAAATTTGTTGAATGAAGATTCTATTTTAAAATCATAACATAAAATTGAAAATCCACTCAACATATTTCATATATGCTAAAGTTGAAGTTTCTCTCTTTTCAAAATCATGAAAACACATACATGGCATCAAAACATATCATTGAAATCTATTTAACCTACTTAAGATTTGTTAAATAAATTTCATCTCTATTTTGGAATCTTAGTTGACATGCCACATTTGTCAAACAAAGAATTCCCCTCTCTTTCCAAAAAAAAAAAGAAGAAAGAGAGCACATCAAATACATTTGATTCCCACTTAAACATATCAAAGTTGTTAAGTGAGAATCTCATTTTCATATGAATTTGATTCCCATTTAACATGTCAAGGTTGTCAAGTGAGAATCTTATTTTTATGTCGCATTTGATTCCCACTTAACATGTCAAGGTTGTTAAGTGAGAATCTTATTTTCATGTCACATTGGATTCCCACTTAACATATCAGAGTTGCTAAGTGAGAATCTTATTTTCATGTCATATTTGATTACACTTAACATGTCAAAGTTGTTAAGTGAGAAACTCACTTTCAAATATATTTGATTCCCACTTAACATATTAAAATTGTTAAGTGAGAATCTCATTTCCATGACACATTTGACTTTCTCTGAACATGTCAAACTTGCTAAGTGGGAGTCTTATTTTCATAAATCATATTTGATTCTACTTAACATATCAAATTTGTTTAGTGAGAATCTCATTTTCATGATATATTTGACTCCTTACTTAACACACCAAATTTGTTAAGTGAGGATCTCATTTTTATGTCACATTTGACCTCCAATTAACATATCAAATTTGTTAAGTAGGAGTCTCATTTTCAAAACATATATCAATCACATTTGAGCTTTCACTTTAACATACCAAAATTGTTAAGTGAGAGTCCCATTTTCAAAGAAAAGAAAAACATATATCAATCATATTTGGGCTTTCACTTATCATACCAAATTTGTTAAGTGAGTGTCCCATTTTCAAAGAAAAGAAAAACATATATCAATCACATTTGGCTTTTATTGAACAAATCAAATTTATTAAGTGAAAATCTCATTTTTAAACATAAATCAAACACATGTGGATTCTACTTGACATATCAAATTTGTCAAGTAAGAAGCCCCATTTTCAAATCAACATTCCACTCATCACAAGCAAAAGGTATTTCACAAAAAATAATAATATTAATAATTTCAAGCACACAATCACAACCTCTTCTTAGCATACTCAAATTTGCTAAGTAGAGGTTCTTTCAAATCATCAATATTTTCCAACAAGATAAACAAAATAAAAAAATCTCCAAGAAAATCTCTCGCCAAATTTATGAACCCCGCCCAACCTACCTAAATTGGTTGAGTATGGGTTCTAAAATCAAAATCAAATGGCAAAGACTCTCCTCCGTTTCAAAATCTCTCCACTGAACCCCACTTGACATATTTGAATTATTGATTGTGGGTTTAGGATTCCAAATCTATATTACTCACTTTGAACAAATATTAAAAGAAAAAAATCTTACTCAGATTATATTTCAACACATGAAGAGATATAGTGCAGTCGGTTAGTACTGTTGGTTTTTGCAGTCAGTACACATGGCTTCATAGAAGTTCATTTTTACTTTCACCTTTGGGATGGATTTGGCCTTGGATCAAGTCAGCCTCCCCGAGATCGACTCAACCCACTTGGTGTCGATGATTTGAGGGGTGTTACTATGAGGCGACCCTCACTCAGTCGGATGAGGATGAGGTGGGAAGAAGCATCATTCATTGACATGCCCTCTAATTTAGAGTACCCTCCATTGAAGAGGAAGGCTATAGTGGTTCTTATGCCCCATTTTGTAATAGTTTCAGCACCTTCCTATCCAGTCATCCCTACCATTGCTCCAGCGAGAACTACTGCCTCCTCGTTGGTTACCCTGAAGTGGAAGGATATTTTAGCTTCTAAGATAGTCTCCTCCACTTTTGAGGTAAGTACTAGTTCCCACTCTACCTTGTTCACTTGTACTCAACACCAATAAAATTAAAAAGGTGAGAGACGCGGTGAGCGACCAAAAGCTTAAGGTTGTATCCCATGTAGTCGAGGAGGGTTCTCCCCGAGAGGTCTCTCCATTTCTCACCAGCAACAAGTTCCACCCCCTCTCGGCCTTAGATGGAGAGGAAGATTACCAAAATTTTGTTGCTTCTTCTCCATCATCAGCATATTATGAGACATATAGAGCATATAATGCCTATGTACTTATCATGGGTTGGCGAGCATATGGGCCGAGTCCGGTACCTTGTTTGATTTATGATTATTGATCCCTAGAAGTGTTAGAGGTCAGATCCATAGGGAGAGTTCCATGGAGGCTCGAGCATCTATTCAGGAAGACCTGAGAGGGTGACGGAGGTATGCCAGGCAGCCGGCAGCCTTCGCTTTGATGGATTTTCTTGATCGTCCCCCCATCAGGACAGAACATTCAGATATGATTATTCTTACCGGTGCTACCCAGTGTTACCCGCCATAGGCAGAGATCTCTCATTGAGGGATAGTCTGTGTTGCTTTCACACTGCTCCCCTCATCGTCCACCATCACCTGCACAGCTCACAGCTCGACTGCTCCAGCCAAGATTTAGAAGCCCCCATCCATGGAGAGATCTTCCCCTCTGTGATCCAGCTATGGACCAAGGATCCCGCTCCCTCCATCCCACCTATTGAGGTGAGATCGAGCTCCCCTGTTTGACCCTCTACTTCAACTATGGTTCGGTAGGAGTGGCGACCTCACAGCGTCACCACCACCACCATCATAGCTAGTGGCAGCGACAATTACAGAGGAGGAAGGGGAAAGTTTTATAGTTCCCATGGCATTAGATCTCCCTAAGGACACCACTCTACTGATGAGCAGTCATGAGTATATCTCTTATAGTGAGCATGACCCTCCCAGGGCTAACACTCTAGTGGCAGGTATTATTTGATGCATCTCCGTCAGTGAGCACAGTCCCTTTATTGGTTAGTAGTGTGTGTTTGTACCAGCATAGTTAGACCACTCCTTAGATGACAGTTTAGCATAGTACTTTGTCGAAAAGAGGGAACTCTTAGGCAGTGATTGCACAAATTCGGAGAATGAGAGAGTACCATTTGATCCCGATAAGGATGATCTTCTTGAGGGTTCAGCCGAGATCCGCATGGTCGATACTAGGAGCTCCCTCCATAGAGATCAGCATAGTCAGGAAGGTGTTGTACTTGAAGAAGATGATGCCATCCATTCAACCCAACACCTCCATCAGCAGCTTAAATAGAAGGATGATCAGATCAACCGGATGGAGAAGAGGATGAAAGACTTGTTAGCAGCCCTCCGTGCACTCCAAAATCAGGCCTCAGTCTCACAGCATATACTAGTAGAGGTAGATCATCCTAAGTCAACACATGTCCTAGATCAGCCCAAGAGCACTTCTCTAGTAGATCAGGATAGTGGTAGCTTGCATAGGAAGGTGGTGGACAACACCTCCATGCAGGAGAAAGACATTAAAAATATGGTAGAATAGTATGTGAGGGATGCATTGGCGTAAGCCCTAGGTGGCTAATCCATTCCAAAGGGTATACCCTACCTGATGGAATTTGATGTTGTCAAATATCCTAAGGGTTTTGTACCTCCTTCCTTCAAAATCTTGATGGCGGGAACCCTGTCGCCATACACTTCATGCAGCGTGGAGGCAACAATGCTCTTCTTTTCAGATTGTTCGTTAGCAGTCTAGTGGGTGTTGCATTTGATTTGTATGACAAACTGTCCAACAGTTCAGTAAAGACATTTGCTAAGTTAGAGCACCTCTTCATCAAGAGGTTTGTTGGAACTCATCAAAGGGTTACTGTAGGCGACCTCATTATGACCTAGCAAAATCCAAATGAGTCCCTTATTTATTACATTCTCAGGTGAAGAAACCTGAGTATGAAATGCGAATCACAGTTGTTTGAACAACACACCATTGAGATTCTACTCAAGAATATCCATGGCCTGATTGCTTTCATGCTTAAGGGGTTTACAATCAAAACCTTTGAGAAGTTGATCAATAAGGAGGATAGTCTACATGAGGAAGCCAGACAGTTGCCTTTCCATGACTAGTCAACCAAGCCTAAACTTTAAAAGGCATTTGAGAAGAAGCTAGGGGCAATTATAGTAGTTGATAAGGGGAAGCAGCCAACTAGGGTCCAATAAGATAGGCCTCGAGCTCAATAATCTTCTTTATCACCTACTTTGGCACCACCTCAGCCACCATATCGGGCATCTCAGTTTCCATAATAGCCTCCACCGCCACCTCCTTAGCAGTATCCTCATCATTATCATCAGTAGTAGTATTCCTACCCACCACCGGATAGCTATCATTTACCTACTCTTATTGACAAATTGAATAAACCATATTCATTCAAGAGGGAGATAGTCAGAAAGATCTTTAAGAATCTCTTAAAAAAGCCTGATTTCTAGTTACTATAGCCTAAGAGGCCAGAGGAAGTGGGCAAGAGTCGTGATCTAAACTATTGCCCCTACCACCACATGCTAGGACATGTCTTAGAAGATTGCTTTACATTTAAGGACTGGTTTGAGCGTAGCTAAAAGTTGGGTTCTATTATCATTCCTAAGGAATATCTACTAGAACAACCATATAGTTTTATTAGGGTAATCCTTGGGGATACACATGATTGTCTTAAGATAGAGGAAGGTTGGGATATCTCCCTATCTAGAACCTCCAAGAAAATCATCTCTAAGATCAGAAAGTTACCCTTGTAGGTGCCTAAAGCAGCTCAAACCTCCAACTCTAAGGAAGGTTTGTAATTTGCTAAGGATAACTTAAAGAAGGTAGAAGCACAGCAATAGTCTCCACTTGCCTGGGATAGCACAGTACAACCAGCAGTCTAGCACCTCCTACTTCTAGTTTTCTGACCAACTCTTCTTCTGTGATTGTATTGTATGGTGCCAAATCCCTCATCAACTTACTTTATTTGATTTCTATTTTGTACCTTCATCCAAATCTAAGAAATCAATGAAGCAAGCTGATTCCGATTACATCTGTGTAACTTCTAATGATCATCCTAAGTTTATTCCTTTAGACACCTCTCCAAGTCTAATTAAGAATAGCTCTAGTTCTGATCATTCCTCTTTTCATTCAAAAATAGATTTTTCATTCCTGAATCATTCGAGTTTGCCCATTGAGATTGATTTGGAGTTACCTGACTCTGATGATCCCATAGGGAGGCTGTAGGTGAACGATGAAGGTGAACATTCTCAAACCTTCTCATGAAGTCAACCTCCCACAAGTTTTACCTCCTAGGGTAGCATCTCAGGATAAGGGTAAACAAGTCATTGGTTCAAGTGATCAAGAAGCCCCTCTACAAGATGCTCCACCTATGAATATGCTTGAGGAGGACCAGCCCAGAGTTGACTACAATGTCCTCTCTCACCTAAGAATGTTGTCAACTAAACTAAGCATATATGATGCCCTTGTCTTATGCAAAGAGATGAGAGAGTCATTGATCAAAGCCCTTTTAGGTCCAAAAATATGCTTAGCATAGCTGATCGCTGTTGGAGAGGAGGCATGTTATTCAAGAGAAGCCCGTGGGATTACGTTCACCGATGAAGACCTTTTGTTGGGGACAACTGAGCACAAATGTCCCCTCTACATCATAGTGGACATGGGCAGATTTAGACTCTCTAGTGTTAGTTGATCTAGGTGCATCAGTGAACATTATGAGTCTAAAGACCCTTGCCTGCTTGAGGATTGACATCTCTGAACTCTAAGGAGATCAGATGATGTTGAGAGGATTCAATGAGCAAGGCGAGAGGGCTTTAGGTTCTATAGTGTTTCCATTGTAGATAGATGACTAGAAGATAGAGTCCAAGTTCTACATAATTGATTGAGATACATCTTTCACTACTTTGCTCGGTAGGCCTTGGATGTATGGAAACAACATGGTTCCATCCTCTTTACATCATTACATCAAATTTTGAAGAGGTGGAATCGATTGTGTCAGAGGAGACTTGAATCCATTCTCAATTAGAGAGGTTGAGATATATAAGGATGTACTATCTTCCTCCAAATCAAAAAGTCTATTCTCACAAACTTGGTAAAAGTTCAAAAATAAAAGAAAGAGAAACAAAAGAAAAAGAAGAAAAAGTAAAATAAAAAAAAAGAAAAAAAAGGAAAATTAAATGTAAATACAAGTAAGCGAGAATCAGACACCGACAAAAAAGTAGAGCCAGATATTGGATTACACCCATTGTTTGTTCCTCCAAATGAACACATGGGTAGGATGACTCGACCCCCACTAGGTAGAGGCAAAGATAGATCTAAAGGTAGATCCAGAGGTGGAAGGCCTCCTCCGTATTGGCCACCCAATAAGAGCTAAGTTCCAACTCACAGGAATACCCCAGCTATCCACATAGACATAGAATCTAGTTCAGAGGATGAGTCTCATGTGGTTAGCACGCTGACCAACCCCTCTCAGTGGTTCCCTTTCGAGGTGACATTCAAGCCAAACAACGATGAAGACCAGGCCTCCAAGCAAAGTATGATTATATCTAAGTCACTATCTGGGAACCTTCGCTCTAACCTCACTTTCTTCCTAGAAAGTTGAAGGTTTATTAAGAAGCCAATGTAGAACTTGAGGATGATTCTTATAAAGATAGAATACAATTACCTTTTGATTGGAATTCGCCTTGTATTCTTAACTTGGCAATGAAGGGATTAATCTCACATACTTCGTCTAAACACAGGCCACATTACTTTCAAAGGTTATGGGACAACCAAAGCAGATATTCTCAATCAAGATCAGGACTAGGGTTCAGCACAATGGGCCTAGTCGATGATGACAACCATTGCTTAGTCATCACCACTCATTTGGGGTCTGATAGGTTCTTTCTAAATCATGCTAACTCTTATGAGGAGGTATGTTTAGAAACTTTTGATGACCCAAATGAGCTTAAAATAAAAGAGGCATCACCAGAGTTTGAAGAAGAGATTAGATCAACCATTGACGAACTTAAAGAGATCAACTTAGGAACTGAAGACAATCTACGTCCTTCATACATCAGCTCCTTATTGAATGAAGTAAAAACCAATGACTTAGTTAGGCTATTAGCTAAGTTTAAGGACTGCTTCACATGGAGTTATGAAGAAATGCCAAGTTTATCTCCTAACTTAGCAGTCCACAAACTAGCAATAGAACCCAATGCTAACTCTATCAAGAAAGCTCCTAGACACATGCGATTAGACATTAAACAACATGTCACTTCTAAAATCAAGAAAATGATTGATGATGGCTTTATCCGGGAAGAAAAATACCCTACCTGGTTAGCCAATGTCATCCCAATTAAGAAAAAAAATGGCTAAATTTGCAAATGAGTCAATTTTAGGGATCTAAATAAGGCATGTCCTAAGGATAAATTTCCACTTTCTATACTAGAATTAATGGTGGACATCACCTCTTCTCATGTAGTATTCTCCTTTATGGATGGGTCATCTAGCTACTACCAAATCAAGATGGCCCTCGAGGATGAAAGAAACACTACTTTTTAAACCTTGATCAGAATCTATTATTATAAGGTCATGCCTTTCGGTCTTTAAAATGCCAGTGCTACATACCAGTGGGCCATGGTTCAGATCTTTAATGAACTCATTCATCATCAAGTTCAACGCTATGTTAATGATCTAGTTTTCAAAATCAAAGAAAAGGAAGACCATCTCTTTGACTTGAGAGTAGTTTTTGAACAGTTAAGATAATTTAACCTCAAAATGTATCCTCTGAAGTGTGCCTTCGGAGTAGCTTCAAGAAAATTATTTGGGTTTGTTGTCCGACATCTGGGACTAGAGATCGATCCAGAGAATATCAAGGCTATCTTAGAAATGCCTCCCCCTAAAAGTATAACTCAACTTTGACATTCCAAGGGAGGTTGGCTTGTCTAAGATGCTTCATATCCAACCTATCTAGAAGATGCCAACCATTCTCAGCACTTATCAAAAAGGACACCAAGTTCATGTGGGATGACAAGTGCCAGCATGCTTTTGAAGACATCAAGCACTACTTGATCACACCGCAATTCTAGCAGCCCCTATCTCAGGAAAGCTGTTGATCCTTTACACCGCTGCAATAAATGACTCCCATGTTGCTTTGTTGTCTCAAACAAACAACAAAGGGAAAGAAAATGCTCTCTACTACCTCAATCATCATCTAATTCCTATTGAGGAAAACTACCCACCTATTGAAAAGCACTGCCTAGCTTTAACGTTGCATCCCAAAAGCTAGGGCACTACATGATTTCTCATAAGGTGAATCTGATCTCTAGAATCAATCCACTGCAATATCTCATGACACGGTCGATGCTATCTAGACGGTTGTCGCATTGGTCCATGATTTTATCACAGTTTGATATCACATTCATACCCCTCCGTGCTAGAAAATGATAGGCACTAGCGGATTTCTTAGCAGCACACCCACTTCCTAGTGATTCCCGCTTAGTGATGACCTCCCCGATGAACAAATCATGAACTTAGGGACACTAGCATTCACCACTAGGAGATGTATTTTGATGGTGCGGCTTCCTTTTAAAAAGGAGAAGAACTATGATATACTCTTTCAGGAAAGGCAGAGGTAGGGATAATTTTCCTAACTCCAGACTACGATGTGATGATATTCTCATATCATTTGTACAACCTATGTACAAATAATGAAGCCAAATATGAGGCTCTGATTGCCAGTCTAGAGTTAGTCATTACACTATGCATCCAGAGTATCAACATATTCAAGAATTCTCAGCTCATCATCAACCAAATCACTAGGTCCTACAAAGTTATATAAAGCTAAGCTCCATCATTACCACAAGTACACTATGGAGTTGTCCACCCAATTCCTAGAGGTTATCATCTACAAGATTCTTCAAGGAGAGAACGCAATAGCATATGCATTAGCCAAGCTTTCCAAAGAGTTGGCATGTTTGGAAGATGAGTCCATTCCAGTAAGGGTCTAAAATAGACAAGTCTTATCTCTTATTAACGCTAAAATCATCAAGAGATTCTCTCTTGAAGGGGAAGTTGCCATTGCCAAAAAGGACGAGGAGTCAGATTGGAGGCAACAATTCATGGATTCTTTAATTATAGGCAAACTACCTCAAGAGAAGTTACTAGCACACCAGGTGAAGCAGAGAGCCTTTTTCTATGCTATTGTAGGTGGAACCTTATACGAGCAGTCATTCAATCATATGTGGTTACGTTGTCTGGACAAACACGAAGCTCGTAGGATCGTGATTGAGGTGCACTCAGGTTTATGTGAAGCTCATCAATCTGGTCCAAAGATGAAAGCCAAGATCAAGAGATTAGGATACTACTGGCCTTTAATGAATACAGATTGTGTGGACGTAGCTAGGAGATGCCACCAATGTCAGGTGCACAATGTGGTCCTTCATTAACCACCCAATATTTTACATCCTACATTGACCTCATAGTCATTTGAGTGTTGGGGTACTGACATAGTGGGTCCGATCAATCCTCTTTCTTTCAAGGGTCACCAGTTCATTCTAGCTGCCACAGACTACTTTTCCAACTAGCAGAGGCAATCCCACTCAGAGAGGTCGTAGCTCAACATGTGCTCTAATTTTTCAGGAACCATATCCTATATAGGTTCATGGTGCCTTAATGAGTTATATCCGATAATTGTATTACATTCAAGAGCACTAAAATCAATAGCTTTGCTAAAGACACATAATAGATTGGAGATATTCCACCATCTACTACCCGAGGGAAAACTGTCTAGCAAAAGTATTCAATAAAACCATCATCCAAATACTGAAGAAGACACTCGACGTTAACAAGCGACAGTAGCATGAGCAGTTAGTTGGAGCCTTATGGGCTTACCACACCACATGTAGAACTCCAACTCAATCTACCCCTTTCTCTTTAGTGTATGGATCTAAAGTCATTCTACCATTAGAAGTCTAACTCCCATCATTAAGGATAGTTGTGGGAAATTACTATAGAGTAGAATGCTAAGCTGCGGTCGGAAGAGCTCAAAGGTTTGGAGGAGAGATGCCTCCGGACATGCGAGAACCTCGAGTTGTACAAAGCCAAAATGATTCAAGCTCACAATAAGTTGGTCCATCCTAGAGCTTTTCATGTAGGAGAGCTTGTTTTAGTTTATTGCCCATCAAAAGATGGGGAGTTTGACCCCACTTGGGAAGGCCCTTTTTCCATCGTGGTGAAATTTTTTTCATCTTCATCTATCTTTTTAAAAAATAAATGAAGATAAAAATACAGTTGTTTGGACACCACATAGATTTGCAGATGTTCTCATTAGGGTGATCAAGTATGGCATTGAGGAATGATGTACTATCTTGAGAGACAAAAGTCACTATCCTACAATGGACCTAATCACCTAATGAGGACTCCTAAGGACTATGGGTCTTTGGATGTACCAAAGATTCTTCTACTACTTTACATGGAAAAGTAAAGTAGGATTTATTTTAAACCTGGTTCATTAAGTTCCTTATGGAGGTAAGCCCCCATAGTTAATTACATCTTAAGGAATGAGATTCTTTAAGAATACTCTCGATTATGGTAAATGATCAATGTCTCCAAAGATTTTAAAGATAGGACTATCAATCAATTGGTTATTTTTAGAAGATCAAGTTGATTGATCAAGAAGAGGGAGTTATTATCAAAACTAAAGGGAGATAAGTAGGGGATGCTCACAATACTAGGAAGCCTAGTAAGCATCCCAAACTATCCTATGGTTGGACTTTATATTTTTAAAATTTGAAGAGAGTTAATTATTTGAGTTGAATTTTTATTAAAAAATTAGGGCTTTCAATTCCACAACACAATATTATGAAAATGCCTAAGAGGTGAGGATTTATACTTATAGCCTGCAAAAGGAAGTAGCAACCTCTGAATCTAAATCTAGGGAGCTTTGGCGAGAGCTAATGCCTGACCTAAATCTATGATGAAAATGGGTATATGGTTTACCTCTATAAGAGAGGATAAACCACCTGACTATTGGACTTACAACCACCTGAGGGTGGCTGCCAACTAACTCCTCCTATGATTTTAAATACATATAGGCAAGTCTTATACTTTTCCAAGATAGCTAGGTTGTTGTTTATTTAGAAAGAGACTAAGTCCTTAAACATACTCCCTAAGAGACTAGATCATGTAGGGCATGAATAATGACTTAAATCTAATGCAAATTTTTCTTATGTTTTATTTTTAATTTTGGACAATTCATTTAACACGGGCTATGAGAGTCATATGCCTAATGCATGAGAAATTGGTTATGGGGCAAAATCAGCAAGAAGAAGGTATGTTTCCACCATGGCTCTCAAAGGTCAAGCCAAGTTCTCTAGCAAAGGTGGAAGCCCTCCATTAGTAAGAGTGAAGCAAGATGCTTTTTTTGTATGATGTGAGACATACAACATCCAGCTAAGGGGTTGCTAAATCTTTTATTATCTAGATTTATAACCTAGGCTTTAGGTGAGGTTATGA
This sequence comes from Cymbidium sinense, assembly GCA_021442155.1. Lineage (NCBI taxonomy): Eukaryota > Viridiplantae > Streptophyta > Magnoliopsida > Asparagales > Orchidaceae > Cymbidium > Cymbidium sinense. The sequence continues at coordinate 27,345,344 of CM038227.1, read as the reverse complement.
GTTATTAATTTTTAATTTTGAGTTGATTAATTGGACAAAAAATTTATTTTTCCCTAGAAGATTAATCACATCCAGGCCATTCATCAAAGTAAGGAAGAAACTTGAAAAACATACCAACTTAATGCACAAGCTAAAAAATATTAAATAATTTTATAAAGCTAAAGTAAAAGAATAAGTGGCCTTTATGATCGGGTACCACTGCACAACCCAAAAAGAAATATGGGTAGCGGAGCTCTACCCTTTTATAACTCGGATTATAAATGAATTAATTATAATAAAAAAGGAATTCATGTTATGGGGGTCTTCATTCTTCATTCTTCATTTCTTCTTTTCTTCATTTCTTTTTTCTTTCTTCTTTCTTCTTTCTTCTTTTGCTCGGTTGGATGTGGTTACTCCAAAAGCTTCACATGGTGCAGAAGACGTAGTCTTATGACCAATGTTCATCCTAATCTCCCATAACATTCATTCTAAATCTTTATTGCAAAATTACATGAAAATGGTAAATGTAAAATATAACCAAACCTGTAAAATAGTGATTAGCTAAACATACTACACAATCCCAAGCATGCATATAAATAATATTTACTTAGCACCGTACACATGGGTAACCAAGTCCATCTGGCCTATTTTGGATTATGCTTAGGGGTATAAGCAACCTGCACATCAAAGATATTTATATTTTTATTACAGCACCACTTAAGAATAATTCCCTACAGAAGACAATGATTAGACTAAGATCACCTTATCATCTAGTCTACGCACATACACCTTAACATCCAGACTAAAATATTACATCTCAAAATAAAATCAGGCATCAAACCATGCACCGCCCTAGCATAGAGCTAGAAATGGTGACTTAGCCTAATGTGTGTGCCATTTAAGGTTTGTGTGGCATGTCTTAGCTAGGATTTATGGTTAGAGTTTTCAAAGTGTGAAGGATTCAACTCAGAGGGTGGTTTCATTTAAGTGATTTAGATGATTTGGTTGATTTTATTTGATGATTTTATTTGGTTTGAATGAACCTACACTTAATTACTAATTGTTGTAAAGAGAGGAAAAGAGAAGAGAACTCTCTTTCCTCCCAACCTTAAGTAATTTCTAAGGTAGATTCACTAGATATTTTTCATTAGTGAGTGTTTTATTATGTGTTTTAATTAATCCTAAGTTTAATTTTCTCTAAATGAACCTATTCAATAAGAAAAGTATTTTAAGATTAATTAAGGTGAATTACTATCATAAAACACAACCATTTATTTCTTTCCAACATGTATACCATGCATATGAAATGATCCTAAGCATAGCTATACATGTAATGCAAATATTTAGCACACCATAATGATGAATGCTAAGAGATGTTGCTTAAAAATATTTGGATGTTTCATGATGCATGATTTTGTTAAGTAGAAAAGAAGGACTCTTTTATCTATTAATCAAACACAGATTTACAAGTATAAAAGACATAAGTGAGTACGACACAATTATTTTCTACAACAAGGATATAAGGTACAAGACCTTCTTAGGGCTACTTAAAGCCTCGCAACCCCGGGATGTCCAGACTAATATCCCACTTTTCTTAAATACATGTGCATGTTCAAAAAGAAAGCAAATGGATGAAGAACCATGCAAATCGTTTATGTTTGGTTATTTGATACGGTTATGCAATTTACATATGTGATGTGAAGCTCCTTCTTAAGTCATAACATAGAAGTGTATAGGAATGGATTTAAGCAAGTGTTATGTTCTTTTCAAATGAACTATACACTTTGCAAATCTTATACAAACCTATGTTAAGAAAAGAGAAGAAAATCACATAACACATTTCATATTATAATCACATGCAAGCTTATAAATATTTATAAGTAGCATACCTTCATTTATAATCTTTGATTTATAGATTTTGAAAATAATTTTTGATTTAGTAGTGATAATGGCCATTCATATTCTTACTTTAGCCAAAATATGCAATTTGACATAAAGGAAACATTTCATTTATTATGATTTTTTAAAATATATGAATGCATGATTTTCATATGGCACACAACATTTAACATGCTTGGAAAGAAATAAAGTGATGCATGCATGTAACTTCATTCACCCTAATTAGTTCCTAAAGGAAATATTATGAAATAAGATCATTTAAAGTGAATCAAAATTTCTTTAAAGGGATTTTTATTTTTGTTTTGAATTTGATTTGATTTAAAAAAATATGAAAAGTTTTGTGGTCTTATCCCATTTCCCCCATGTGTGAATTGATTTAGTTAAATTTTTAGAATCAATTAGTTTATTTTACGTTTTGTTTAGGTTGAGGTGTAGATTAAGTCCATTAATTACCCCTTACCTACACCACTTTAACCTAATTAACCTAACAATTATGAGCCAACATATGATATGCAATCACATAGAATTTAAATCTACAATGCACCTAAAAAAGAAAGGGGCATAATGCTATTGGCACATAATTATTGATTAATTAAGCTAAAAGGTTTAATTAAGTACTTTCATAACCTTCCCACACATGTGAGTTGGAAATGATTTCTTTAAATTTATCTTAGGCTTTTAAACACCTAAGGATCTGCTCAGCAATGGATTGATTAAGTTCAGATTAATTTAAAATTTTGATTAAGCTAATTAAGTGGATAATTAGTGGAATAATCCTTAATTTTGTTTGGATTAAGGAAGAAAAGGGGTTTAGGGAATAGCTTAGGAAAAATATCCCAAACTCATTCCATAAAGCTCATACTCACTTAAATAATGTTTAATTATCTTAATTAAGTGTTTAAACCATTGTTCACATGCTTAATTACTATTAATTATATTAAGAGGGTGATTAGGGATTCATTAATTGATTCCCCTAATTAATTGATTAATAAATTCTAAGAAAATTAGGGGAGGCAGAAGTCATCCCACTATATATGTCTGAGAAATTTGAAATTAATTAATGAAAGAATTAGGGAGTAATTAAAGTTATTAGATTTTCAATTAAACCCTAATTAAGGGAAATTCACTATTTAAAATCAATTAAAAATAATTTTATATTATTCCCCTCTAGATTATCTTTAAAATAAAGTTGAGTTTGCAGTTTTTTGATTTTTCTACATTTAATTATGATTTTAGTAAGTTTCAGTGATTAAGGGGGAATTAAATAGCCCTAATTATATAATAATCCCCATGCCACGTGGATGCTGATGCCAGCGCCACGGAGTGATAGGTTGGTTATTTAAGTTGTCAACCGCCATGCAGCAACATGCTACGCGCCGGGTCTTCGATCAAGGATCGGACGGCCAAGATAAAACCTGTGGCTCTAAAGGAAATAATTATCAGATCTAAATGATTTAATCAGGACCATCTATACAAAACACACGAGATGGATGGTCCATGATTCATCCCTTCCTTTGCTCGTGGGAGACGAAGACCATCCCGCTCCATGGCTTGATCTGAGCTCACTTGAGCTCGAATAAGGCTAGGATTCAACCCACACCATCTAGGTGCATAGAGAAGAAGATCCAACAGTGGAATGTCAATGGGATTACAATTTCCTTTATAAAATACCAAACAATTTTCAACTTAAGCTCAATTTTGAAGCATACCTCGTCGGAGGCTATCACCGACACTTCCAACAGTGGAGGTAGCTTCGTCTAGTTGAGACAAAGCCTTATTGAAGGTTTGAAGGTTCAATTTGTAGTGGATCTTTCGATTGAACAAAGCTTTCTTTAATGGATTGTGGCTTTGGTCTAGGTGAGGCTTCCCGTGGCTTGGATGCTTGGGAAAAGCTTTGGGTAAGCTCGACTTGGCACCTTGATGGTGCTTGCAAGAGAAATTATACTTTGGTGGAGTGATGAGCGAAGTGGAAATTTCTCCTACCTCCCTATTTCTAGCTTAAGCAAAACTGAGAAGAGAGAAATGGAATGAGCTTAGGAATGCTTAGGGAAGATTATGGATGCTTGCCTTTGATCCTCCAAGCTCAATCAAATGCAAGGACACTGAATTGAGTGGAAATGAGGGGGAGTATATCTCCTCGTAGTTGGATCGGATGGTCAAAGCTTGCCATGCCATTTTGATCAAATTACCCTGATTGAATTGGTTGTTTAGGTTGTTAGGAGCTCCATGTGGTTCAGTTTTAGCAGGGGAGTGGAAGTGTGGAGGTGCACATGGGTTAAAATGAGTGTGAGAGGTGATCCATGTGAAGAAATTTGATTGGTGGGGTCGGTTTGGCCTTGGGTTGGGTCATGGCTGAACCAAACCCATTGGGTCATGTGTGCCACCTCCCTTAATGTCCAAATGGTCCACTAGGAGGATGCCAAGTGGCCATAAAAATGATTTGACCAAATTCCAAGTGGATTTGGCCATAGGTTACCCTTTGAACCAAGGGTAAAATGGTCATTTATATTTTGATTTGGGCAGATTTGAAATGAATAAAAATTGGGTTGTGCTAATTTTCAATGAATTTGGAGTTTATTTGATATGATTTGGCTAAAGTTGACCTATTTAGGTCAAAATGGGTAAACTTGGGTCAAGTTGACCAACTGGTCAAATTGGATCAAACCATGGGTTGGGTCAAGTTCAAGTGATCATTTAGAGTGATTTCGTATTATTGGTTTGGTTTAATTTGATTTATATTTAGTTTTGGTTCATTTGAATTAACTTAGGTCAAATGGGTTAAGTTGACCAATTTGAACCATTTGATTGAATTAGGTTAGGTCATGGGTTGGTTTAGGTTTGGTTCATCATTTGAAATGTTTTGTAAGCTTTGGTTTCAATCAATATTGGTTTGGTAAAGTTTCAAATTGATTTGACCTTTTAGGTCAAGTTAGGTTCATGGCTGGGTAGTCTAGTTAATAATTGAGGCTTTGGTCAAGGTCAGCAAGTGATTTAGAATGAATTTGACCCATTGGTTGCAATCAATTTGGCTTAGATCAAGATTTGACACATTTTGACTTTTTAGGTCAACTTGGGTCAAGTGGCCAATTGGGCAAGGTTTGGCTCAAATGATGACTTGGTCAAGTTCAATCATTGATCATGGATTAGTTTTGATTAATGGTTTCAATCAATTTGGTCTATGGTGGATTTTGGCTAGTTTATGTTTCATTTGGGCTAAGTGTTGACTTGGTCAAATGTTAGGTTTGACTTGGTTTGACCCAATTTGAGTGATTGATCACCCTATGATGATGTTGCTCATACTGTGAGGCTTAGTTGGGCTTATTTCAATCCAATTTTGGTAGGATTTGAATTTGACTCAAAAGGGTGCTTCACCTTTGGGTCAAGTGAGCCTAAGTGGGTCAATTGGCTTGATCAAGGCTTTATTCAAGTTCAAAGAATGAACATGGGTTTGATTTAGGTTGGTTTGATTTGATTTGAAATGACTGAAAAATGGGAGATTGATTTTGGTTTTATGATTGAAAGATTGTTTGTTTCAAGAGAAAATCCAAAGGTCTGAATTGGTTAAGTTCAAGAATTTGACTTGAAAGGGTTTAGGTTGAATTTTTATTAGATTTGGATTTGAGTTGTGAATTTGGTTTTGGGTATTTCAATTTATATTTCATTTATATTTGAGAATATAAATGAGAATATAAATGGGTTATGAGAAAATCTTTTGAATCTGGAATGATTTGGATTTGATTTAAGCTAAGTCCATAAGATGAAATCAAAGGCTTAGGAAAGATTTTAGATTTAGAATTGATCATGGATTTCATTCATTTGGAATTGATTCATGTTTTGAATTTTAGAATTAATTTATGATATGAGAAAATCCATTGGAATTTATTTAAGATTTTATTTGGAATTGATTTGAATTTGAATTTGATTTGAATTTGAAGTTGATTTGGGTTTGAAGTTGATTTGAGTTTGAAGTTGATTTGAATTTGAAGTTGATTTGGATTTACAGTTGATTTGAATTTGAAATTGATTTGAATTTGGAGTTTGATTTGAATTTGATTTGGATTTAAAGTTTATTTGAATTTGAAGTTGACTTGAAAGAAGGAAGCAAGGATTTGGTTCAAGCTATAGGGTAGGCAAGTTTTCCTAACACCCATAAGGCATAACCTCTTCCTATGGCTAACTCTTCTAAGTCTCTAGGGTTATGTTAAGTGTTCATATATTCACTAGAAGTATCTTAAGACTAAGAAACTCTTAATGTCTAAGAGAAGTCCTATGTCTAAGATGAAGAAGTTGAAAGCTCACTCCAAAAGTGAGGTCAACAACCATAGAGAAGGCCTACCAAGGAGAATCTTATCAACTTGTAAATTGTAAGAGAGAGCGCCCGATGCTTCCTATCAATGGGCTCTACTTAAAGAAATATTATCCATAAATGTTGAATGAAAATAAACATCAATAAAACTTCTTTTCATATCAAATTTCATCTCTTATGTGTTAAGAAATATCTTTCACTTGTGAATCCGCCACAACGTGTTTAGGGTAGGTGTAAGAGAACTCGAGCAACATCCTATCCCTCCACAACACAAACACAAACTACAAATGATCCTCCAGTGGTACTAGGTTAGGTGTAACAAAAGGTATGCTATTTCAACTAGTACAACTAAGTTAGGTGTAAGTGAACTCAAGCGACATCCTATTCCTTGTTTCACATCACAAATGAACACATATCTTTTATCTTGAGCTATTGTTAATGTGGGAGCAAGTCCCCCGTGGCACTCACTCATTAATTGCTCTACATCGGGCCGATATGCTACCTTGTTAGTGTGTCACCCCAGTGGTCACTTGTTTAGCAGATGTGAGTCCCTACGGTTTCTTCCTGACTTGACCATTATAAACCAATGAGTTCTTTGTTAGTTTGGTAGGCCTTATTGCACATCCAGTAAGCTACCCCATGTTCATTTTGTTTAAGAGGATGTAATCCTACACACTTTCTTCTTGGACTTCCCATCATGCATTGATTAGGTCGAGTACATTTAAGGTTTAGGGTAAGTCCCTGAGTGGCTCCTTTCGTCCTGATTACTTCAAGCTTAGTTTTAGTCCTTACGCAGGATTCCTCGCTTAGTAGTCGCCTGTTGATCTCATTTTTAGGATGAGCTCTCAACAGCTCCATCTTAGACATAAGATTCCTTTTAGACTTTAAGAGTTCCTTAGTCTTAAGAAATATCTAGTGATTAGGTGGACACTCAACCTAGCCCTAGAGACTTAGAAGGGTTAGACATAGGAATAGGTCATGCCTCAGGGGTGTTAGGAAATTTGCCTACCCTTAGCTTGAACCACTCCTCACCTTCCTTCCTTCAAGTCAAACTCCAAATCAATCTCATTTGATTTTCTCCAAACTCAAATCAACTCCATATAATTAAAACCCATAATTGAAATCCATGATTGAAACTCATGATCAAAATCCATCAAAAATTCTTAAGCTGAAATTTTCTTAAGTTCTTAATCTTCCCTTAAGGACTTAACAAGAATCTTGATCAAAACCACTTCAAATCTTTGAGTTTTCTCATAATTTATTTATATTCTCGTTTATATTCACATATATAAATGAAATATAAATTCAAACCAGTCAAACTCAACTAAAAATTCAAAATCAATACTAGAAACTTTCATAAGTCCTTTATGTTTTTCTTCATGGACTTAGCCAAAATCATCATCAAATCAATTCAAACTCATGAGATTTTCTCAAAACTCATTTATATTCTCATTTATATTCACATATATAAATGAAATATAAATATAAATCAATCAAATCAAATCCTTAAATTAAATTTCAAATCTAAAATCTTTCTTAAGTCCTTAAATTTCCATTAATGGACTTAGCCTAAATCATGATCAAAGAAATTGAAATTCATGGGATTTTCTCATAATTCATTTATATTCTCATTTATATTCACATATATAAATGAAATATAAATTCAAATCAATCAAACCAAATTCAAAAATTCAAATCCCAACTTCAAAATTTTCTTAAGTCCTTTAAATCCTTCTTAATGGCCTTAGTCTAAATAATGACTAAACCACTTCAAATCCTTGAAATTTTCTCATGATCCATTTATATTCTCATTTATATTCACATATATAAATGAAATATAAATTCAAACAATCAAAACCAATTCCAAAAATTAAACTCAAATCCACTCAAAATCCAACCTAAGACTTTAAAGTCAAAATCTTGAACTTAGCTAAATCAACTTCAAATGAAGCCAAACTCTTGATTTTCTCTCAGGATTCAATCAAACCTACAATCATGAACCCATATATAAGTCCAAACTTCAATCACTAAATCAAAAATCAGTTCAAAAATCAAATCCTGAATCCTTTTATATTCTCCCTTTGAATTTGAAATTATCAAATAGATCAAAACCCATTTGACTTCAAACCACTTGTAAATGGATTTATATTTCAATCATAATGCCATATACAAGTTCAATCAACTTCAAATCAAGCTTTGACCAAGCCATTTGATCCACTTAGGCTCACTTGATCTAAAGTGACCTAAAGTACCCTCATGAGCAAAATTCTAATACTAACCAAATTGGAGTGAACCAAACTCATCTTTGCCTCTCATCATGATCAACAATCATCATGGGATGATCAATCAATCAAATTAGGTCAAACCAACTCAAACCTAAGGGCTGACCAAGTCAACACTTATCCCAAAATGAAACCTAACATAGCCAAATTTCACCATAGGCCAAATTGATTGAAACCATTGATCTAAGTTCACTCATGACCTATATTTGAACTTGACCAAGTCAACATTTGATCTTAACCTAACCCATTTGGCCACTTGACCCAAGTTGACCCAACTTGACCTAAAAAGTCAAAATGTGTCAAAACTTGATCTAAGACAATTTGGCTCAAACCAATGGGTCAAGTTCATTCCAAATCACTTGTTGAACTTGACCAAAGCCTCAATTGGCCAACTAGACCTAACCAAGCCCAATTGACCTTAGATCCAACTTGACCTAAAGGGGTCATGTTGAGCCAAATTTGAACTTAACCAAAATTGATTGGAAGCAAAGATACCAATCCACCTCATATGACTAACCTAACCTAAACCTACCCTTGACCTACCTAAAATAGCTCAAATGGGTCAAATAAGCCAACTTGACCCATTTGACCTAAATGAAGTCATATGAGCCAACTTCAAAACTATACTAAATTGAATCAAGCCAAAGCTACCAAAACATTTCAATTGGTCATATGAACTTGAACCAACTCTTGGTTTGACCCAATTTGACCAATTGACCCAATTGTTGACCCTAAATGGGTCAGCATGAGCCAAACCTTATCAAATGAATTCCAAATCACATGAAAGTTGGCCAAACCTAGTTTCTCTACATAACTAACATATCCAAGGTAAAAAATCAGCAAAATAACCATCCTACCCAAAGGCCATAGAACAAATTTTTGCCTAATCCACGAGTAATTTGGTCATGCCCTCTTTATATCCACTTGATGCTTTCCTAATAGCTCAAGGGGACCTAATGAATAGTGGTGCACCCAACCCAATCGATTTGGGTCAGTCCAATTAGCCCCAAGACCAAACCCGACCTCATGGGTCAAAATGGCTAATTCAAAATCCATCGCCCACTCAATTTCAAGCACATGGGAGGTTGGAAATCAACTCAAGTTCTCAAACTGACCATGTGCAAGCATCTAACTAATCAAAAAACCCTCCCATTGTGATCAATTGGATCAAAATGGCACAATGGCTTGCGACCGTCTGATCCTTCAAGGGAGAAATATACTCCCCCTGATTGAATTCCAAATTATGATTCCTCAATTCGACTAAGCCCTAGAGAGTGTTAGGAGCCTTGAGAGAGCATTCCTAAGCTTCCTATGAGGGAATTGAAATCAAGCTTTCTTGATTTTCTTCCTTAGAAAATAGGGGAGCTCCTCTCATTTTTAAACTTCCTCTTCACTCAAATCCACTTCAATTGCCTTTGCATATTTCATCAGAGAGCTAAGTCGAGTGCACCCAAGCTTCCATTGGAGTTCCCACAGAAAGGAGGAGTTGAATTGGATCAAAGCTGCAAAAGGGACCAAGGAGAGTTGGTCCATAGAGAAATTCACATAACCTCAAGAACTCATTCTTCCAACACAGCTTCGTCTCAACCAGACGAAGTTCCTCCAAGGGAATCGAGCACCGGTGATCACCTTTGGCGAGGTATGGGATTTTTTGACCACCTAGCATAGGAGGTGTTGGTTCTTTATGAAAGAAATTTTAAATTCAAGTGAATCCCACTGCTGGATGTGCCGCACCTTGGCTTTAGATGGTGTGGGTTAAATCTTATTTGAATCCAAGCTCAATCGAGCTCGAAACTTCCCCTACATCATGGACGGCCTTTGTTGATCAAGGGGGAAGAACTTGGGAGATCTCAGTTGTCCATCTGCACATTTAGGATGGACGGCCAAGATAATTCTCACATTTAGAATTTTCTTTATCCTTTTTAAAACCATGGGGAGATCTCTGGCCATCCGATCTTTGATCGGACGACATAGATCAATGCTCGTCCGCCATCAAGCCGCCTTTCGGATGTGACATTTAAGTGATGGGTTCATGGCACGACATGTGTAAAGCATGCTGACTATCCCCACCACGCGTCGCGCCATGAGCTATAAGATTAGTTAGGCTGTTTTAATTAATTCTAATTAATCTAAAGATCTTCTAAAATTCATATCTCTCTCAATAAAATTCAGAAAAATATGAAATAAATTTCTATGAAAAGGTAATTCAAGCTAAAATATTTTAAAATAAATTTCAAGGTATTTTTAGTTATTCGTTTCTATGATTTTTGATTTTATGGGAAACTTTATTTTGCTAATTACCTATTAATTAAGCCCCTGATTTATCCCAAACTTCTTGGGTAAATTTTAGGGGATGACTTCTACCACTCCTAATTATCTTGGGATTTATTAAAGGCTTAATTAGGAGAATTGCATATGGATTTCCTAATTACTCCATTAACTTAATTAAGCATAATTAGGGTTTGATTAGTGGTTTTAATCTATGATTAGGGTTGATTAAGGTTAGATCCAGTAGATAGGAGGTTTTTTGAAATAATTTTGGGGAATTTCCCCAAAGCTAATTCCTAAACCCCCTTTTCTTTCCTTAATCTTCTCTTAATTAAGGAATAATCCATTTAATTATCCCCTTAATTAATTTCTAAAAATTCTAAAAAGTTCCAGAACTTAATTAATCTACTTTGGGAAGATGCTTAGATGTTTAATAACCTAAGTTCAATTAAAAAAATCAAAACCCAATTCATATGTATGAAAGGGTGTTTTGAAATTAATTAAGTTAAACCCCATATCTTAATTAACTATTAATTGTGAGCCAAATTGCATTAGGCCTTTTTCTTATTAGGTGCATTACAAATTTAAATTTCTTGTGAGTTTTGATGTCATCTCATTAGCCCATAATAATTTGGTTAACTATGTTAAGGTGGTGTAGATAAGGTTTAATTAAGTTACTTAATTCATACCTTAACCTAATTAATGCATAAAAATGAATCTAATCATATGAAAATTAAACAAAAATATCAAACACATGTAGGAATGGTTTAAAAACAACAAATGCAACTCACATTTTCAAAATAAAATCAAACTTCAAACTAAACAAAAATCACATTGAATACACTTTGATTTATTTTAAACTTTCTTATTCCATAAGAATGTCTTTAGGATTTAAGTGAAGTGAATGTATTTACATGCTTTCATTGCTTTGAATCTTTTCCCAACATGTTAAATTTGTATGTCATGTGATTTTATTATTCATATTTTTCAAATTCAAATTCAAAAATAAAATTGTTTACATTATGTCAAATTTGCATGTGTTGGCTAAAGTAATAATATGAGTGGCTATTATCACTAATAAATTCAAATTATTTTCAAAAAACATAAATCATTTATCAAATCTGAAAGTGTGCTACTTATATTTTAATTATGAGCATGCATGTGGAAGTATATAAAGGTGTGCTTAGTATATGTTTCTCTTCTCTTTCATATTAGCATAATTTTGAATAGGAGTTGGTAAGATGTATGGATCATTTGAAAAGAACCTAACACTTACCTAATTCCATATCCTATTCATCCCTATGATATCACCTAAGAGGGTATACTTATACTTTCATACATAAATTGCATAAACAAAATGAATCAACTAAAACAAATTTTTGCATTCTTTCTTTTCCATTCATTTCTTTTGTACCCATGTTTGTATTTAAGGAAAGTGGTATATTAGTTTGGACAACCCTGAGATTACGAGGCTTTAAGTAGCCCTAAGTAGGTTTATACCTTACACCTCTGGTTAACAATGGTGTTATACTTACTTATGCCTTTCTTACTTTCATTTGTGTATGTGAAAAAAAATTGGATAAAGAAACCCATTTCTACTTAAGAAAAATCATGCATATTTAACTTCCAAATTTCCCTAAATAGGATTACTTAGCATGCATCATAAAGTGTGTTAAATTTTCTCATTTGTATGTATAAATACTCTTAGGATCCATTCATATGCATGTTATACAAGTTAGGAAAGAAATGAAGTAATGTGTGTTATGTGAATTTAATTCATTTTATTAAATCTTAAAATGCCTTTCTTTTTGAATAGGTTTGTTTAGAGTTTATCTAAACTTTGGATTAATTAAAAGATTTAATCAAAAAATTCACCTAAACAAAACTAAATTGTGAATCTACTTTAGAAATTACTTAGGTTAGGGAAACAAAGCGAAGTTCTCTTCTCTTTCCCTCTCTTCATAACTTAGTAATTAATTATAGGATTCACTTGAACCAAATCAAAACATGAAATAAAATCAACCCAAAATAATTAAATAACTTAAATGAAACCCTCCTCTTAGTTGAACATGTTTACACACTTATAAAATCATAACTTAAAGTCATAGCTAAGCATGCCACACAAACCTTCAAAGCACACACATTAGCCTAAGTAACCACTTCTAACTTTAGGTTAGGGTGGTGCATGGTTTGGTATTTGTTTTATTTTATGATATATGTTTTAGACTGGATGTTAGGATGTATGCTCGTAGAATGAATGGTAGGCCCCTCTTAGTCTAACTACTCTTTTCTGCAGGGGATTGTACTTTAGGGGTGCTATCATAAATAAAAATATAAATGCTTTTGCTTGCAGGTTCTTATACCCCTAAGAATAATCCATAGGCCAGGTGGACTTAGTCACCCATGTGTGGGGTGATGAGTCCAATATACATGCTTGGAATTTGTCTGGATTGTTTTAGCTAATCTCTATTTTGCAGGTGTTAGTTAGATTTCTATTATTTTCTTTTCATGTAAATTTTGCAATTAGGATTTTGGAATGATTATTATGAGAATTAGGATGAATATTGGTCATAAAATCCTATCATATGCACCATGTGAGGCCTTGGACCATCTGCATTTCAACCATCTAAATGAAAGATCCAAAGAAGAAAGAAGAAAGAAAGCTTGGACCCCCATAATAATGAGTTCATTGCTTAATTGTAATGTAATTCATTTATAATCTGGGTTGTATAAGGGTAGAGCTCGACTACCCAATTTGTTTTTGGGTTCGTGCGGTGGTGCCTGACCATAATGACCTTTTATTCTTTTTTCATTTAGCTTTATAAATAGATTGATGATTTATTTATCTTGTCATTAAGTGGCATGTTTTTCCTAGTTTCTTCCTTACTTTATGTATGACCTTGATGAGGATCAGGTTCTTATGAAAAAATATATCTTTTACCCAACTTAACAACTCAAACTAAAAATAAACAACTCATAACCTCACCTAAAGCTTAGGTTTAAAATCAAGATAAAAGAATTAGAAACCCCTTAGGTGGATGAGTATTTCTTTTATAACATCATGCACAAATACATCTTATTTCACTCTTGATTGGAGGGCTTTCACCTTTGCCAGAGAAATTTGGCTTGACCTATGAGAGCCATGGTGGAAACACACCTCCTCCCTTCTTATTGATTTTGGCCCATAATCTCATTTCTCATGCATTAGGCACATGAATCCTATTAGCCTGAGTCAAAATAATTATCCAAAATGAAAATAAAATGAAATTTGAATTGCATTATTTAGGTCATTTGAAGCATGCCCTTTACATGATCTAGTCTCTTTAGGGAGTGAGTTTAAGGACTTAGTCTCTTTCTAAATAAACAACAGCCAAGCTATCTTGCATAAGCATAAAGACTTGCCTACATGAATTTAAAATCACAGGAAGAGTTGGCTACACCCCCCGCATGTAAGTCCAAGCAATGGTTTGTCCTCTCTTATGGAGGCAAACTAATTATCCATTTTTTCTTTAGATTTAGGTTACGCTTTCGGCCCTCTCTAAAGCTCCCTAGATTTAGGTTCTGAGATTGCTTTTCCTCTTTGTGGGCCCTAAGCATAAATTCTCACCTCTTAGGCATTTCTATAACCTTGTATTATGAAATTATAAGCCCTAACATTCTAATCAAAATTCAACTCAAACTAAATCAATTTTAATAATATAAATCCCAATCATAGGATAGTTTGAGATGCTCGCTAGGTTTCCTAGCATCATGAGAATCTCCTACTTATTCCTATTTGGCTTCGATAATAAATCTATCTTTGATCAATCCCATTTGATCTTCAAAAACAAACCAATCAATTGATAGTCATTTCCCTATTGAAATCTTTAAAGACAATGATCATTTGCCTTAATTGAAAGTTTTCCTAAGGAATCCCCATTCCTTAGGATGTAATTAACTATGGGGGCTTGCCATTGTTAGGAACTTAACAAGCTTGGTTTAAAATAAACCCTGCTTTACCTTTCCATGTGAAGTAGGGGAAGAATCTCTAGTATACTTCGAAGACCCAACGTCCTTATGAGTCTTTATTGAGGTGATTAGGTCTATTAAAGGGTAGTGCCTTCTATCTTTTGAGATAGTACACTATTCCATGATGACGTGCTTGATCACCTGAATATGTACATCTATGGATCCGTGTGGCATCCTAAAAAGTTGAATTTTTATAGTCTTGTCTTTCTTTTCTCACCATAGATTTGAAAGGCGACTCTATAGAAATTTTTTCACCGATAGATTTTTCTGGCAACTCTGCTGAGGATGGTTCCTCTCTCCAACTTTGGTAAGTGATCATTGTCCCTAAGTATCGATAGTGGGTTTCTACTTTTGTATGAACCACAGACTATCTTTTTTTCCGTTGGCACTTAGCATATTTCATTCTTAATTTAAGCTAGCCAACATCTTTTAGGTTTTCGGACCTCACCCCATGTTGGTCTTAAAACCCCCATTGGGTTCTCCAATGGGTAAAAAAAATCTAATAAAAGAAAACATTCAAAGACTTCCTCTTTATCTTCTTTATGATAAAGAAAGGTTCATTCCAAAATAATAAAGACAAAATAAATTTTTCATAAAAATTTTTCTTTTCAAAAGCACTCTTTCAAAAAATGCACATAATAAAATTTTTCACAAAATCTTATTAAATCACCCTCATCTAATAATTATCATAATTGTTACTTGTCAGAATCTTGAAAATAAAACTAACAATCTATTTAAAATCACAAATGAACATCTTCTTTCAATTCACTTTGATGAGGATTTCATTTTTAAAATAAAATGAACAATCATCTTTCCAAAAATTTAAAAATCAAAATTTTTAAAAGCACATATGAATCATTTCATTCAATATACTAACACTTATTGAATGGAAGTTTCATCTCCAAACAAAATTAAAATTTTCAAAAGCACATATGAATCTTTTCATTCAATATACTCACACTTATTGAATGGAAGTTTCATTTCCAAACAAAATTAAACTTTTCAAAAGCACATATGAACATCCTCATTTAAAATATTCAAATTTATTAAATGAAGATTTCATCCCCAATTAAAAGTAAATATCATTTGGAAAATCCCACTTAAATATATCTTACATATGATTAAGTTGGAGTTCCTCTCTTTCAAAAACCAATAATTATACACAAAATAAAAATCTCACATTTCAAAAATAAGATTGATTCTCATTCCTACATACCCAAATTTGTTGAACGGGAGTCCTCTTTTCAAAAATCAAAATTTAACAATCATATTTTTTTAAAAAATTTTAAAACATATTTTAAACTTTATTTAACATACCCGAATTTGTTAAGTGAAGTTTCCAAATCCAAAATCAAAAATCAACAATCGTATTTTAAAATACATTTGGAACTTCACTTAAAATACTCAAATTTACTAAGTGAAGCCTCCAAATCCAAATTCAAAAAAATCTAAAAATTTTCTAAACACATTCGGAACTTCATTTAGCATACTCAAATTTGCTAAGTGAGTATCCAAACCCAAAATTCAAAAATTTTCAAAAAACTTTGGAACTTCATTTAAGATACCCAAATTTGTTAAGTGAAGTTTCCAAATCCAAATTTTTTTTTTCAAAACACATTTTTGGAACTTCACTTAGCACCCTCAAATTTGTTAAGTGAAGTCTACAAATTCAAAATCAACAAAAAAAAAAAATCTTCCAAACACATTTGGAACCTCGTTTAGCATACTCAAATTTGTTAAGCGAAGTCTCCAAATCCAAATTTAAAATTCAAAATTTCTAAAACACATCTTGGAATCTCATTTAATATACTCAAATTTGTTAAGTGAAGTTTCCAAACTCAAAATAAAAAATTTTTAAAACTAAAATTTCAAACACATTTTGGAACCTCTTTAACATACTCAAATTTTTTAAGTGAAGTTCCCAAACTCAAAATAAAAAATTTTCAAACATAAAATTTCAAACACACTTTGGAACCTCATTTACGTACTCAAATTTGTTAAGTGAAGTTTCCAACCTCAAAATAAAAAATTTTCAAAGATAAAATTTCAAAACACATATTGGAACCTTATTTAACATACTCAAATTTGTTAAGTGAAGTTTCCAAACTCAAAATCAAAAATTTTCAAAAAAAAAATTTCAAACACATTTTGGAACCTTATTTAACGTACTCAAATTTGTTAAGTGAAGTTCCCAAACTCAAAATAAAAAAAAATAAAAAACAAAATTTCAAAATTTTGGAACCTCATTTAGCATACTTAAATTTTCTAAGTGAAGTTTCCAAACTCAAAATTAAAAATGAAAAAAAAAAATTAAACACATTTTGGAACCTCATTTAACATACTCAAATTTGTTAAGTGAAGTTTCCAAACTCAAAATCAAAAATTTTCAAAAAATAAAATTTCAAACACATTTTAGAACCTCTTTTAACATACTCAAATTTGTTAAGTGAAGTTTCCAAACTCAAAATCAAAACAATTTTCAAAAATAAAATTTCAAACACATTTTGGAACTTCATTTAGCATACTCAAACTCGCTAAGTACAGTTTCCAAATCCAAAATCTAAAAATTTTCAAAAATATATTTCGGAACTTCATTTAGCATACTCAAATTTGCTAAGTAAAGTTTCTAAAGTCAAAACCAAAACCCTCCAACACCATTGGAACTTCTTTTCTTTGCATACCAAATTTGCTAAGAAGAAGTTTCCATTTTCAAAAACCAAAAACAAATGAAAAATTTTGAACACATCCTTTGGAATTTCATTTAGCATACTCAAATTTGCTAAGTCAAATTTTCATTTCACAAAACTAAGTGGGACTTCAACTTTGGCATACCAAATTTGCTAAAGTAAAGTCTCCACTTTCAATGAAATCAAAATAAAAACTAAAACACTTAGGATTTTCTTATCATACCTAAATTTGCTAAGTGAGAATTCCTATTTTCAAAAATCAAACAAAACACAGTTGGGTTCTTCACTTAGCATACCTAAATTTTCTAAGTGGGAATTCCAAATTTCCAAATTCAAAACAAAAAAAAATAATTCACAAAAAAGGAACAATTATTTTCAAACACCTCACTTAGCATACCCTAATTTGCTAAGTGAGTGAAATTCCAAAATTCTAAATCAAAAACAAAATCAATTTGAACCTTACTTTAACATACCCAAATTTGTTAAAGGAAAGGGTCCTCCAAATAAAAAAATATTCAAATTTCAAGAAACAATAAACATATGGAAGCATCCTTATCAAAAATTTTGAATCCATATTTCAACATACCTAAATTTGTTGAAGTTGGATTCATATTCAAAATTCCTCTTTCAATCAATCTTCTTAAATATATTTGAACCCCACTTAACACTTCCAAGTTATTGGATGTGGGTTCAAATTTTCAAATCAAATTAAAAAAAAAATTTCTATAAAGATAGAAATCTGATACAAGCTCATTTCTCATTGCAGATTCTTACAGTCAGTATAGTAGTAGTTTAGTTTTAGTCTTTTAGAGTTGTTGAAATGGCTGGTTCTCAAAAGTTTAGTTTTACCTTCCCCTATGATATGGATCTGGCTTTGGATCTAGCCAACTTGTGGGTTATGGGCCCACCACGCATCCGATATTGTGAGTCACTATAGCACCCAAGAGGGGGCTGAATTGGGTGATATTAAAAATTTTAAAACTTAAATCTTAGATTTTAATTTTTAGTAGAAAATTAATTTTTTGATTTCATAATGATAGGATACAATTCTTAATGCAACAAAAATAAAATTACAATAAAGTAAAGAGAGACAATAGGCACACAATTTCTACATGGTTCTAAAACCCAAAAGCCCTACATCCACTAGCCACCCCCGGCAAGGAATCCACTAAATGCAAAATAGCTTACAAATAGTACTCTCCTATAACGGGCAAGTACAACCCTAAAACAATAATATACTCTAGTATTACTACCCCAAAATAAATTTTACAAAGAAAAAATACAAAATAATAAATTTTGATAAAATAAATCTCTCACAAATATACCAAGCTATCCAATTCAAAAAATGATCTCACAACTTATAAATTATCACTTACAACTTAAAATTTTTGGCAAGATAATATGCTCACTTAATATTGAAATAAATATCTTAAAGTGATCTTACTAAGATGTTTAAAAATGATTTCAAAATAATTTCACAATATTCTTTTACACAATGAAATAAATTTTAGCAAGGAATAATTAATTTTATTTTTACCAAAAAGATTCTTTCAATTAATGCTAATGATCACAAAGTACTTAAATAAAATGAGTATATGATAGATCTAAGTATGCTAGTAAGCTTTAATTAAAAAAAAGAGATCTAGCAAATATAAAAAATAATTTCAGACAATAATTTATTTTAAATGCTTAAAATATACTTCTAAAATAGATCTAAGAATAAATGATCTTTCAAAATAAGACTAATGAAGAAATATTTCAAGAAACCAAAAATAATTTGCAGGAAGTAAATAATTTCAACAGGTTGAAATAGATCCTACAAACTGTCACAAAAGTTTTTCACAAAAAATGATTGAGAAACTTTGATGTGAAAAATAATATCCAAAGACTAATCCACCAAAAGTATAAATTGGAAAGAATAAATAGATGGTGAAAATAGCAACTAAAAGGATTAAGATCAAGAAAACAAACTCAAGTAATTTGAGAAAGCTTGCTTAGTTGAAGATGTTGAAGCTTCCAAACCAAGGATTTGATCTTGCAATATTTGGAGAACACTTGGAAGGAAAATCTAAGAAATTTTCTCTTAGATTTGCTTGAGGGATTTTGAATTTTGAATGAGAATGCTTTCATGAAGAGAATGAGGGCTATTTATAGGCAAGAAGATCATATTTTAAAAAATATATTATGCAAAACCTCATGTTATCATCAAATAATTTAATATTCAATAAAAATATAATTTATATTAAATAAATATTAAATTTAGTAGCAAAATTTGGCTATTCACATGGGTAAGTCAAAAGTAATCAAATATGGCTCTTAATATATTCAAAGCATGTAGCATGCATTCATTATTAAAATCAATGTTTGAAAATCATAATAAATTCAATTTTAATCAAAAGTCATCATGTAACCTCAAATTAAAGGAAAAAAAATCCAAGGAATCCATTGGAGATGAAATCGATATAATTCTTGATTAAAAAATGACTTTGGCTAAAATACAAAATTATATATATTTTTGTTAATTTTGACATGTGACATTTAAATATTATGATATAATTTATATATAATCATAAATATGTTAGTTATTATAACCAGCAAATTAAATTAAAATATTTAATTATATTAAGTAAATAAAATAATTATACACTTAATAGTTTTATCATTTATTATTTTGACA
Source organism: Cymbidium sinense (assembly GCA_021442155.1). Lineage (NCBI taxonomy): Eukaryota > Viridiplantae > Streptophyta > Magnoliopsida > Asparagales > Orchidaceae > Cymbidium > Cymbidium sinense. Next base: position 27,325,238 of record CM038227.1, on the reverse strand, counting down.
ATTCAAATGCTATGTATGAAACATATAATTGAATGTTAATTAAATAAAGATTTATATAAATTAACCTCATTAAAATAATATGTTAAGTTGTGAGCAAATTGATTCATGCCAATGAACTCATATGAATAGTCATATAACCTAAAATATTGTATCTTGAGCTTCACATTATCTTTTTCATTCTTCTACTCTTTCAATTTCCTCTAATGTATTAGATATGTAATTAGCAATTGATATATCTAAAACACATAAAAATATTCATTAGAACATCCAAGCATTTGTTTGTTATCATCAAAATTAATTGAATTGAACATGAGGCTAATTAAGCCAACAATCTCCCCCTTTTTGATGATGACAAACTAATGTTGGGTATTGATTTTGATGAAGGTGTAAATTGACCTTTCATCATAGTTTTTAAAAAAAAATTTATGCATAAGAGATGAATAATGTTTCTCCCCCTAAATGTATGCATGAAATTGACTTAATACTAACCAACATTTTACTCTTCTCCCCCTTTGACTACATCAAAAAGTGAGAACAAACTACATACAATTTTAAATATTAGGATCTAACATTCCAAGCATGCATCTTAAAGTACAAAAATGTTCTTCTGGTAAGGGTTTTCTAAAAATATCCACAATTTGTATATCAGTACTATTGAAATTAATATTAACATGACCTTTCTAAACATGATCCCTAATAAAATGATGTTTAATTTCTATATGCTTGGTGCGTGAGTGCTGGATAGGATTTTTAGTCAAACTAATAGCACTAGTATTATCACACTGAACTAGAATGTGATCTTGCTTAATACCAAAATCTTTTAATTGTTGCTTTAATCAAAGGACCTGAGCAACACAACTACTGTCAGTTATGTGCTCAGCCTCAGCAGTGGATAAAGCTACAAAATTTTGTTTCCTAGATGACCAAGACACAAGTGATGATCCTAAAAAATGACATGTGTCAGATGTATTTTTTCTATCTACTTTGCATCCTGCAAAATCAGCATCAGAATAAGCAACCAAATTGCATGATAAAGAATTTTAGGATACCATAAACCTAACCTTGTAGTGCCTATCAAATACCAAAAGATACGCTTGACTGCTATTAAATGATATTCTTTTGGGTTAGCCTGAAAATGAGTACACAAACAAACAACAAACATAATATCAGGCCTACTAGTAGTAAGGTATAATAGTGAACCTATCATACTCCTATAAAGGTTTTGATCAACAGATTTTCCTAATTCATCTAAATCCAATTTTATAGATGGGCTCATAGAGTTTTACTAGATTTAAATCTTTTCATGTCAAACCTCTCAAGCAATTCATTTGTATACTTTTGACAGATGAATGTGCCATTTTCTTGTTGCTTCACTTGAAGACCTAAGAAAAAATTAAGTTCTCCCATCATACTCATTTCAAACTCTTTAGACATCAAAGATGAGAACTCATGGTACAAAGATTCATTTGTACTTCCAAATAATATATCATCTACATACACTTGTACCACAATCAAATCATCATCTATGCTCTTAAGGAATAAGGTGGTATCTACTTTACCCTTTCTAAATCCATGATCTATCAAAAGTTACTTAACCTATCATACCAAGCGAGGAGCCTATTTTAAACCATATAAGGCTTTCTTTAATTTATACACATGATTTGGACAATCAAGGCTCTCAAATCTAGGTGGTTGCTCTACAAATACATTTTGGTCAATAAATCCATTCAAAAATGCACTTTTGACATCCATTTGAAAAAGTTTAAAATTTCTAAAATAAGCATAAGCAAGGAGTAACCTGATAGCTTCTAGTTTTGTTATGGGTGCAAAAGATTCTTCAAAATCTATACCTTCAACTTGTGTGTACCCTGGTGCAACTAACCTAGCTTTATTTCTAACAATACAACCTGAATCATCTAGCTTATTCCTAAAGTTCCATTTTGTTCCAATGACATTTTGATCTTGGGGTGTTGGGACTAATTCCCAAACATCGTTTCTTACAAATTGATTCAACTCCTCTTCCATAGCAATAATCCAAAATTATCATTTAATGCTTCTTCTAAATTTTTAGGTTCAACCTCAGATAAAAATGCTAAATGATCTACAACCTCTACTATGTCTTCGGTCATAACTCCTTTTGAAGGATCTCCTATAATTAGTTCCTTTGGATGATTTTTATTATATTTCCATTCTTTAGGCAATGAATCATCCACATTATCTTCTAAAGATATTTTCTTAAAATTATCAATCTCTTCATCAATCACTTCATTTCTAATAGGATCAATTAAATTTTCATCAAAAATAACATGTATTGATTCTTCTACAATCATTTTCTCTTATTGAAAACTCTATAAGCTCTACTAGAAAGAGAGTATCCTAAGAAAATACCATCATCGATTTGCAATCAAACTTACCTAAATGCTCTTTTCCATTATTCAAAATAAAGCATTTACATCCAAATACATGAAAGTGTTCAATCTTAGGCTTCTTTCCAAAAAAAATAATTCATAGTGTCTTCTTCAAAATTGGTCTAAAATAGATCCTATTCATCACATAACATGCATTATTCGCCAAAAATATTTTGGCAATTTATACTCATCAAGCATAGATCTACTTAATTCAATTAATATTCTCTTTCTCTACTCCATTTTGTTGGGAGTTCTAGGTGCGAAAAATTATGTCTAATCCCATGTTCATCACATAATCCTCAAATAATTTATTTTCAAATTCACCACCATGATCAGTTTGAACCTATTAATCAAAAGGCCTTGTTCTCTTTGAATATATTTAGAAAACTTTCTAAACTCACCAAAACATCATCCTTGTAAGTTACAAATAAAACCAAGTATATAGAGAAATCATCAACAATCACAAAACCATAATTTTTTCCACCTAAGCTAGTGGTGCTAATAGGACCAAATAAATCCATGTGCAATAATTCTAGAGGTCTAGAAGTAGAAACAATATTTTACTTTTAAATGAGCTTCTAGAATGCTTACATGAATACATGCATCACAAACATAGTTTGAATGAAAATTTAATTTAGGCAATCCAACTACTAAATCAAGTTTGGCAATTTTATTAAGTGTGTGCATGTTAATATGACATAGTCTCCTATGCCATAACCATATATCATCATGAGTGCTTTTAAAACAAAGTAAATTCAAATTAACATCATGAAAGTTATCTAAATTAATGAAATATTTATTTTTATATCTTTGTCCTACTAACAAAACATTTTCATTATTTTTTATAATGCAACATGATGCATGGAATACTACATTCAAACCTTTATCACATAATTGACTAATAGAAATTAAATTATGTTTTAATCCTTCTACTAGAAAAACTTTATCTAAAGTGATAGAATTCTTACAAATAGAACCAATGCCAATGATCTTTCTCTTTGCATTATCTCCATATGTAACAAATCCTCCATCACTTGATTCTAAAGTTGTGAATTTATCTTTATCTCCCGCCATATGTCTTGAACATCCGATGTCCAAGTACCACATGCCTTCTTTGATTTTTATTTGAAGGAATTCCTACAAAAGAATCTCACATGTTAACTTTTGGAACCCAAACATGTTTGGGTCCACATTCTACATTTGAAGCAAGATATCTAGCATGCGTGGTTTGTGTAGTGCTTGTACCTTTTGGTACCCATACATAAGATGATAGCTTAGTGTTTTGTAATTTATGTGCATATCAATCAAATGAAATATGCCCTTTTCTATCACAATAGTTGCACCAAATATTAGTGTTTGCATATGACTTAGCACGATAATTATAAGGTATATGAGTGGGATGTGTATAATGCAAATAATTTCAATTAAATATTTTTATTGATGAAGTATTATAATGAACTAGTGATTTCAAACATAATTCTAATCTTGCTTTTACAAGATATTCTCTCTTTCAAGTTTACATACAAGTAAGGAACAATTTAATAAAGAAGTATTTTTACTTGTTAAATTATCACATTCATTTTTAAATCACAAAAATGCATATCTAAATTTTTATGTTCTTTTCTAAGGTTTTGTATTTTCTTTTTAATTTTTTATATTCAATAACTAAATCATTAAAAGCATCATCTAATTCATCATAAGATATATCATTACATACCTCTTGAGAATCTAATTCAGATTCTCCATTTGCCATAAGACATATGTTGACCTCTTCATCGGATGAGCAAGTACTTGATTCATTTGAATCTGGATTGGCCCATAAAGCGTTCTTCTTCTTCTTATGGTACTTTTTTTCCCTATTTTTTCTTCTTTCACATCAATCTCTTTATTCTTTGATTCAACAAGTTGGACAATCATTATGTGTCGGGCTTTTACAATGGTAATAAATGATCCCCTCACCAGAAATTTTTAGTTTGAAATTTATAGTTTTTTAGATTTTTTATACCTTTGATTCTTCTTAGCAAGTTCCCAAGCCTTTTGGATAGCATGACCTCATCACTATCACCATCCGAGCTTGAGGTGTTATGCTCATCACTATTATCAACTTGCAATGCAATGGCTTTTCCTTTCTCCTTCTCCCTTTTTTGTTGAGTTATCCATCTTATCCCTTTGAGCAATAACCTATTCATGTGCTATCAAAAAAACCCAAAAGCTGATCAAGTGGATAAGTAGATAAATCCTTAGCTTCACTAATAGACTTTACTTCCCTTCCCATTCTTTGGAAGACATCTAAGAATCTTATAGACTAAGTCTTGATTCCTATATGTTTTTCAAGAGAATGCAATGTGTTAATTATTTTCATGAATCTAGTATACATATCAGAAATAGATTCAGAAGGATACATATGAAATAACTCATATTCATGAACAAGTCTATTTATGTGAGCATCTTTAACTTCACTAGTTCCTTCATAAGTTATAATGAGTTTATCCCATATTTATTTTGTTATACTTAACAAAGAAATTTTCATGTAATCATCAGGTAGTAAAACAATGTAAAGTATTACAAGCATTTAATTCATCAAGTTCTCTTTTAGCTTCTGAGACCATCCCTGGTTTTCTACTTTAATTCCATTTACTTCTCTTGTGGGTGTATGATATTGATGTGTCAACATATACCACATGTGTGCATCTTGACCTCTTAAAATGTACTAATTCTATTTTTCCAATAATCAAATGGTACACTATCTAAAAGTGGAGGTCTATGAGTGGATTGTCCCTCTAGTAGTGAATCCTTTGGGAAACCTTTGTAGTGAAAAGATCTACTCTTGGATGTTAAGCCAATAAAAGAGCCTAGGCTCGATACCAATGAGCCTATAGCACCCAAGAGGAGGAGGAGGGGGGGGGTGAATTGGGTGATATTAAAATTTTAAAACTTAAATCATAAATTTTAAGTTTTAGTAGAAAATTAATTTTGATTTTATAATGACAGATATATTAATGCGCAAAATAAAAGTACAATAAAGTAAAGAGAGATAGGCACACAATTTTATGTGGTTTGGCCAAACCCCAAAACCGACTAGATCTTTATCCAGTAGGACTCCACTAAATACAAAATAGCTTACAAATAGTACTCTCTATATCAGTACAACCCTACAATAATATGTACTCTCTCTAAAAGGGAGTAGAACCCTAAAATAAATTTTACACAAAAGAAAAATACAAAATAATATAATTTTGATAAAATAAATCTCTCACAAATATACCAAATCCAATTCAAAAATGATCTCACAACTTATAAATGATCACTTACAACTTAAAATTTTGGCAAGATAATATGCTCACTTAATATTGAAATAAATATCTTAAAGTGATCTTACTAAGATGTTTAAAAATGATTTCAAAATAATTTCACAATATTCTTTTACATAAAATAAATTTCAGCAAGGAATAGTTATTTTATTTTACCAAAAGATTCTTTCAATTAATGCTAATGATCACAAATACTTAAATAAAATGAGTATATGATAGATCTAAGTATGCTAGTAAGCTTTTAATTAAAAAGAGATCTAGCAAATATAAAATAATTTTAGCACAATAATTTATTTTTAAATGCTTAAAAATATACTTCTAAAATAGATCTAAGAATAAATGATCTTTCAAAATAAGACTAATGAAGAAATATTTTAAAAAATCAAAATAAATTTGTAGGATGTTAAAATTTTCTGCAAGTTGAAATATATCCTACAAACTATCACAAAAGTTTATCACAAAAAAATGATTGAGAAACTTTGATGTAAAAAATAATGTCCAAAGACTAATCCACCAAAATGTATAAATTGGAAAGAATAAATAGATGGTGAAAATAGCATGAACAACTAAGAGGATTAAAAGAAAACAAACTCAAGTAATTTGAGAAAGCTTGCTTAGTTGAAGATGTTGAAGCTTCCAAACCAAGGATTTGATCTTGCAATATTTGGAGAACACTTGGAAGGAAAATCTAAGAAATTTTCTCTTAGATTTGCTAGAGGGATTTTGAATTTTGAATGACTTTCATGAAGAGAATGAGGGCTATTTATAGGGAAGAAGATCATATTTTAAAAATATATCATGCAAACCTCATGTTATCATCAAACAATTTAATATTCAATAAAAATATAATTTATATTAAATAAATATTAAATTTAGTAGCCAAAATTTGGCTATTCACATGGAGTAAGTCATAATCAAATATGGCTCTTAATATATTCAAAGCATGTAGCATGCATTCATTATTAAAATCAGCTAATGTTTGAAAATAATAATAAATTCAATTTTAATCAAAAGTGGGTCATGTAACCTCTTAAATTAAAGGAAAAAAAATCCAAGGAATCCATTGGAGATGAAATCAGATATGAATTCTTTGATTAAAAAATGACTTTGGCTAAAATACAAAATTTTATATATTTTTGTTAATTTTGACATGTGACATTTAAAAATTATGATATAATTTATATACAATTATAAATATGTTAGTTATCTTATAACCAACAAATTAAATTAAAATACATAATTCTATTAAGTAAATAAAATAATTATACTTAATGGTTTTTATCATTTATTACTTTGACAATTTTAATGCTATGTATGAAACATATAATTGAATGTTAATTAAATAAATATTTATATAAATTAACCTCATTAAAATAATATGTTAAGTTGTGAGAAAATTGATTCATGTCAATGAACTCATATGAATAGTCATAAAACCCAAAATATTGTATCTTGAGCTTCACATTATCCTTTCCATTCTTCTACACTTGCAATTTTCTCTAATGTATTAGATATGTAATTAGCAATTGATATATCTGAAACACATAAAAATATTCATTAGAACATCGAAGCACTTTTTTGTTATCATAAAAAAGAATCGAATTGAACATGAGGCTAATTAAGCCAACAAAATGGGTCAAATCGGTCAACTTGACCCATTTTATCTAAATAAAGTCATATGAGCCAAATTCAAGACTATACTAAATTGAATCAAACCAAAGCCACCAAAACATTTCAAATGGTCATATGAACTTGACCCAACCCTTGGTTTAACACAATTTGATGAATTCGTCAACTTGACCCAAGTTGACCGATTTTGACCTAAATGGGTCAACATGAGCCAGACACTATCAAATGAATTCCAAATCTCATGAAACTTGGCCAAACCTAGTTTCTCTACATACCCAACATATCCAAAGTGAAAAATTAGCAAATGCCCATCCTACCCTTAGGCCATAGACCAAATTTTGGCTTAATCCATGGGTAATTTTGTCATGCCCTCTTCATATCCACTTGATGCTTTCCAAAAAGCTCAAGGGGACCTAATGAAGAGTGGTGCACCCAACCCAATGAGTTTGGGTCAGCCCAATTGGCACCAAGACCAAACTTGACCCCATGAGTGAAAATGGCTAATTCAAAATCCATCTCCCACTCAATTTCAAGCATATGGGAGGTTGGCATTCCAGTCAAGATCACAAATCGATTATGTGCAAGCATCTATTAGATCAAACAACCCTCCCATTGTGATCAATTGGATCAAAATGGCACAATGGCTTGTGGTCGTCCGATCCTTCAAGGGGGAGATATAATCCCCCTAATTGAATTCCAAACCATGATTCCTCAATTTGACTAAGCGCTAAAGAGTGTTAGGAGCCATTAGAGAGCATTCCTAAGCTTCCTAGGAGGGAATTGAAATCAAGTTTTCTCGATTTTCTTCCTTAGAAAATAGGGGAGCTCCTCTCATTTCTAAACTTCCTCTTCACTCAAATCCACTTCAATTGCCTCTGCATATTTCATAGAGCTAGTTAAAAATCTTCCAGTTCCCAGAAAGAAAGAGTTGAATTGGATCGCAAAGGAAGGGAGTTGGTAGAAGAATTCACATAACCTCAGCAACTCATTCTTCCAACACAACTTCGTGTCACTGAAAGCTCTTAAGGGAATAGCGGTGATCACCTCTGGCGAGGTATGGGATTTTTGAACCACCTAGTATCATGGGTGTTGGTCCTTTATGAAGGAAAATTTCAATTCAAGTGAATCCCACCGTTGGATGTGTCGCTCCTTGACTTAGATGGTGGGGGTCAAATCTTATTTCAATCTGAGCTCAATCGAGCTCGGATCTTCCACTAGATCATGGATGACCTTTGTTGATCGAGGGAGAAGAACTTGGGAGATCTCAGCTATCATCCAAGAATTTAAGATGGATGGCTGAGATAATTCCCACATTTAGAATTTCCTTTATCCTTTTTAAAATAGTAGGGAGATCTCTGGCCATCCGATCTTTGATCAGATGATAGAGATCCAAGTCGTCGTAGTCAGCCACCATTACGTCGACATTTAGCGATGGGTTCGGCGTGCATGTGGCGTGATGACCCATTCGTTGTCTGCTATAGGATTAGTTAGGATGTTTTAATTAATTATAATAAATCTAGGGATCTTCTGAAATTCATATCTCTCTCAATAAAATTAAAAAATATATATATGAAACAAATTTCTATGGAAAGGTAATTCAACCTAGAATATTTTAAAATTAATTTCTATAGATTTTGAGTTATTTTTTTCTCTGATTTTAGGTTTTATTATAAAATTTATTTTGCTAATTACCTTTTAATTAAGTCTTTGATTAATCCCAAACTTGTTGGGTATATTTTAGGGGATGACTTCTGTCTCCCTTAATTTTCTTGGGATTTATTGAAGGCTTAATTAGGGGAATTGAATATGGATTTCCTAATTACTCACTTAACCTAATTAAGCATAATTAGGGTGTGATTAGTTGTTTAATCTATGATTAGGGTTGATTAAGGTCAGATCCCATAGATAGAAGGTTTATGGAATAATTTTGGGGCATTTCCCCTAAGATATTTCCTAAACCCCCTTTTCTTTTCTTAATATTATCTTAATTAAGGATTAATCCATTTAATTATCCCCTTAATTAATTTCAAAAAATTCTAAAAAAGTTCTAAAACTTAATTAATCTACTTTGGGTAGATTCTTAGGTGTTTAATAACCTAAGTTCAATTAAGGAAATCAAAACCCAATTCATATGTATGGAAGGGTGTTTTGAAATTACTTAAGCTAAACCCCATAGCTTAATTAACTATTAATTGTGAGCCAAATTGCATTAGGCCTTTTTCTTATTAGGTGCATTGCAAATTTAAATTCCTTGTGAGTTTTTATGTCATCTCATTAGCTCATGATTATTTGGTTAACTATGTTAAGGTGGTGTAGGTAAGGTTTAATTAAGTTACTTAATTCATACCTTAAACTAATTAATGCATAAAAATGAATCTAATCATCTAAAAATTAAACAAAAATATCAAACACATGTGGGAATGGGTTAGGAACAGCAAACATAACTCACCTTTTCAAAATTAAATCAAACTTTAAATTAAACAAAATTCACATTGAATACACTTTGATTTATTTTAAACTTTCTTATTCCATAAGAATGTCTTTAGGATTTAAGTGAAGTGAATGTGTTTACATGCTTTCATTGCTTTGAATATTTCCCCAACATGTTAAATTTGTATGTCATGTGGTTTCATGCATTTATATTTTTCAAATTCAAATTCAAAAATAAAATTGTTTACTTTATGTCAAATTTGCATGTGTTGGCTAAAGTAATAATATGAGTGGCTATTATCACTACTAAATTCAAATTATTTTCAGAAAATGTAAATCAATTATGAAAGTATGCTACTTATATTTTAATTATGAGCTTACATGTGAAAGGATATAAAGGTGTGCTTAGTATAGGTTTCTCTTCTCTTTCATATTAGCATAGTTTGGAATAGAAGTTGGTAAGATGTATTATTCATTTGAAAAGAACCTAACACTTACCTAATTTCATATCCTATTCATCCCTATGCTATCACCTAAGAGGGGTTACCTATACTTGCTTACATAAACTGCATAAACAAAATGAATCAACTAAAACAAAATTTTGCATTCTTTCTTGTCCATTCATTTCTTTCGTACACATGTTTGTATTTACGGAAAGTGTTATATTAGTCTGGACAACCCTGAGGTTGCGAGGCTTTAAGTAGCCCTAAGTAGGTTTTATATCTTACACCTCTGGTTAACAATGGTGATGTACTAACTTATTCCTTTCTTACTTTCATTTGTGTATGTGAAAAAAAATTGGATAAAGAAACCCTTTTCTACTTAAGAAAAATCATGCATATTCAACTTCCAAATTTCCCTAAATAGGATTACTTATATGTTCTCATTTGTATGTGTAAATATGCTTAGGATCCATTCATATGGATGTTATACATGTTATGAAAGAAAAGAAGTAATGTGTGTTATATGGATTTAATTCATTTTATTTAATCTTAAAATGCCTTTTTTTAATAGGTTTGTTTAGAGTTTCTAAACTAAAGATTCATTAAAAGATTTAATCAAAACATTCACCTAAACAAAACTAAAATGTGAATCTACTTTAGAAATTACTGAGGTTAGTGAAGGAAAGAGAAGTTCTCATCTCTTTCCCTCTCTTCATAACTTAGTAATTAATTGTAGGATTCACTTAAACAAAATCAAAACATGAAATAAAATCAACCCAAAATAATTAAACAACTTAAATGAAACCCTCCTCTAAGTTGAATATGTTTCCACACTTGGAAAATCCTAACTTAAAGCCATAGCTAAGCATACAACACAAACCTTCAAAGCACACACATTAGCCTAAGTCACCACTTCTAGATTTAGGTTAGGGTGGTGCATGGTTTGATGTTTATTTTATTTTGTGATATATGTTTTAGATTGGATGTTATGGTGTATGCTCGTAGAATTAATTGTAGGATGCTCTTAGTCTAACTATTCTTTTTTATAGCGAATTGTGCTTAAGGGGCACTATAATAAATAAAAATATAAATGCTTTTAACTGTAGGTGCTTATACCCCTATGCATAACCCATAGGCTAGGTGGACTTAATCACCCATGTGTGGGGTGATGAGTCTAATATACATGCTTGGGACTTGTGTGGATTGTTTTAGCTAATCTCTATTTTATAGGTGTTAGTTAGATTTCCAATATTTCCTTTTCATGTAAATTATGCAATTAGGATTTTCGAATGATTGTTATGGGGATTAGGATGAACATTGGTCACAAGATCCTATCTTATGCACCATGTGAGGCCTTGGAGCATCTACCTGTTAACCATCCAAAAGAAAGAACTAAAGAAGAAAAAAGAAAAGATAAAGAAAGAAGAAAAGAAGAAAGAAGAAAGAAAGCTTGAAGACCCCCATAATAATGTGTTCCTTGCATAATTGTAATGTAATTCCTTTGTAATCCGGGTTGTATAAGGTTAGAGCTTGGCTACCCAATTTGTTTTCGGGTTTGTGCGGTGGTTCCCGACTAGAATGACCTTTTATTCTTTTTGCGCTTAGCTTTATAAATTGATTGATGATTTGTTTAGCTTGTGCATTAAGTGGCATGTTTTTCCTACTTTCTTCCTTTCTTTATGTATGACCTGGATGAGGATTAGGCTCTTAGAGAGAAATAAATCTTTACCCAACTTAACAAATCAAAACTAAAAATAAATAACTCATAACATCACATAAAGCTTAGGTCAAAATCAAGATAGAAGAATTAGAAACTCCTTAACTGTATGAGTATTCTTTTATAACATCATGCACAAATGCATCTTATTTCACTCTTGATTATAGGGCTTCCACCTTTTCCAGAGAAACTTGGCTTGACCTATGATAGCCATGGTGGAAACACACCTCCTCCCTTCTCGTTGATTTTGGCCCAAAATCTCATTTCTCATGCATTAGGATATAAATCCTATTAGCCTAAGTCAAAATAATTGGCCCAAATGAAAATAAAATGAAATTTGAATTACATTAGATTTAGGTCATTTGAAGTATGCCATTTACATGATCTAGTCTCTTTAGGGAGTGAGTTTAAGAACTTAGTCTCTTTCTAAATAAAATACATCAAAGCTATCTTGCATAAGCATAAAGACTTGCCTCCATGAATTTAAAATCATAGGAGGAGTTAGTTGGCGGCCACCCCTGGGCAGTTGTAAGTTCAAGAAGTTGGGTGATTTGTGTTCTCTTGTGGAGGCAAACCAATTACCCATTTTCACTTTAGATTTAGGTTGTGCTTTTGGCCCTCGCCAAAGCTCCCTATATTTAGGTTCTAAGGTTGCTTTTCCCCTTTCTGAGCCCTAAGCATAAACCTTCACCTTCTAGGCATTTTCATAACCTTGTATTATGGAATTATAAGCCCTAACATTCTAATCAAAATTTAACTCAAACAAACTAGATGAATTTCAAAAATATAAAGCCAAATCATAGGATAGTTTGAGATGCTCGCTAAGTTTTCTAGCATCGTGAGCATCTCCTATTTATTCCCATTTGCCTTTGATAATAAATCTCTTTTTGATCAATCCCATTTGATCTTCAAAAATAAACCAATCGATTGATATTCCTTTTCCTATTAAAATCTTTAGAGCAATGATCATTTGCCTTAATGAGTTTTCGAATCCCAATTTCTTAGGATGTAATTAACTGACTTGCCCTTGTAGGAACAACGATCACGGTTTAAAATAAACCACAGTTTATTTTTCATGTGTAGGGAAGAATCTCTAGTACACTTCAAAGACCCGTCTTAGAGTCCTTATTGAGGTGATTAGGTCCATTAAAGGGTAGTGACTTCTATCTTTTGAGATAGTACACTATTCCTTAAAGACGTGCTCGATCACATGAATAAGTACATCTACAGATCTGCATGACATCTTGAAAAGATGAATGTTTATAGTCTTTTCTTTCTTTTCTCACCACAGTTTTGAAAGGTGACTCCATAGAAATTTTTTTACTAACATCGCCCTAGGTCAGATAGCCCCTGTCGAGCCGAAGATAGACTATCCCGGCAATCAGTTCTACTTTAGAGAGAGAGGTAAGTCTACATGCCTTTTCTCTAGGCTGATTGTCGCACACCGATGTGCACCTTAAGGTTGGTTGGTTATCACCATGCTGATGGTGACCCACCCAGTAGATACACCACTCTTGGCAGATGTGAGTCCCTATACTTTCTCCTTGAGTTGGCCACCGTATGCTTATAGGCTTTCTTCTACAGCATTTTGGATAGCGCCCTAGTGGCACCTCCATTGTGGGAACTCTATTTGGATCACATCCTTAGTAACCCCATTTAGACACTTCCCCGGTTACTCTTGGATTGAATAGTTCCCCTTTCATAGTAGCCACTCTAGTGGTTGGAGATTTTATCTTGTGGCTATGCAGATTCTCCCTTGGTCCAGTAAGTCTGAGATAGGACTAGGTTGATATGAGCTCCTTCTCAGTGAGATCCCTCGCAAACCAACAAGGTCCATGATAATATAAAATAAAGAAAGTATATCTTCACTTGTGGATTAGGAATTCAAGCCCCCCCCCCCTTAGCATCTTATCTTTAGGGTAGTGTCAACTAAACTCCCTATATGAATTGCTTGACTACCTTGAGTTGAGATAAGTCCTCAGGTCGGCACTCTCTTAGTAGTCACCCTTAGATCAGGTTCAACTTATTGTGCCACCAACGAGTCACCACGGCGTGATGCTCTTGATAGATATAAGCGCATTATGCATTCTTTCCAAACTAGCACCTTAGGTTAGGTTCAATTTATTGCACGGCCGTCACCCTAGTGGTTCCTTGTGTAGGAGGATGTGAGTCTCCATGCTTTTCTTCCTAACTCGATCATTGCACACCGAAAGGCACCCCCTAGGTTGGTTAGCTCTACCCAGCATACCCCACGATCGATAGACTATCCCTTTAGATTTATAAATCTAAGATAGGTCTAGGCTGATATTAGCCCCTTCTTAGTGGATCCATCACACACCAATGGGATCCATAAAATCAAAATAATAAAATTAAAATAAATGCAATTCAATCAAATGACATTATCACGGCCTTCGAGATATAAAATCATTCATTTAATAGTAATAGGTGGTTGATTTATACATCCAAGAGATCACTTAGTTGTCCATTTTGTTTGGAGATATATAAGTCGCTATGCTTTTCTTTAGCCAATGTACAGAAGGCAACCCCAGGTCGGATAGTTCTACCATGTGGTGACTACCCTTTGGATTGATAAATGGAGATACCAAGGTTGACATGGCTTTTGGTCCATTCTGATTATCTCAAAATGTAAACTTAAAATAAATAATCAACCAACTTCTCCCCAGTGAGACAACAATCAACCCAACCTCCCCACTAGAGTCAATTAAATCCAATTCAAATCGGTAATCCCCAGAGAGTGCACCCTCAAAAGAAATCTCATTAAATACTTATCTCTAGTGGATAACTTGAACCTGGTTCCATGGTGGAAGGTTCATGCATCTATCCCTTGCGGGTTATATATTATTGTGGTGTTTAAATTTGTATGATTAAGAGATCTCGTGTGTTTATGTGAGGGGACACCACATAGGTCTATAAATGTACTCATTAAGGTGATCGAGTATAACATTAAGGAATAGCATACTATCTCGAGAGATAGAAGCCATTACCCTATAATGGACCTAATCACCTAATGAGAACAACTAAGGCATGATGGGTCTTCGAATGTACTAGAGATTTTTTTCCTAATTTATATGAAAAAGTAAAGTAAGGTTTATTTAAGTTGGGTTCATTAAGTTCCCTTTGGAGGTAAGCCCCAATAGTTAATTACATCCTAAGGAATGAGATTCCTTAAGAATACTCTCGATTAAGGTAAATGATCGTTGTCTCCAAAGATTTTAAAAATAGGACTATCAATCAATTGGTTATTTTTGAAAATCAAGTGCGATTGATCAAATGGAGAGAGTTATTATCAGAACCAAAGATAGATGAGTAGGGGATGCTCATGATACTAGGAAGCCTAGTGAGCATCCCAAACTATCTTATGGTTGGGCTTTACATTTTTGAAATTGAGGAGAATTATATGTTTGAGTTTAATTTTTATTAGAAATTTAAGGCTTACAATTCCATAATTCAAGATTGTAGAAATGCCAAAGAGGTAAGGATTTATGCTTGTAGCCCCAAAGGAAAACAATAACCTTAGATCCTAAATTTAGGGAGGTTTGGCGAGGGCCAAAGAATGACCAAAATCTAAGGCAAAAGTGGGTATATGGTTTACCTCCATAAGGGATAATAAACTACCCGACTGTTAGACTTACAACTGATTAGGTTGGTCGCCAACTAACTTCTCCTACAATTTTAAAAACATGCAGGCAAGTCTTATGCTTTGCAAGGTGGCTATGCTGTTGTTTATTTAGAAAGAAGACAAAGTCCTTAAACTTACACCCTAAGAGACTAGATCATGAAAGGCATGAATAATGATCTAAATCTAATGCAAATTTTGTCAAGTTTTATTTTAATTTTTGGACATTTTTATTTGACATAGGCTATGGGATTTTATATGCCCAATGCATGAAAAAAATCAGTTATGGGCCAAAATTAGAAAGGAGGAGGTGTGTTTCCACCGTGGTTCTCAAAGGTCAAGCCATTTTCTCTAGTAAAGGTGGAAGCCCTCCTTTGGCAAGAGTGAGACAATATGATTTATGCATGATATGAGACATACAATATCTAGCTAATGGGTTGCTAAAATTATTTATTGAATTAATTTGATAGATAATTTATTTTTTCCCTAAGAGCCTAATCACATCTAGGCCATTCAACAATCATCAAGCAATTAAGGAACTAGAAAAATCATGTCATCCTAATTGTGCAATCATAAACATAACATCAATCAATTTATAAAGTTAGTGCAAAAGAATAAGAGGCCAGTGTGGTCAGGTACCGTCGTACAACCTAAAAAGAAATGTGGGTAGCCGAACTCTACCCTTATATAACCCGGATTACAAATGAATAATTACAATTAAAAGGAATTCATGTTATGGGGGTCTTCATTCTTCATTCTTCATTCTTCATTTTTTCATTTTGATTTGCTTATTTTATTTCTTTTTTTTTGGCTTGATTGGAATATGGTTGCTCCAAAGGTATCACATGGTATATAAGACTTGATCTTATAACCAATGTTCATCTTAACCCCCCATAACATTCATTCCAAATTTTAATTGTAAAATTTACATCAAAATGGGAAAGTTAAATCTAACTAAACCAACATAATGAAGGTAGCTAAACATACCACACAACCCAAGCAATTATATGTATAATTTGGACTTAGTACCCCACACATGGGTAACCAAGTCTGCCTATCCTAATTTGGACTATGCTTAGGGGCATAAGCAACCTGCACAGTAAAAGAATTTATATTCTTTTTTTATTTTTTATTACAATGGTTCCTTAAATACAATCCCCTATAGAAGACATGATTAGGCTAAGATTGCCCTATCATCTAGTCTACGCACATAAACCCTAACATCTAGTCTAAAATATTACACCATAAAACAAAATCATGCATCAAACCATGCACCACCACAATCTAAACCTAGAAGTGGTAACTTAGCCTACTGTGTGTGCCATTTAAGGCTTGTGTGGTATGTCTTAGCTAGGCTTTAAGGTTGAAATTTTCTAAGTATGAAAGGTTCAATTTAAGGTTGAAATTTTCTAAGTATGTCTTAGCTAGGCTTTCAAGTGATTTAGTTCACTTGTCAATTTTAGTTCATGATTTGATTTGGTTTGAATGAACATACATTTAGTGACTAAATGTTACAAAAAGAAGAAAAGAGAATATAGATCTCTTTCATCCCTACCTTAAAGCATTTCTAAGGTAGATTCATTAATGAATTTTCTTTAGTGAATGGTTTATTATGTGTTTTAATTTAACCATAAGTTTAGATTCACTCTAAGTAGCCTTATTTAATAAGAAAGATATCTTAGGATTAGTTAGGGTGGATTACTATCACATAACACACACCCATTCACTTATTTCCATCATGTATACCATGCATATGAATAATCCTAAGCATACCTATACAGGCAATGCAAATTTTAGCACACTTTGATGATGAATGCAAATAGATGTGATTTAAAAATTTGAACATTCCATTTATTAATTGGATCATTAATGCATGTTTTTGTTAAGTAGAAAAGAGGGATTTCTCATCCATTAACTAAATGCACATCCACATGAATAAAAGTTATCAATGAGTACGGTGCATTATTTTCTACACCAGGGGCGTAAGGTATAAGACTTACTTAAGGCTACTTAAAGCCTCACAGCCCTGGGATGCCAGACTGATATACCAATTTTTTTAGATACATGTAAATGTACAAAAAGAACCAAATGGATAAGGAATCATGCAAAAGATTATGTTTGATTTGGTTGTATAATTTACATGTGTAATATGAAGATCCTTCTTAAGTCATAACATAGAAATGCATAGAAATTTATTTAAGCAAGTGTTGTGTTCTTTTTAAATGGACTGTATACTTGCAAATCCTATGTAAATCCATGTTAAGAGAAGAAAAGAGAGCTTTATAATACACATCTTATGCTATAATCACATGCAAGCTTATAAATATTTATAAGTAGCATCACTTCATTCAAAATATTTGATTTATAGGTTTTAAAAATAATTTTTTGTTTTTAATAGTGATAATAGCCACTCATATTCTTAATTTTAGCCAACACATGCAATTTGACATAAAAGGAGACATTTTATTTAATTAATTTTTAAAAGAAATGAATGCATGACTTTATATGGCAAACAATATTTAGCATGATTAGAAGAAAATAAAGGGATGTAAGCACATGGCTTCATTTAACCTAATTAATTTCTAAGGATAATCATATAAAATAGCATCATTTAAAATGAATCAAAATTTCTTAAGGAGATTTTTATCATTGAATTTGATTTGACTTAGGAAATATGAGAAGGGTTTGCTAGTCCTAATCCATTTCCCCCATTTGTGAATTGGTTTTGTTTAATTTTAGAACAATTAAGTTGATTTTATGTTTTGTTTAGCTTAAGGTGTGAATTAAATGGATTAATTATCCCTTGCTTATATCACTTTAAGTTAATTAACTAATTAATAATAAGCCAATATGATATGCAACCAGATGAAAAGTAAATTTGAAATGTTCCTAAGAAATGAATGGGGCCTAATGCAATTGGCTTATTATTAATAGTTAATTAAACTTAAGGGATCTCACTAAATTACTCTTATGATTTTCTCACATGTGTGAGCCAATCATAATTTTATTATCTCTCACCTTGGGTTGTGGAACACTCAAGGAGTTACCCAAGACCAATTAAAGGTTGCTTAGGTTGGGCAAATTGATTTTTTAATTTTGTTTTCATTAGGCCATTAAAGAATTGATTAAATGTTTTAGTTATGCTTTGATTTAAATGATAAAATTAACTTAGGGGAAAGGATGAAGGGCAAGGCCTCAATCCTAATCCCTAAATCATTCAATCATTCCATTAGGATTTGATTCTCTCATTTTGAAGATCAAACTGCTTGATTAAATAGCTAATCATTCCATTAAGCCATTAATTAATTAAATTTTCAAAGGTAAAGGATAATTAAGAAATAAATTAGGAAAAATGCCCCCAATCATATTACCTTGGTGACCTTACTGTTTAACAGGGATAATTATGTTCAATTGATTAATCAAGCTACTGTTCATCCCTTAATTATAATTAATTTGATTAAGAGAGTGATTAGGGCTTACTCAAATGATTTCCCTAATTAAGCAATCAATAAAATCCCAAAAAAATAGGGGAGGTAGAGGTCATCCCCCTAAACATCCATTGAAAATTTGAGAATAATTGAGTGCTCAATTAAGGTATAATTAAGCTAATTAAGTTTATGATAAATATCTAATTAAGCCAAAGTCACTGCTAAAAATTAATTAATTATAATTTTTCTAGATTCTCCTTTGAAATATATTTAAAATGAGCTTGAGTTTGCATTTGTTGGATTTTTCGACAATTAGTTATGGTTTTAGGAAGTTTTACCATTAAAATTAGATTAATTAAGCGTAATTAAACTCCTAATCCCATCAGGCCACGTGGCGGCTGACTCGACACACTTTTCATGTGGCGATGGAATAGGTTATTTAAGTTATCACATCCATCGATTGAGTCAGCTAACTAGGGATGCATTTTCCTTACGAGCCGTTCAATCTAAGATCAGATGGCCAAGATTAATCTCACAGTTTAGGCTTAGAATCACAATGGATCTAGCATGATCTGATCATAATCGTCCATTCCAATCATATGGAATGGACGATGTGTGATCTATCTCCTCCCAAGCGGTGAGAGACGGATGTCGTTCATTGATCGGAGCTCACCTGAGCTCGAATGGAACTCAAATTCATCCCATACCTTCAGTGAAGCACAAGCAATACATCTAACGGTGGAGATCACGTGACTTGATGATTTCCTTTACAAAGGACCAAGCAAAATTTCCTATAGCTACAGTTTCAATGGCATAATTCACTGGAGGCTATCAGCGGCGCTTCTAATAGAGGAGGTAGCTTCGTCTAGTAGAGACAAAGCCCTATTGAAAGAATCCAGTCTTAATTTGAAGTGGTTTGCTCAGTTGACCAAGCTCATCTTTAATGGTAATCGACATTGATCGAACCCCTAGCTCTGGTCTTGGGGAAGCTTGGGATTCAATTTACTTCAACTCGCCTTGGTCCATAGATGGTGTGTGCGAGATTAATTTGACTTTGGTTGATAATTAAGTGAATTGAGCTTGGGATTGATCTCCCCTATTTCAGCTTTGAGTAAAATCAAAAATGGGATTCAAGGGTGCTTGGGAATGGCTAGGGAAAGCTTTAGGATGCTCGACTTTGACTCATAGAGCTTTGAGGAATGAATGGGTTATGGTTTGAGTGAGAATGAGGTGGGGGGGGGGGGGGGGTGTATATCTCCCCTCCTTGGATTGCATGGTCGAAGGTTTATTTGCCATTTTGGCTCTATGGGTTGGATTGGCTGAATGATTTGAGTTGCAAAACAACACACATGGGTCATTTTGGGTAGAGGAGTGAGGGAGACTGGTTTCCCATGTGCTTGGTGAGTGGATTTGGTGAGCCAAGTGTTCAAAGGTGATTAGGGAGGTCCGTTTGGCCTTGTCTTGGGTCATGGCCTACCCAAGCTCATTGGGTCATGTTCACCACTTTCCTTGGTGCCCATGTGGACCAACAGATAGGTGTCAAGTGGCCTTGGAAAAGTAATGGTCAAATTCCAAGTGAATTTGGTCATGGGATACCCTTTGACCTAAGGGTAAAGTGGTCATTTGGCTATGAGTTTGATTTGGGAAGATTAAAATGATTCAAAAATGGGTTGGGCCAAATTCAAGTGATTTGGAGTTCATTTGATTTGAATTGGTTCAATTTGACCCATTTAGGTCAAGTTTGGTCAAATTGGGTTTAGTTGACCAATTAGTCAAATTGGGTCAAAGCATGGGTTAGGTCAAATTCAAATGATCATTTGGAGCCTATGGGTATCATTGGTTTGGTTTGATTTAGTTTAGATTTGGTTTTGGTTCATTTAGGTTCATTTAGGTCAAATGGGTCAAGTTGACAAATTTGACCCATTTGACCCAATTGGGTTAGGTCATGGGTTGGTTTAGGCTTGGTTGATCATTTGAAATGTATTGCAATCTTTGGTTTCAATTAATTTTGATTTGGTTTGATTTCAAGTTGATTTGATCTTTTGGGTCAAGTTGGGTTCAAGGTTAATTGGGCTAGGTTAGGTCTAATTGGTCAATTGAAGCATTGGTCAAGTTCAACAATCAATTTGAAATGAATTTGACCCTTTGGTTACAATTAGTTTGGCTTAGATCAAGATTTGACCCATTTTGGATTTTTAGGTCAATTTGGGTCAACTTAGGTCAGGTGGCCAATTAGGCTTGATTTTGGCTCGATTGATGACTTGGTCATGTTTAATCATTGATTATAATTTGGTTTAGATTAATGGTTTCAATCAATTTGGCTCATAGCAAATTTTAGCTTATTTATGGCTTATTTGGGCTAAGTGTCAATTGGTCAAAGGCTAGATTTGACTTGGTTTGACCCAATTTGAGTGATTGATCATCCTAGGATGATTGTTGATCACAATGTGAGTTTTGAATGGGCTTAGTTCAATCCAATTTGAGTTAGATTAGAACTTAGCTCAAAAAAGTCTTTTAGGTCACTTTAGGTCGAGCGAGCCTAAATGGGTCAAATGACTTGATCAAGGCTTGATTTAAGTTTGGTTGAATTTACATATGGACTTATGATGGAAATATAAATCCAATTGCAAGTGCTTTGGAGTCAAATGTGTTTTGATTCATTCAACAATTTCAAGTCAAAAGGATGAACATGGGTTTGACTTGGGTTAATTTGATTTTGGCTTGGTAATTGTAGTTTATGTTTATATTTGGGCATGTGATTGAAGGAGTGATTGTTTGAAGAGAAAAATCCAAGGGTTTGTATTGATTTGAGAAAAATTTGGCTAATGCTAAAAAATTAGCTTAAAGGATGTAAGTTAGGTTTGGATTTGAGTTTTGAATTTATATTGATTTGATTTTGGCCATTGAATTTATATTTCAATTATATTTGTGAATATAAATGAGAATATAAATGATCCATGAGAGGATCATGTAAATTAGGAGTGATTTGATTGTGGATTTGGCTAAGGTAGGTCAAAAAATTTGAAAAGGGGGTTTTGATTTGGTTTGATTTATATTCATTTGATTTGGATGATTTGGATGCCAATTTCATTTATAGTTTGACTACAAATGATGGAATAAGTGATTTATTAAGAAATCACAGCTTTGGTTGATTTGAAGGTTTTATAAACTTATGGATGTGATTCATAAGGCTTAGGAAGGTTTTAGATTTGGAATTGATCATGGGTTTCAATCATTTGGAGTTGGTTGGATTTGGAATTAATTTTGGATGTGAATCATTTGGGATTGAATTGAATTGATTTGAGATTTGAAACTCAATTAAGGTGATTGAAGTTGATTTTGATTTGACTCAATTTGATTGATTTGAGGTTTGATTTGGATTGGGTTGAAGGTGTGTACATGGGGTTGGATTTGAGCTATAGGGTAAGGGGTTGCCTTAGATCTCTAATGCATAGCATAATCCTATGATAAACCCATCTAAGTCTCTAGGGTTAGGTTGACAAGATTAATGGACTCTTAGTGTCTAGAGGAGTCCTATGTCTAAGATAGAGAAGTTGAGAGCTCACTCCAGAAATGAGGTCAATAAAGGGAGCCCAATAGGTTTGGTGTGACTAACAAGGCATACAGCACATATTGGTGTTGACTAAGATGATCAACAATGTCTGAATGATCAAAAGAATTAATAGAAATGATCTTCTCCTAAAGTCAAGGTGTAGAAGGAATCAAGATCTTAGTGCAATACAACTCTACTTGTGTCAATGACATAACAGAGCGATTAAGGAATCCACTAGGGATTGAGTATATGCTCCTTCCACTAGGGGAAAAAGTTCAAATTATCCACTGCGGTTAAGAGGTTGTGAAATCCACTGGGGATTATAATTTGGAATCCCCTAGGGATAAAAGTGTGAACCTTCTAATAGGGGAGCAGGTTCGGGTTGAATTGAATTTACTCCACTAGGAGATTGGAAAGATTTGCATCTCACTGAGGAGAAGCTGATCGATATGATTACTTAATTTCACTCCACTAGGTAGGTTGGTTGGTCTTAATTTAGATTTTTAATTTTAAATTTTGAGATGGACCCTATCAGTTTTCGATGGATCGTGCTGAGTAGGGGCCATGTAGGCCTTAGCCTACTTCAGATTTACCAATCCAAAGGGGTAGGCTACCAACCACATGGTAAGACTATCCAATCAAAAGGGTTACCTTTCGGTGTGCAACGACTGTACTAGGTAAAAAGTGTAGTAGAGTTACATCCTCCAAAGTAGGGATCGATCCTTTGGGTGATCGTTGGCGTGACACAATAGTCGAAACCTTAGGTTGACTATTGGTGAATGATGATGGGGCTTAAATCATAAAAGATAGTCAAAATTAATTTCATTTAAATTTTATTTGATGGATCCCATCAGTTTGTGATGGACCGCACTAAGTAGAGGCCATGTCGGCCTTGCCTACCTTAGATTTACTGATCCAAAGAGAGTAGTTTCCCGACCGAAGGGGAGAACAATCCAACCAAAGGGGTGCCTTTCGATTTGTAGTGGCTAATTCAAGGAAGAAAGCATGGGGACTCACATCTTCCACTACAAAAGGCCACTAGGGAGACGTATTAGCAAGGTAACATGTCAACCTGACCTAGGGCTGTCCGTCAATTTTTGAGAGTCATGCTAGAAAGAATGTGCAGTTGACTTACATCTTTCAGAGTGAAATGACTATCGGGGCAACCTATTTGTGGCAAAATAGACTGAACTCGACCTAAGGGTGACTACTGAGAGAGTGCCGACCCGAGGACTTATCTCAACTCAATTGTAGTCAGGTAATTCTTATAGGGAGTATAGCTGACACTGCCCTAAAGATCGGATGTCTGCTTAGGAAAGGGTTCATTGGGGGCTTGAATTCTTAATCCACAAGAGAATAAATTTTTTTGTTTATTTGTTTATCATGGACCCTATTGATTTTTGAGGGACCATACTAAAGAGGAGCTTATATAAGCCTAGACCTATCTCAGATTTACTGGTCCAAGGGAGAATCTATGCATCCGCTAAAAAAATTCTCCAACCACAGGGGTGGCTACTAGGAAAGGGGGATTGTCCAATCCAAGAGTAGCCTGGGTAGTGTCTAAATGGGGTTGCAAAGGATGTAATCTAAATAGAGTGCCCATAGGGAAGGAGCTACTAAGGGTTTAATCCTGATCCCTAAAGAACATAATGTTTATAGGTATTCGGTGGTCAACTCAAAGAGAATGTGCGGGGACTCATATCTGCCAAGAGTGGTGTAACTACCGGGTGAGTCACTGTCAGCATAGCGAACATCAACCAACCTAAAGTGCCTATCGATTTGCAACAATCAGCTTAGAAAGAA
This sequence comes from Cymbidium sinense, assembly GCA_021442155.1. Taxonomy (NCBI): domain Eukaryota; kingdom Viridiplantae; phylum Streptophyta; class Magnoliopsida; order Asparagales; family Orchidaceae; genus Cymbidium; species Cymbidium sinense. The sequence continues at coordinate 27,300,879 of CM038227.1, read as the reverse complement.
AGCATAAGGGACTTACATCCTCCTACAATGGAACTAATTGTCGGGATAGTTTGTCTTCGGCTTGACAGGTGCTCTCCAACCTAGGGCGACTATTAAGTGAATGCCACTAGGGGACTTATATCAACTCAAAAGTACTTGAGAGAAAAAAAGCTATTGGGGGACTTATCCTAAGCCTCAAATATACCTGACCTAGTCAGTGCATGATGGCTAGTTTAAGAAGAAAGCATGTAGGGTTACATCCTCTTAAACAAAGTCAACATGAGGTAACATACTGGCTGCACAATGAGGCTTACCAAACTAATAAGGCACTCATCAGTTTGCAATGGTCAAGTTAGAAAGAAAGTGCAGGGACTCACATCTGCTAGAAAAATGACCACTGGGGTGACACACTAGTAAGGTAGCATGTCAGCCTGACCTAAAGCAGCTAATGAGTGAGTGCCACAGGGGGCTTGCTCCCAGATCAAAATAGCCCGAGACAAACGATATGTGTTTGTGTTAAAGGAGGATAGGATGCCACTTTGGTTTTCTTACACCTACCCTAAAACACGCTTAAGAGTTGATGAAACAGTGCCACGAATGGCAGTTGTGAGCCCACCAAGAAAGGAAGCTGCTTAGGTTCTCTTACACCTAACTTATCCATGCTAGTCAAAATAGGATGCCTCTTGGGTTCTCTTACACCTACTCTAGTAGTGCTGGGGAATCATTTTAACTTGTATTTGTGTTGTGAATGAAGTGTAGGATGCCTCTTCGATTCTCTTCACCTACCTTAAACATGTCATGGCAGATTTGCAAACAAGTAAATAATGCTTCGAATGAAAAAAATATTTTGATGAATTGAAATGGAATTTTGAAGTTAATCATTTTCAAACATAATTTTATGGATAGTATTTCTTCAAATAGAGCCCATTGATTGGAAGCATCGGGTGTTCCCCTTTATAATTAATAAGTTGATAAGATCCTCCTTGGTGGGCCTTCTCTATGACAAAAGGGCCTTCCCAAGTGTGTTCAAACTTGACTCCCATCTTTTGATGGGCAACAATCGATCTCCTTAAAACTAAAACAAGCTCTTCTACTTGAAAAGCACTATGGAGAACCAACTCGTTGTGAGCTTGAATCATCTTATTTTTGTACAACTCAAGATTCTGGCATAATCGTAGGCGTTTCACCTCCAAACCTTTGAGCCCTTCTAACCACAGCCTATCATTCTACTCTGTAGTGATTTTACTAACCATTGCTATCCTTAGTGATGGGAGTTTAGCTTCCAATGGTAGAATGGCTTCAGACCTATACACTAAGGAGAATGGGGTAGATTGGGTTGGAGTCCTATATGTGGTGCAATATGCCATAAGGCTTCAACTAGCTGCTCATGCCATTATCACTTATTATCGTCGAGTGTATTCTTTAGTATATGGATGAGAGTTTTATTGAATTCTTCTACCAGGTCATTCGCCCTGGGATAGTAGATGGTGGAGTATCTCCAATCTATACTGTGTCTCCTAGCAAGGCTGTTGATCTTAGTGCTTTTGAATGCAGTACCATTATCGGATATAATTTTGAGGCACCCGAACCTATATCGATATGGTTCTTCTTGGAGCACATCTTGACCTGTGAGTGGGATTGCCTTCGCTCACTTAGAAAAGTAGTCGGTGGAAGCTACAATGAATCAATGGCCCCTAGAAGAAGGAGGATCAATCAGACCCACTATGTTAGTACCCCAACGCTCGAATGGCCATAAGGCCAATGTAGGGTGGTTGGTGCAAGACTACACCGTGTACTTGACACTGATGGTATCTCCTAGCTACATCTATGTAGTCTGTGATCATCAAAGGCCAGCAGTATCCTAGTCTCTTGATCTTTTCCTTCATCTTCGGACTAGATTGATGTGCTCTGCATAGACCTCAATGTACCTCATTCATGATCTTGTGGGCTTTGTGTTTGTCTAAATAGCATAACCACATTTGATCGAAAGACCATCGGTACAAGGCGCCATCCACGAGAGCATAGAAGAGAGCTCTCTGTTTCATCTGATGGGCTTATGACTTCTCTTGAGGTAGTTTGCCTCTAGTCAAGTAATCTATGAATGGTCGCCTCCAATCCAGGTCCTCATTTTTATTGATAATGGAATCTCCCCTTCATGAGAGAGTCTCTTGATGAGTTCAACATCAATAAGGGATAAAACTTATCTATTTTGGACCCTTATTGGAATGGACTCATCTTCTAGACATGCCAATTTCTTGGGGAGTTTGACTAAATCATCTACTACTGTGTTCTCTCCTCAAGGAATCTTGTAGATGGTAACTTTAGGAATTTGGGTCAACAGCTTCATGGTGTACTCACGAAAGTGATGAGACTTAGGTTTTAGAACATTGTAGGATCCAGTAATCTGGTTGATGACCAGTTGAGAATCCTTGTAGATGTTGATGCTTTTGACACACACTGTCGTAGCTAACTTTAGACCAGCAATCAAAGCCTTATACTTGGCTTCATTATTGGTGCATGGATTGGAGAGATAGTATGATAATCTCATCACATCATGATCTAGAGTTTAAAAGATAATTCCTACCCCTGCCTTTCCAGGAAGGGTAGATTGTGGTTCTTCTCCCTTTTGAAAGGAAGCCACACCATCAAAATACATTTCCTAGTGGTGATTATCAACCTCTCCTAAGTTCAAGATTTGTTCATCAGGGAGGTCGTCACTAAGCGGAGAGTTAGCAGGAAGTGGGTATGCTACTAGAAAATCTACCAATGCTTGTCCTTTCACCGCACGAAGGGGTACAAATGTGATGTCAAACTGTGAGAGAATCATGGACCAACATTCCAACCGTTTGGATAATGTCAGTCGTGTCATGAGATACTGCAGTGGATTGATTCTTGAAATCAAGTTTACCTTATAAGAGAGCATGTAATGCCATAGTTTTTGGGATGCGAAGATGAGAGCTAGGTAATGTTTCTCAATAAGTGGGATGTTTGCTTCAACAGGGATCAGACGACGGCTAAGGTAGTAGAGAGAATTCTCCTTCCGCTCATTATTATTTTGGGCCAACAAAGTGCCAAGGGAGTCATCCAATGCAGCAGTATAAAGGATAAGTGGCTTGCCTAGGATAAGGGCTGCTATAACTAGTTGCTTCACCAAATACTATTTGATGTCTTCAAAAGCTTGTTGGCACTTGTCATCCCACTTGAACTTAGCATCCTTTTGACAAGTGCTGAAAATGGTATGCATCTCCCCGATAGGTTGGAGATGAAGCATCTTAGATATGCCAACCACCCTTGGAACGATCTGAGTTGAGTTAGACTTTTAGGGGGTGGCATTTCTAAGATAGCTTTGATCTTTTATGGGTCTATCTCTATTCTCCTGTGTTAGACAACAAACCAAAGGAACTTCTCTGAAGTTACTCTAAATGCACACTTTAGGGGGTTCATTTTGAGATTGAATTGTCTTAACCTTTCAAAAAATATGCTCAAGTCAAAGAGATGGTCTCCCTTTTCTTCAGTTTTGATAATTAGATTATCGACATAGCATTCTACTTGATGATGAATGAGTTCATCAAAAATTTGAGTCATGGCCCGCTTGTAAGTAACACCAGCATTTTTAAGGCCGAAGGGCATGACCTTATAACAATATATTATAATCGAGGTTCAAAAAGCTATATTCCTCTCATCCTTGGGGGCCATCTTAATTTGGTTAAAGCCAGATGACCCATCTATGAAAGAGAATATTGCATGAGATGAGGCAATGCCCACCATTAACTCTGGTATATGAAGTAAAAATTCATCCTTAGGATATGCCTTATTTAAGTCCCTGAAATTGACGCATATGCAAATTTGGCCATTCTTTTTCATAACTAGGATGACATTGGCTAACCAAGCAAGGTATTTTTCTTCTTTGATAAAGCCAGTATTGATCAGTTTCTTAGCTTCAAAAATGACATGTTGTTCAATTTCTAATCGCATGCGTCTAGCAGCTTGCTTGATAGGGTTAGGGTTAGGGTCTATTACTAATTTGTGAATTGCTACATCAATAGATAATCCAGGCATCTCTTCATAGCTCCATGCAAAGTAGTCCTTAAACTCAGTCAATAACCTAACAAAGTCATTTGTTTCTTCATCGTTCAATAGAGAACTGATGTATGTGGGGCGTGGATCTTCTTCTATCATGAGGTTGATTTCTTTGAGCTTATCGATGGTTGAATTGATTCTTTCTTCAAATTCTGGAGGTGAATCTTTGATTTGAAGATCATCAGGATAATCTGAAGTTTCTAAACACACCTCCTCATAAGAGTTAGTGTGGTTTGACAAAAGCCTATCAGACTCTAGATGATTGGTGACAACTAAGCAGTAATTATCGTCATCGACTGGACCCACTGTACTGAATCCTAGTCCTGGTCTTGATTGTGTATCCCCGCCTTTATCGTCTCACAACTTCTTGAAATACTCCAACCTATGCCTAGACCATGTGTAAAGAATCAAACCTTTCTTTGCAAGATTATGAACACAAGGCAAGTACCAATCAAGAGAAAATTCCATTAAATCCTTACAAGAATTATCCTCAAGTTCTACATCTGCTTCTTGACTTGAGGATGATGATCACAATATGAACCTCTTTAGCTTGACATCCATGGAAGATCTAGGGGCTTTTTTAACTATCAAACCCTCAACTTTTTGAGAAGAATGTGGGGTTAGATCTAAGGTTCCTAACTACTGCCTAATGGTTTTACATATTCCTGATTTAAATACATTTATGCTTTGCTTGGAGGCCTAGTCTTCATCACTATCTGGCTCGAGTGTCACCTCCAATGAGACCCGCTGAGAGGGGTTGGCTGGTGTGCTAATCACATGAGACTCATACTCTGAGCTGAATTCTAAGTCTTTGTGATTAGCAGGAGTACTCTAGTGACCTGGAACATGGACCCTGTTAGGTGGTCACCAACCAGGGGGTCTTCTACCACTGGAACTGCCTTTGTATCTACCTCTGACTCTACCTGGTGGAGGTCGAGTCATCCTAACCATATGTCTGTATGGTGGAACGAACTATGGGTGGAATGTAACATGCAACTCTACCTCTTTCTCGGTGCCCCATTTTCGCTCACTTGTACTTTCTTTTTCCTTTTCTTTTTCTTTTTCTTTTTCTTCTTTTTCATCTTTTTCTTTTTCTTTTGTATTTGAATTTTGGCCAAGTTCACAAGAATAGATGTTTTGATTTTGAGAAAGGTAGTAAGTTGTGTTCTCATATATCTCAATGTTGACCTCATTTTTAGAATGAGCTCTCAACACCTCCATCTTAGACATAGGATTCCTCTTAGAATTTAAGTGTTTCCTAGTCTTAAGACACATCTAGTGGTTAGGTGGACACTCAATCTAGCCCTAGTAGACCTAGAAGGGTTAGCCATAGGAATAGGTCATGCCTTAGGGGTTAGGAAATTTGCCTACCTTTAGCTTAAACCACTCCTCACCTTCCTTCTTCCAAGTCAAACTCCAAAAAAATTCTATTTGATTTTCTCCAAACTCAAATAAATTCCATGATTGAAATCCATGATTGAAATCTATGATTGAAACCCATGATCAAAATCCATTAAAATTCCTAAGCTCAAATTTTCCTAAGTCCTTAATCTTCCCTTAAGGACTTAACCAAAATCATAATCAAAACCAAATCAAATATTTGAGATTTTCTAATGATTCATTTATATTCTCATTTCTATTCACATATATAAATGAAATATAAAATCTAACCAATGAAGCAAAATTCAAAATTCCAAACTCAATTCATGAAATTTCCTTAAATCCTTTAAATTCCCTTTAATGGATTAAACCTAAATCATGATCAAACCTACTCAAACTCATGGGATTTTCTCAAAACTCATTTATATTCTCATATATAAATGAAATATAAATACAAACACATCAAATCAAACCCAAAAATTAAATTCCAATTTAAAATATTCCTTAAATCCTTTAAATTCCCTTTAATGGATTTAACCCAAATCATGATCAAACCTAATCAAACTCGTGGGATTTTTTTCAAAACTCATTTATATTCATATTTATATTCTCATATATAAATGAAATATAAATATAAATCAATCAAATCAAATCCAAAAATTAAATTCCAATTTAAACATTTCTTAAGTCTCTTAAAATCTTTCTTAATGGACTTAGGATAAATCATAATTAAACCACTTCAAATCATTGAAATTTTCTCATGATCCATTTACATTCTCATTTATATTCACATATAAAAATGAAATATAAATTCAAACAATTGAAACCAACTCCAAAAATCAAACTCAAATGAACTCGAAATCTAACCTAGGCCTTTCAAGTCAAAATCTTGAACTTAGCCAAATCAACTTCAAATCAAGTCAAACTCTTGATTTTCTCTCATGATTCAATCAACCCTGCAATCATGAATCCAAATATAAATTCAAACTTGAATCAAACAATCAAAACCAAAGTCAAAAATTAAAGTAAAAATTCTTTCATATTCTTTCTTTGAATATGAAATTGTCAAATGGATCTAAACCCATTTGACTTCAAACCACTTGTAAATGGATTTATAATTCAATCAAAAGTCCATATACAAGATCAATCAACAACAAATCAAGCTTTGACCAAGACATTTGACCCAGTTAGGCTCACTTGACCCAAAGTGACCTAGAGTACCCTTATGAGCCAAATTCTAAGCCTAACCAAACTGGATTGAACCAAACACATCCTTGCCTCTCATCATGATCAACAATCATCATGGGATGATCAATCAATCAAATTGGGTCAAACCAAGTCAAACCTAAGGGTTGACCAAGTCAACACTTAACCAAAAATGAAACCTAACATAGCCAAATTCTACCATAGGCGAAATTGATTGAAACCATTGATCTAAGTTCACTCATGACCTATGTTTGAACTTGAACAAACCAACATTTGAGCCTAACCTATCCTATTTGGCCACTTGACCCAAGTTGACCCATTTTGACATAAAGGGTAAAAATTTGTCAAAACTTGATCTAAACCAAATTGTCCCAAACCATTAGGTGAAGTTCATTCCAAATCACTTGTTGAATTTGACCAAAGCCTCAATTGGCCAACTAGACCTAACCTATCCCAATTGACCTTAGACCCAACATGACCTGAAGGGGTCATGTTGAGCCAAATATGAACATAACCAAAATTGATTAGAACCAAAGATACCAATCCACTCCATATGACTAACCAAACCTAAACCTACCCTTGACCTACCCCAAATAAGTCAAATAGGTCAAATAGGTCAACTTAACCCATTTGACCTAAATGATGTCATAAGAGCCAAATTCAAAACTATACCAAATTGAACCAAACCAAAGCCACCAAAAATTTCAAATGGTCATATGAACTTGACCCAACCCTTGGTTTGACCCAATTAGACCAATTGGTCAACTTGACCCAAGTTGACTCATTTTGACCTAAATGGGTCAACATGAGCCAAACCCTATCAAATGGATTCCAAATCCAATGAAACTTGGCCAAACCTAGTTTGTCCACATACCCAACATACTCAAAGTAAAAAATAATAGAAAAATAACCATTCTACCCCTAGGCCATAGAGCAAATTTTGGCTTAATCCATGGGTAATTTGGTCATACCCTCTTTACATTCACTTGAGGCTTTCCTAAAAGCTCAAGGGGATCTAGTGAAGAGTGGTGCACCCAACCCAATGGGTTTGGGTCAGCCCAATTGGTCCCGTGACCAAACCCGACCCTTTGGGTCAAACTACAAAATTCAAACTCCCTCTCCCACTCAAATTAAAGCCATTGGGAGGTTGGCAATCCACTCCTTGGCTCAAATAGACCATGTGCACACTCTTAGCTGATCAAACAACCCACTGCCTATGCTCAATTGGATCAAAATGGCAAGTGCATTGTCAGCCATCCAATCCTTCAAGGGGGAAGATATACTCCCCCTAATTCAATTCAATTCTCACTGCCCCTCTGTCGATTGAAGCTAAGGTACTCAGAGAAAGCATCAGAGAGTATTCTCAAGCTTCTTAGAGAGGATTTGAAAACTCCATTTCTTAATTTTTAGAGCTTGAAAATAGGGGAGGTTCATTGAAGAGCCAACTTTGTCCACACTCAAATTCCACTCAATTCCCTCTTCAAGCTTTATTAGAGGACCAAGTTGAGTGCACCTAAGTTCTCTTCCAAGTTCTTGAAGTAAAGGGGGACCTAATTGGATCAAAGTCATCAGCTAGCAAAGGAGGAGTTGGTCCATACATCAATCCACTCAACCTCTAGTGCTCAAAACTTTAGCAAGGCTTCATCTCAACCAAATGAAGCTTCTCCAAGGGGATCGAGAGCCAGAGATAACTTCCGGCAAGGTATGAAATTTTTTGACCTTTAAACTCAATGTGGTGTGGAACTCTGTGAAAGAAATTTTCACCCCATGGATTTTTGACTATTGGATTTGCCGCTCTTTAGCATTAGATCGTGCAAGTTGAATTTGATTTGAATCCATGCTAGATCGAGCTTGGATCTTCCACTTGATCATGGACGGTCTCTGTTCATCAAGAGGAAGAACTTTGGAGATCTCTGCCATCTATCTGTGCATTTTAGATGGACGACTGAGATAATTATGTACGTTTAGATATCTGTTATTCATTTTAAAACCACAGGGAGATCTCCAGCCATCCGATCTTTGATCAGGTGACAGACATCAAACCACGTGCACCACCAACCGCCATCTGGGATTTCATGTTTAATTAACCCCATCACGGTACGATGTGTGTAAAGCGTGTTGACCGTCACCACCACGCGTCGTGTTGTGAGCTAAGAGATTAGTTAAATGCCTTAATTAATTTCTAATTAACTTAGTGATCTTCTAAAATTTATAAATCCCACTAACAAATTTAGAAAATTATAAAATAAAATCTTATGGAAAGCTAATTCAACCTAGAATATTTTAAAATTAATTTCAATGGGTTTTGAATTATATTTTTCTCTGAATTTAAGTTTTATTAGAAACTTCATTTTACTAATTACTTTTTAATTAAGCCTGAACTTCTTGGGTATGAATTAGGGGATGACCTCTACCTCTCTTAATTTTCTTGGGATTTATTGAAGGATATATTAGAAGAATTGCATATAGATTTCTTAATTACCCTCCTCATGTAATTAAGCATAATTAGGGTATGATTAGAGATTTTAATCCATGATTAGGGTTGATTAAGGTCAGATCCAGTAAGTAGAAGGTTTATGGAATATCTTTGGGGCATTTACCCTAAGATATTCCTTAAACCCTCTTTTCTCTCCTTAATCTCCTCTTAATTAAGTGTTAATTCATTAATTATCCCCTTAATTACTTTCTAAAAATTCAAATAGTTCCAAAACTTAATTAATCTACTTTGAGTAGATGCTTAGGTGTTTAATAACCTAAGTTCAATTAAGAAAATCAAAACCCAATTCATAAGTATCAAAGGGTGTTTAAAATTACTTAATTAACTTATGAACCAAATTGCATTAGGCATCTTTCTTATTAGGTGCATTGCAAATTTAAATTCCTTATGAGTTTTATGTCATCTAATTGGATCATAATTATTTAGTTAATTCTTCTAAGGTGGTGTAGGTAAGGGTTAATTAAGTTACTTAATTCATACCTGAAACTAATCAATGCATAAAAATTAATCTAATCATCTAAAAATTAAACAAAAATTTTAAACACATGTGGGAATGGGTTAGGAACAACAAAATTATCTCACATTTTCAAAATTAAATCAAACTTCAAATTAAACAAAAATTACATTGAATTCACTTTGATTTATTTTAAACTTTCTTATTCTATAAGAATGTCTTTAGGATTTAATTAAAGTGAGTTTGTTTACATGCTATCATTACTTTGAATCTTTCCCCATCATGTTAAATTTGTATGTCATGTGGTTTCATACATTCATATTTTTTAAATTCAAGTTTAAAATGGAATTGTTTACTTTATATCAAATTTGCATGTGTTGGCTAAAGTAGAAATATGAAGTGGCTATTATCACTACTAAACTCAAATTATTTTCAAAACATATAAATCAAATACCAAATCTGAAAGTGTTCTACTTATACTTTAAAATTATAAGCTTGCATGTGAAAGATTATAAAGGTATGTTGAGCATAGGTTTCCTTTCTCTCTTACGTTGGTATCATTTTGGATAAGAATTTGGTGAGATATATGGTCCACTTGAAAAGGACCTAATACTCACCTAATTCCATATCCTATTCATCTCTATTCTATCACCTAAGAAGGGTTACCTATACTTGCATACATAAATTGCATAAACAAAATGAATCCATTAATACAACTTTTGCATTCTTCTTTTCCATTTCATTTCTTTTATGCATATGTTTGTATTTAAGGAAAGGCGTATATTAGACTGGACAACCCCGAGGTCGCAAGGCTTTAAGTAGCTCAAAGTAGGTTTTATACCTTACACCTCTGGTTAACAATGGCACAGTACTCACTTATGCCTTTCTTACTTTCATGTGTGTATGTAAAAATTTGGATAAAGAACATTTTCTACTAAAGAAAATCATACATATTCAACTTCTAAATTTCCTTAAATGGATTACTTAGCATGCATCATAAAGTGTGTTAAATACTCTCATTTGTATGTATAGATATGCTTAGGGCCATCCATATGCATGTTATACATGTTGGGAAAGAAATGAAGTAATGTGTGTTATGTGAATTTTGATTCATTTTATTTAATCTTAAAATGCATTTATTTTTGAATAGGTTTGTTTAGAGTTCATCTAAACTTAGAATTAATTAAAAGATTTAATTAAAACATTCACTAATCCAAACTAAAATGTGAACCTACTTTAGAAATTTCTTAGGTTAGGGAAGGAAAGAGAAGCCCTCTTCTCTTTCCCTCTCTTCATAACTTAGTAATTAATTGTAGGATCCACTTAAACCCAATCAAAACATGTAATAAAATTAACCTAAAATAATTAAACAACTTAAATGAAACCCTCCTCTAAGTTGAACATGTTTTCACACTTAGAAAATCCTAACTTAAAGTCATAGCTAAGCATACCACACAAGCCTTCAAAGCACACACGTTAGCCTAAGTCACCACTTCTAGCTTTAGTTGCATGGTTTGATGCTTCATTTGTTTTGTGATATATGTTTTAGACTGGATGTTAGTGCATGCTCGTAGAATGAATGGTAGGATGCTCTTAGTCTAACTATTCTTTTCTGCAGAGGATTGTGCTTAAGGGGCTCTATCATGAATAAAAACATAAAAATGCTTTTGCTTATAGGTGCTTTATACCCCTAAGCATAATCCATAGGCTAGGTGGACTTAGTCACCCATATGTCAGGTGATAAGTCCAATATACATGCTTGAGATTTGTGTGGATTGTTTTAGCTAACCTTTATTTTACAGGTGTTAGTTAGATTTTCATTCTTTCCTTTTCATGTAAATTTATGCAATTAGGATTTTGGAATGATTGTTATGGGGATTAGGATGAGCATTGGCCATAAGATTCTATCTTATGCACCATGTGAAGCCTTGGAGCATCCACCTTCCAACCATCCAAAAGAAAGAAGAAAGAAGAAAAAAAAGAAGAAAGAAGAAGAAAGAAGAAAAGAAGAAAGAAGAAATAAAGCCTGAAGACCCCCATATCAACGAGTTCCTTGCCTAATTATAATGTAATTTATTTGTAATCCGAGTTTTATAAGGGTAGAGCTCGGTAACCCAATTTGATATTTTTTTTTTGATAATGCCACCACAACGGTTCATATTCTTTTTTGCTTAATTGATGATTTTTTATTTAGTATTAAGTGGCATGCTTTTCCTAGTTTTTCTCTTGCTTTATGTATGGCCTGGATGTGGAATAGGCTTTTTAGGAAAAAAACAAATCTTTTACCCAACTTAACAACTCAATATAAAAATTAAACAACTCATAACCTCACCTAAAGCTTAGGTTTAAAATCAATATAAAAGAATTAGTAACCTCTTAGCTGCATAAGCATTTCTTTTATAATATCATGCATAACAATATCTTATTTCACTCTTGATTGGTGGGCTTCTACCTTGGCTTGAGAAACTTGGCTTGACCTTTAAGAGCCATTGTGGAAACTCACCTCCTCCCTTCTCGCTGATTTTGGCCAATAATTCTATTTCTCATGCATTAGGCATATGAATTCTATTATCCTGAGTCAAAATAATTTTCCAAAAATAAAAATTAAATTAAATTTGAATTGCATTAGATTTAGGTCATTTGAAGCATACCTTTATATGACCTAGTCTGTTTAGGGAGTGAGTTTAAGAACTTAGTCTCTTTCTAAATAATAACATCCTAACTATCTTGCATTAAGCATAAGACTTGCCTACATGTATTTAAAATTGTAGGAGGAGTTAGTTGGCAGCCACCCCCAGGCGATTGTAAGTCAAAGCTGTCGGGTGATTTGTCCTCTCTTGTGGAGGCAAACCAATTACCCATTTTTTATCTTAAATTTTGGTTGTGCTTTCGGCCCTCACCAAAGCTCGTTAGATTTTTTAGGTTCTTTTCTTTTATATAACCCAGACCTCTAAGGCATTTCCATAACCTTATATTATGGAATTGTAAGCCCTAACATTCTAATGAAAAATCCATCTCAAACAAACTAAATCAATTTCAAAAATGTAAAGCCCAATCATAGGATAGTTTGCGATGTTTGCTAGGTCTTCTAGCATCATGAACATCTCCTACTCATTCTCATTTGGCTATGATAATAAATTGCTCTTTGATCAATCCCATTTGATCTTCAAAAATAAACTAATCGATTGATAGTCATTTCCTATTGAAATCTTTAGAGGCAATGATCATTTACCTTAATCTAGAGTTTTCCTAAGGAATCCCCATTCCTTAGGATGTAATTAACTATGGGGGCTTTCCACCTAGGGAACTTAACTCTAAAATAAACCCTTTACTTTTCATGTAAAGGGGAAGAATCTCTGTACACTTGGAAGACACCAACACATCCTTAGGAGTCCTTATTGAGGTGATTAGGTCCATTAAAGGGTAGTGACTTCTGTCTTTCGAGATAGTACAATATTCTTTGATGATGTACTCGATCACCTGAATAAGTACATATGTGGATCTGCATGGAATCCTAAAAAGATGAATTTCTGTAGGCTTGTCTTTCTCTTTCTCACCAACATATTTTGAAAGGTGACTCCTATATTGAAATTTTTAACCATCAGATTTTTCTTGTGACTCCACTAGGGATGGTTCCTCTCATCTTGTAAATGATCTTTCTTTGCTTAGCTCATTTCATTCTTGAGTCGAGTTAGCCAACAACTTTAGGTTTTAGGACCGCATTCCTCATTGGTCTTAAAACCCACGTTGAGTCCTCCAATGGGTAAAATAAAAATATAATAGAAAAAAACATTCAAAGACTTCCTCTTTATCACCTTTATGATAAAGAAAGGTTCATTCTAAAATAATAAAGACAAAATCAATTTTTCATAAAAATTTTGCTTTTCATAAAAGTACTCTTTCAAAAATGCACATAATAAAATTTTTCACAAAAATTTTCTTAAATCACCCTCATCTAACAATTATTGTAATTGTTACATATTAATAATAATAATCTTTTCCAAAAGCACAAATGAACATCTTTCCATCAATTCACTTTGATGAAGATTCCATTCCCAAAAATAAAATGAACAATCATCTTTCTAAAATCAAAATAAAAAATTTTCAAAAGCACATATGGATTCTTTCATTCAATACACTCACTCTCATTAAATGGAAGTTTCATTTTCAAACAATATTAAACTTTTCCAAAAGCACAAATTAACATCTTCATTTCAATTCACTTTGATGAAGATTACATTTTTCAAAAATAAAATGAACAATCATTGTTCCAAAAATAAAAGTTTTCAAAGAAGCACTTATGACCTTTCCATTCAATGCACTCACACTTATTGAATGGAAGTTTCATTTCCAAAAAAAATTAAAATGTTTAAAAGCACATGTGAATCCTTTCATTCAATATACTCACACTTATTGAATGGAAGTTTGATTTCCAAAACAAAATTAAATTTTTCAAAAGGACATATGAACATCCTCATTCAATATACACAAATTTATTGAATGAAGATTTCATTCTCAAATAAAAATTATTTGGAAATCCCACTTAAATATATCCCACATGTGATTAAGTTGGAAATCACTCTTTCAAAAAGCAATAATCACACACAAAATAAAAATCTCAGATTTCGAAAATGAGATTAACTTCCATTCCCACATACCCAAATTTGTGAAATGAAGGACCACTTTTTCAAAAAAATCAAAACTTAAATAATCAATTTTCAAAAAATTTCAAACACTATTTCGAACCTCACCTAACATACCCAAATTTGTTAAGTGAAGTCTCCAAATTCAAAATCCAAAAATTTTCAAAATACATTTTGGAACTTCATTTAGCATACTCAATTTTGCTAAGTGTTGTTTCCAAATCCAAAATCAAAAAATCAACAATCATGTTTTAAAAAAAAACTTTCAAAACACATTTGGAACTTCATTTAACATACCCAAATTTGTTAAGTGAAGTCTCCAAATAAAAAATCCAAAATAAAAAATCAACAATCATACTTTAAAATTTTCAAACACATTTTGGAACTTCACTTAATGTACCCAAATTTGTAAAGTGAAGTCTCCAAATCCCAAAATCAAAATTTTTTCAAAACACATTTTGGAACTTCATTTAGGATACTCAAATTTGCTAAGTAGAGTTTCCAAAATCCAAAACTAAAAAAATTTTCTAAACACATTTTGGAACCTCACCAAACATACCCAAATTTGTTAAGTGAAGTCTCCAGATCCAAATTCAAAACCAAAAATTTTCAAAACACATTTGGAACTTCATTTAGCATACTTAAAATTGCTAAGTGAAGTCTCCAAATCCAAAATCAAAATTTTTAAAATACATTTGAAACTTCATTTAGCATACTCAAATTTGCTAAGTGAAATCTCCAAATCCAAAATCAAAAACTTTCAAAACACATTTGGAATTTCATTTAACATACCCAAATTTGCTAAGCGAAGTTTCCAAATCCTAAATCAAAAATCAACCATCATATTTTAAAATTTTTAAAACACATCAAAACAAAAAAAATATGAAACACTTAGGATCCCCTTAGCATACCCAAATTTGCTAAGAATCCTACCTTTTCAAAAATCAAAATATCAAAACAAAAATAAAACATTTAGGATTTTCTTACATACATAAATTTGCTAAGAATCCTATTTTCAAAAATT
This sequence comes from Cymbidium sinense, assembly GCA_021442155.1. NCBI lineage: Eukaryota > Viridiplantae > Streptophyta > Magnoliopsida > Asparagales > Orchidaceae > Cymbidium > Cymbidium sinense. Next base: position 27,285,616 of record CM038227.1, on the reverse strand, counting down.
AAACAAAACACACTAATGTTCTTCACTTAACATACTTAAATTTTCCAAGTGAGAATTCCAAATTTTCCAAAATTAAAATAAAATTTACAAAAAAGAAACAATCATTCTCAAACACTTCACTTTGTATACTTAAATTTGCTAAGTAAAGGAATTTCAAAAATAATCAAACAAAAACAAAAATCATTTGATCCTTACATTAACATACCCAAATTTGTTAAAGGAAAGGGTCCCAAAATCACAAATTCAAACAAACATGAACCTTTGGAAGCATCCTTATCAAAAATTTTGAATTCATATTTCAACATACCCAAATTTGTTGAAGCTGGATTCATATTCAAATTCTTCTTTCAATTAATCTTCTCAAATCCATTTGGACCCCACTTAACACTTCCAAGTTGTTGAATGTGGGTTCAAATTTTCAAATTCAAAATTCAAAAATCTATAATGATAGAAATCTGATACAAGTTCATTTCTCATTGCAGATTCTTTATAATCAGTGCAATATAGTTCAGTCTTAGTTTATAATAGTTGTTGAAATGGCTGGTTCTTAGAAGTTTGTCTTCACCTTCCCCCATGATATGGATCTGGAATTAGATCAGACTGACTTCCCCTGTCTAGATCATACCCACCTGATTCACTTTGGCTATGATTTGAGGGAGCCAGGATTACTTGTGAGGGAATTCCCCTCACTATAGTTAGTAGGACCAAGGTGACCGAAGCCGCCATCGATTGACTTACCCTCGATTATGTCTCTTCTCGAAGAGGAAAGCGTGGCGTACGTATTCCCATAGTTATGTCATAGCCTGAACTAGCTCTGCAGTTCATCCCGTGAGTTGCTCATGTTTCCCGGTGAGGCTAGTACCATCTCATCTCTGCACCCTCAAGGGTAAGGCTTCTGGTTTCTACCTCCCTACATTTGAGTATGGTTCTAGCTCACCCTCTCTCATCCTACCCGCATTAGGGAACCTAAACTGCATGACCAAGCACATTGTGAGGAGATGGAGGCAACTGATGTCATTGATGAGTTTCTGTTTCACCACCGTTCTGAAAACCAATTCCATCCTCTAGGATACTAGGAGGATTCGTTCATCATCTCCTAGTGGTGTTTAGCCTGGTTCCATGAGGGAGGTGCACGGCCTCAATCTATCTCACACCAGGTAGGTGAATCATATGGACACTCAGAGTTTGGTACCTAGTTTGATCTTCGATCCATCATTCCCCATAGTGTGGGAAAGCAGATTCATTAGGAGAGGGCCCATGAGGCCAATACAACACATGTTACAAGAAGGGAGCAATGGAGGTTCATTCGTCAGTCAGCTGCTTCTGCTTTGATTGATTTTCTAGCTTGGCATGCTACCCGCACCGACCATACTGATAGTATTCTTCTCACTTGGATAAGCCACCACAGGAGGGCAATTTCTGTGCATAAAGACTTGGTGGTGTCTCCACCCCATCGCTCTACCCCTTGTCCTCCATCGCTAGTGCAAGTTACAATATCTCCTATTCCATCTAAGGCCATGAAGGCCACATCCATGGAATAGTGCACCCCATTGGTGATCCGGCTATGGCCAAGGGATCCTACCCCTTCTATACCACCCATTATGGTAGGGTCCAGCTCTCGTGCTCGACCTTCTACCCTAGTGGTGGTGCGGAAGGAGTGGCGACCCCAAAGCATCGTGGTCATCCCTTCACCAACTCTGCCCATACATAGGATATGGAGATGGTGATAGTGATTTCAGATATTCCAGATGATAGTCCAGCTGCACCAATGATAGTGGAACATCCTAAGATTGTTACCCCTCTTATAGCTAGTAGAAGTTAGGAGTGTCATTCATCCAGTGAATATAGCCCACAGATGATTGACTCTCCAGTCCAAGGCGAGGTTCGATGCCTCTCATTACATGATAGTGATCACACTAGTCAGGCGAGGACATTTGTACCCGCTCAAATTGACCTTTCTTTAGATGAGATAGTGGCTCATTATTTCATGGAAAAGGAGGAAATTCTAGGGTATGATTTATTAGATGAGGAGAGAGTCAGCTTCAATCCCAATGAAGATGACTTGTTGGGAGACTCAGCTGGAGTATGCATGGTTGACACTAGAGGGTGTCTTCATAGGGAACAACAAGCCATGGAAGGTGATGAGGTTGATCAGGAAGACACTGAATCACCAACACCGACATCACTTGAGGTATGACGAAGCAGATAGGATGGAACATCGTTACAAGATTTGAAGTGCAGGTGTTTGTAAACATGGCCCTTTTGTTCATCCTACTATAGTCGCTTTCAGTCAGCCTAAGTTAGTGCATGTCTTGGACCCAGCCAAGACTTTACCTCCCGTTGAGCAAGGTAGCACTAGCCTGTATAGGAAGTTAATGGAAAGTACCAACATACAAGAAAAAGATATAAAATCTTTGGTTGAGTAGCAGGTGAAGGAAGCTTTGGCTCAAGGCTGGGGTGGATCATCATTTCCAAAGGCTAGACCCTACCCAGAGGAATTCGATGTTATCCAATATCCCAAGGGTTTCATGCCTCCTTCCTTCAAAAGCTTTAATGGAAATGGAAATCCAATGCATCACATAGCACATTTCAGTGACAGTTGTTGCAATGTAGGTGGCAGTGATGCTTTACTCTTTCTCCTTTTCGTTTATAGCCTAGCTGATTTTACTTTCGACTGGTATGCTGAACTACCCAACGATTCAGTAAAAATATTTGCTGAGTTAGAGCAACTCTTCATCAAGAGGTTTCAAAGGGAATGTAAGTGATCTCGTAACAACAACACCCTAGTCCCTCGTTGATTATATTCGATGGTTCGTATGAAGTGTGAACCTTTATCGAACAACATGCCATTGTGATTCTCTTGAAGAATATCCATGGCCCTATCACCTTCATGCAAAAGGACTTCACTATCAAGACATTTGAGAAGCTAATCAATAAGGTGGCTAGTCTGTAAAGAGAAGCCAAACATTTGCCTTTTCAAGATCAGTTGCTTAAGTAGAAGCCCCGAAGGTTTATGAGAAGAAGCCAAGAGCAGTATCAGTGGTTGATAAGGGGAAGCAACCAGCTAGAGATCAGTCTAAAAGACCATGACCTCAGCAGCCTCCACCTCTTTTGCCACCACCAAAACCAGCCTCCTCCATGGCTGGGACAACCACAGCCAACCATACCATACTAGGGACATGCATACCTGCCGCCAGATAGCTATGGTCCACCAACTCTTTTAGATAAGTTAAACAAACCCTATTCTTTTAAGAGGGAGGTAATCATGAAAATCTTTAAGAATCTTGTAAAGAAACCTGATTTCCAGCTACCCGAGCCTAGGAGATCGGAAGAAGTAAGCAAAAGTCATGATCCAAACTTTTTCCCTTACCACCGTATGCTAGGCCACATTTTGGAGGATTGCTTCACATTCAAGGACAGGCTTGAACACAGCTTCAAGACCAGTGCTGTAATTATCCCAAAGGAATACCTTGTAGAACAACCTTCAGTTCCATTAGGGTAATCTTGGGGATACATGTGATCCAACCAAAATCAAAGAAGGTTGGGATATCTCCTTATTTTGTACCTCTAAGAAGATTATCCAGAAGATCAAGAAGCTTTCCTTGCAGGTTCTTGAGTCAGCTCAAACCTCTAACTCCAAGGAAGGTTTGCAAGTTGCCAGTGCCAACTCTAGGAAAGTGGGAGCTCAGTAGCAGAAGTGGCAGTATCATGTGTCAGCCCGGGATAGCTCTTTAGCACATCCATCAACCATGTCTAGCCTCCAACCTTTAGTTGCAGTTTCCACACCAGCAGTTTATTCCACTTCAGCTAGTTCTTCTATTTCTTCTACTAATAGAACTCTTGTATCAGTAGATAAGGGCACCAAATCCCTTACTCCACTCACTTTACTTGACTTCTACATTGTACCTCTAAACAATTCCAAGAAATTGAAGAATAAAGCTAGCCTGAATTATATCTGTATCACTTCTAATGGGTTATCTTATTCTATTCCTAATGATAACTCTTCAAGTCTAAATAACTATAACACTTTTGATCTTCCTCTTTTTGATTTAGGGTTGGACTTTCTAACTCTGAACACTACAGGTTCACTTCTTGAGATAAACTTGGGATCATCTGATTTTGAGGGTCCCATAGGAGATGTGAGCTCGGGTGCAGAACCTTCCACCACCTTTCCTCAAGAGATCACTGAAGTTAACCTTCGTAGTGGAAAGGTTCTACCTTCTACGGTAGCACCTCAAGATTGAGAGAAATAAGTCATTGGTACTGAAGATTGAGAAACCCTTCCACATGATGCTCCACCCTTGGATATGCTTGTGGAAGACCAGCCGAAAGTGGACTACAACGTCCTATCTCATCTAAGAAAGTTGTTGTTTAAGCTAAGCATATATGATGCACTTATCTTATCTAAAGAGATGAGGGAATCATTAATCAAGGCTCTCTTTGATCCTGAGGTATGCTTAGCTCAGTAAACTGCTATAAATGAGGATACACATTATGCAAAAGAAGCCCAAGGGATCACCTTCGAAACCTTCTTTTGGGGGGGACTTGGAACCTGTCGTCCCCTACATCCTGTCGACATGACAGTTGGTTGCCGAGTTCTCATGGACGTAGGTGCACCGGTGAACATTATGAGTCTAAAGAACCTTACATATTTGAAGATTGACATCTCCACACTCCGAGGTGATCGAATGATGTTGAGAAGATTAAATGATCAAGGTGAGCGAGCTTTAGGTTCTATAGTGTTACCTTTGGAGATCGGTGACTGGAAGATTGAAACCAAGTTCTACATCATTGATTCGAATACTTCATTCACTGCTTTGCTCGGTAGGCCTTAGATACATCAGAACAAGATCGTTCCATCCTCCCTTCATCAGTGAATCAAGTTCAGAAAAGATGGAATTGAATATCGAGTCAACGGTGACAAAAAGTCATTTTTCAGTTAGAGAGCTTGAGATTTATGAGGATGCGACCAACTATCTTCCTCAACATACCCTTTCTCATGAACTTGGACAAAATTCTAATGCAAAAACAAAAGAAAAAAAAATCAAGAAAAGGAAAAGATAAAATAGAATGAAAAGGCAAATAAAAGTCCAAGTCCATAAGAAAGGGGAAATTAGAAAGAAATAGAATCGCATCTGACATTCCACCCACATCCTATTCCGTCATATGTACGTGTGGGTAGAATTGCTCAACCTCCACCAGGTAGTGGTAGAGGTAGAAATAAAGGTAGTTCTAGAGGTGGAAGACTCTCTAATTGGCCTTCAGCCAACACAGGTCGTGTTTCAATTCACAGGAGTACCCCTACCATTCACATAAACTTGGAATCTAGCTCAGTAATTAGTCTAATGTGATTAGTATACTAGCCAAGCCCTCTCAGCGGGGTCCATTGGAGGTGACTTTTGTTCCAGATAGTGATGAAGACCTGGACTCCAAGCAAAGCAAAGTATTTGAAACTAGTTTATGAAAAACTATAAGGCAGTTGTTGGGAACCCTAGCTTTAACCTCACTTTCATCTCAAAAAGTTGAAGATTTAGTAGTTATAGAAGTCCCTAAATATTCCAGTGACATGAAGGAGAAGAGGTTCATTTTGGGATCATACTCCTTAAGTCCTGAAGTGGATGTAGAACTTGAAGAGGATACTTTTAAATATTTAATGGAATTACCATTTGACTTTTACTTGCCTTGTGTTCAAAATCTTATACAAAAAGGTTGGTTCCTCACACATGGTCTAGTCATAGGTCAGAGTACTTTGAGAAGCTTTACAACAACTCAGGCAGGGAAATAAAATCAAAAGCAGGGCTAGGATTCAGTACAGTGAGTTCAGTCGATGACGATGATAAACGTTTGGTTGTTATCAATCATTTGGAATCTGATAGGTTCTTCTCACACCATCCAAACTCTTATGGGAATGTGTGTTTAAAAACCTCAGATAATCCAAATGATCTTCAAGTCAAGGATACCTCCAGAATTTGAAGAAGAAATCTATTCAACAATAGACAAGCTTAAAGAAATCAACCTCGAGACAGAAGAAAATCCACACTCGATGTACATCAGTTCATTGTTGAATGAAGAAGAAACCAATAACTTAGTTAGGCTATTGACTGAGTTTAAATACTGCTTTGCATAGAATTATGAAGAATTTCTTAGATATCTCCTGACGTAGTAGTCCACAAGCTAGCAATAGAGCCTAACGTTACCCCTATTAAGCAACTCCTAGACACATACGATTAGAAATTGAACAACAAGTCATTTCTGAAGTCAAAAAATTAATCGATGCTGGTTTCATCAGGGAAGAAAAATATCCTACCTGGTTAGCCAGTGTCATCCTAGTTAAGAAGAAGAATGACCAAATTCATATTTTTGTCGATTTTAGGGACTTAAATAAGGCATGTCATAAGGATGAGTTTCCTTTTCCTATACCAGAATTAATGGTGGACATTGCCTCGTCTCATGCAATCTTCTCTTTCATGGATGGGTCATCTGGCTATAACTAAATCAAGATGTCTCCTGAAGATGAAAGAAACACTACTTCTCAAACCTCGATCAAAATCTTCTGTTATAGGGTGATGCCTTTCGGCCTTAAAAATGCTGGTGATACATACCAATGGGCCATGACTCAGATCTTCAATGAACTCATCCATCATTAGGTTGAGTGCTATGATGATGATCTAGTAGTCAAGAGCAAAGAAAAGGAAGACCACCTCTTTGACTTGAGAGTAGTTTTTGAATGGTTAAGATAATACAACCTAAAAATGAATCCCCTAAAGTGTGCATTCGGAGTAGCTTCAGGAAAATTCCTTGGATTTGCTGTTCAACATTGGAGAATAGAAATAGATCCTGAAAAGATTAAAGCTATCTTAAAAATGCCACCTCCTAAGAGTTTAACTCAACTCAGATCCATTCAAGGATGGCTGGCATATCTAAGATGCTTAATCTCAAACTTATCAGGGAGATGCAAGCCATTCTCATCACTTGTCAAAAAGGATGCTAAGTTCAAGTGGGATGACAAGTGTTAGCATGCATTTGAAGACATCAAGCAATACTTGGTGAAGCCACCAGTTCTCGTATCCCCTATCCCTGTCAGGCCACTCATCCTTTTCACTGCTGCATTGGATGACTCGCTCGGTGCTCTGTTGGCCCAAGCCTATAACGAAGGAAAGGAGAGTTCCATCTACTACCTCAGCCATCATCTAATCCTTGCTGAAGCAAACTAACCACCTATTGAGAAACATTGCCTTGCTTTGATCTTTGCCTCCCAAAAGCTATGACATTACATGCTTTCTCACAAGGTGAACTTGATCTCAAGGATGAATCCACTGCAGTATCTTATGACACGGCCAACACTATCTGGATGTTTAGCACACTGGTCTATGATAATTTCACATTTTGATATTACTTCTGTACCCTCCATATGGTATAAGGTCAGGCACTAGGGGATTTCTTAGCAGCACACCCACTTCCTGCTGATTCTCCGCTTTGTGACGATCTCCCCGATGAACAAATCATGAACTTAGGGGAGGCTGGAAACTGCTGATGGGAGATGTATTTTGTTGGTGCTTCTTCTTTTCTTAAAGGTGAAGTACCACGATCTATTCTCCCCGAAAAGGTAGGGGTAGTTCTTCTAACTCTAAACTGCGATGTGATGAGATTCTCATATTATCCTTTTAACCCCTGCAACAACAATGAAGCTGGGTATGAGGCTTTGATTACCGGTCTAGAGTTAGTCATCACTATCAGTGTCAAAAGCATCAATATCTTTAGGGATTCTTAGTTGCTTATCAACCAGATTGCTGGGACCTACAAGGTTCTCAAACCTAAGCTTCACCACTACCATGAGTATACCATGAAGCTGTTGGCCTAGATTCTTGAAGTTACCATCTACGGGGTTCCTGAGTAGAGAACGCAGTAGTAGATGCTTTGGCCAAACTTGCCAAAGAACTGACATGTCTGGAAGATGAGTCTATTCCAATAAGAGTCCAAAATAGACAAGTCCTGTCCTTTATTGATGTTAAACTCATCGAGAGATTTTGTCTTGAAGGGGAGGTTGACGTTGCTAAAAAGCATGAGGAGCTGGATTGGAGGTAATCGTTCATAGGTTACTTGAACACTGGAAAACTACCTCAAGAAAGTTACAAGCCCATCAGGTGAAACAGATAGCTCTCTCTTACGCTCTCATTGATGGCACCCTATACCGCCGATCCTTTGACTAAATGTGGTTACGTTGTTTAGACAAACACGAAGCTCATGGCATTGTAACCAAAGTACATGCAGGTCTATATGGAGCTCATCAGTCCAGTTCGAAGATGAAGATGAATATCAAATGACTTCGATACTACTGGCCTTCGATGATTTCATACTACATGGATGTATCTAGAAGATGCCATCAGTGTCAGGTGCACAGTGTGGTCCTCCATCAGCCACCCAACATTCTACATCCTACATTGGCTTCATGGTCATTTGAGTGTTGGGGTGTGGCTCCGATTGATCCTCCTTCTTCCAGGGGGCATCAATTCATCTTAGCTGCCACCAACTACTTTTCTAAGTGGGCAAAAGCCATCCCACTCAGAGAGGTCATAGCTCAGCATGTGCTATAGTTTTTTTGGAACCATATCGTATATAGGTTCGGGGTGCCTCAACAAATTATTTCCAATAATGGTACTGCATTCAAAAGCATGAAGATCAATGGCTTCGCCAAAAGATATGATATAGACTGGAGATACTCTACCATCTACTACCCCAGAGCAAATGGCTTAGTAGAAGCATTCAACAAAACTCTCTTCTAGATATTGAAGAAAGCTCTTGATGACAATAAATGACAGTGGCATGAGCAGTTGGTTGAAGCTTTAAGGGCTTACCACACCACATACCGGACACTGACTCAGTCTACCTCATTTTCCTTAGTGTATGGGTCTGAAGCCGTTCTACCATTAGAAGTTTAGCTCCTATCAATAAGGATAGCATTGGGTAACAAGATCACTTCAGAGTAGAATGCAAAATTACAGTTAGAAGTGCTCGAAGGTTTGGAATAAAGTTGCCTATGGGCGTGCCAAAATCTCAAGTTGTATAAAGCCAAAATGATTCATGCTCATAATAAGCTGGTCCAACGTAGGTCTTTCCAAGTAGGAGAATTTGCGTTTATCCTAAGAAGACCAATTGTTGCCCATCAAAAAATGGGAGGCAAGTTTGAACCCACTTGGGAAGGCCCCTATGTCATAGAGAAGGCCTACCAAGGAGGATCTTATCAGCTTATTGATTATAAAGGGGAACACCCAATGCTTTCAGTTAATGGGCTTTATCTAAAGAAATATTGCCCATGAAATAAATCATCTTTGAAAAAAACCATTAATAAAAAGAACAAAATCTGATTCTATTCATCAAATCTTCTCTTCTTTCAAAGTGTTGTTTGGTTATCTTGTGAATCCGCAATGATGTGTTTTAGGGTGAGCGTAAGAGTCCCCTAGTGACATCCTATCCCTCTTCCACATCACAAACACAACCTCCCAGATCTATTAGAATAGGTGTGAGAGAACCCAAGTGGCATCCTATTTTGATTAGCACAACTATGTTAGGTGTAAGAGAACCCAAGCGACATCCTTTCTTAGTGGAAATCTTGGCTGCCATCCGCGACACCACTTTATCAAACCCCCAATGTGTTTAGGATAGGTGTGAGAGAATCCAAGAGGCATCCTATTCCTTCTAACACATACACAAAATGAAAATAAATCTTTTTCCTCAGGCTATTTTTATGTGGGAGTAAGCCCCCTGTGGCACTCACTCATTAGCTGCTCTAGGTCGGGTCTACACGCTACCTCGCTAGTTTGTCACCCCAGTGATCATTTATTGGAAGATGTGAGTCCCTGCACTTTTTTCCTAACCAAATCATTGCAAACCAATGAGCACCTTGTTAGTATGGTAGGCTTCACTGCCCAGCTAGCAAGCTACTTCATGTTGACTTTGCTTAAGAAGATGTGAGTCTCTGTGCTTTCTTCTTGAACTAGCCATCATGCACTAACTAGGTTGAGTATGTTTAAGATTTAGGATAAGTCCACCAGATGCTTCTTTCCTCTTGACTACTTTTGAGTTAATATAAGTCCCCTAGCATAATTCACTCAATAATCATCCCTAAGTCGGGCTAGATTTGTTGCCCAATGCAACCGATCACCCGAGTGGTTCCTTATTCCTAGAAGATGTGAGTCCCTATGCTTTTCTTAAAACTTCACCATTGTAAACTGAAAGACACTCCTTTGTTTGGATAGTCCTACCTTGTGGTTGGTAGACTACTCCCTTTAGATTGGTAAATCTGAGTTAGGTATAGGCCTCTATAGCCCTTTTCAGTACAGTTCATCGCAAACTAATATGATTCATAATCTAAACAAACAAATCTAAAAATGAAATCTATTTTTAGCTATCTTGAGTTGATCTAAGTCCCCTAACGGCATTCACTCAATAGTCAGCCTTATGTTGGGTTCAATCTATTGCCTTGCCAATAGATTACCCCAGCAACTAGTCCCTGCTTTGTAGGATGTAAGTCTACTATGCTTTCTTCCTAGTACAGTTGCTGCATACCGAAAGGCATCCCTCTGGTTGGCTAGTCCTACTATGTGTCGAGTTGACTGCCCCTTTGGATTGGTTAATCTGAGTTAGGTCTAGGCCTCTGTGGCTCCTGCTCAGTGTGATTCATCATAAACCAACAAGGTCCATCTCAAAATCCAAAATCTAAAAATTCAAAATAAAGAAATCCAAAGAAATAAAATAAACAAACAATCAATCTAATTCAATCTTTTTTGCTTCTCCTCAGTGAGATGCAAATCATTCTAGTCCCCTAGTAGATCTAGAATTCTAATCCCTTAGTGAATTTTACAACTCCTCCCTTGTGGATGATTCAAACTTGCTTCCCTAGTGAAGACTTCATTTTTCTATTCCCTGTGGAGTTTAAACAACAAACCAAAATAAATTAAACAAACAACAAATGAAAACAAATTCAACCCTCTTCCCCAACGGAACTCAAATCAAACCTCTCATCCATTTGTGGATTTCTCAAAACTCATTTATATTCACATTTGTATTCTCATATATAAATGAAATATAAATATAAATAAATCAAATCAAATCCAAAAATTAAATTCTAATTTAAAAATTTCCTAAGTCCCTTAAAATCCTTCTTAATGGACTTAGCCTAAATCATGATTAAACCACTTCAAATCATTGAAATTTTCTCATGAACTATTTATATTCTCATTTATATTAACATATATAAACGAAATATAAATTCAAACAATCAAAACTAACTCAAAAAATCAAACTCAAATCAACTCAAAATCTAACCTAAGACTTTCAAGTCAAAATCTTGAACTTAGCCAAATAAACTTCAAATCAAGCCAAACTCTTGATTTTCTCTCATGATTTAATCAACCCTACAATCATGAATCCAAATATAAATTCAAACTTCAATCGAACAATCAAAACCCAAGTCAAAAGTCAAAGCCAATATCCTTTCATATTCTTCCTTTGAATATGAAGTTGTCAAATGGATCTAAACCCATTTGACTTCAAACCACTTATAAATGGATTTATATTTCAATCATAAGTCCATATACAAGATCAATCAACTTCAAATCAAGATTTCACCAAGCTATTTGACCCACTTAGACTCACGTGACCCAAAGTGACCTAAAGTACCCTTATGCACCAAATTCTAATCCTAACCAAATTGGATTGAACCAAACTCATCCTTGCCTCTCATCATGATCAACAACCATCATGGGATGATCAATCAATCAAATTGGGTCAAACCAAGTCGAACTTAAGGGTTGACCAAGTAAACACTTAACCCAAAATGAAACCTAACATAGCCAAATTCCACCATAGGCCAAATTGATTGAAACCATTGATCTAAGTTCACTTATGACCTATTTTTGAACTTGACCAAACTAACATTTGAGCCTAACCTAGCCAAATTGGCCACTTGACCCAAGTTGACCCATTTTGAACTAAAGGGTCAAAATGTGTCAAAACTTGATCTAAGCCAAATTGACCAAAACCATTGGGCCAAGTTCATTCCTAATCACTTGTGGAACTTGACCAAAGCCTCAATTGGCCAACTAGACCTAACCTAGCCCAATTGACCTTAGACCCAACATGACGTAAAGGGGTCATGTTAAGCCAAATTTTAACATAACTAAAATTGATTAGAAACAAAGATACCAATCCACTCCATATGACTAACCAAATCTAAACCTACTCTTGACCTACCCTAAATAGGTCAAATGGGTCAAATAGGTCAACTTGACCCATTTGACATAAATGAAGTCATATGAGCCAAATTCAAAACTATACCAAATTAAACCAAACCAACGCTGCCAAAAATTACAAATGATCATATGAACTTGACCCAACCCTTGGTTTGACCACTTGACCAATTGATTGACTTGACCCATTTTGACCTAAATGGGTCAACATGAGCCAAACCTAATCAAATGGATTTCAAATCCAATGAAACTTGGCCAAATAGTTTCTCCATATACCCAATATACTCAAAGTGAATAAATAGCAAAATGACCATTCTACCCCTAGGCCATAGAATAAAATTTGGCTTAATCCATGGGTAATTTGGCCATACCCTCTTAACATTCACTTGTGGCTTTCCTAAAAGCTCAAGGGGATCTAGTGAAGAGTGGTGCACCCAACCCAATTGATTTGGGTCAGCCCAATTGGTCTCTAGACCAAACCCGACCCTATGAGTCAAAATACAAAATTCAAACTCCCTCTCCCACTCAAATTAAAGCACATGGGAGGTTGGCAATCCACTCCTTGGCTCAAACCAACCATGTACACACTTTAACTGATCAAACAACCCACTGCCTATGCTCAATTGGATCAAAATGACAAGTGCATTGTCGATCGTCCAATCCTTCAAGGGGGAGATCTACTCCCCCTAATTCATTTCAATTCTCACTTCCCCTCTATCGATTGAAGCTAAGGAACTCAGAGAAAGCATCAGAGAGTATTTCGAAGCTTCTTAGAGAGGATTTGAAAACTCCATTTTTCAATTTTCAGAGCTTGAAAATAGGGGAGGTTCATTGAAGAGCCAACTTTGTCCACACTCAAATTCCACTCAATTCTCTCTTCAAGCTTCATCACAGGACCAAGTCGAGTGCACCTAAGCTCTCTTCCAAGTTCTTGAAGCAAAGGGGGACTGGATTGGATCAAAGTGTCAAGCTACCTAAGGAGGAGTTGGTCCATACATCAATCCACTCAACCTCTAGTGTTCAAAACTTCAGCAAGGCTTCATCTCAACCAGATGAAGCTTCTCCAAGGGAATTGAGCACCGGTGATCACCTCCGGTGAGGTATGGGATTTTTCGATGATTAAACTCAATATGGTGTGGAGCTTTATGAAAATAATTTTCACCCCATGGATTTTTGACCGTTGGATTTTCCGCTCTTTAGCGTTAGATGGTGCTGGTTGAATCTGATTTGAATCCATGCTAGATCAAGCTTGGATCTTCCACTTGATCATGGACAATCTCTATTCATCAAGGGGAAGAACTTGGGAGATCTCAGCCGTCCATCCGCACAATTCAGGTGGATGACTGAGATAATTCTGTATAATTAGATATCTGTTATTCATTTTAAAACCACAGGGAGATCTCTGATCGTCCAATCTTTGATCGGACGGTAGAGATTAAACCGCGTGCACCGCCGGTAGCCATCTGGGATTTAATGTTTAAGTAACCCCCTCACGGCATGACGTGTGTAAAGCGCACTGACCGCCACCACCACGCGTCATGCCATGAGCCAGGGGATTAGTTAAATTCCTTAATTAATTTCTAATTAACTTTAGGATCTTTTAAAATTCATAACTCCCCCTAACAAATTTAGAAAATTATAAAATAAAATCCAATGGAAAGATAATTCAACCTAGAATATTTTAAAATTAATTTCAATGGCTTTTGAATTATATTTTTCACTGAATTTGGGTTTTGTTGGAAACTTTATTTTGCTAATTACTTTTTAATTAAGCCTCTGATTAGTCCCAAACTTCTTGGGTATGATTTAAGGGATGACTTCTGCCTCCCCTAATTTTCTTGGGATTTATTGAAGTCTTGATTAGAAGAATTGCATATGGATTTCTTAATTACCCTCCCCATGTAATTAAGCATATAGGGCATAATTAGTGATTTCAATCCATGATTATTGTTGATTATGGTCAGATCTAGTAAGTAGGAGGCTTATGGAATATTTTTGGGGCATTTCCCCTAAGATATTTCACTTCTAAATTTCCTTAAATGGATTACTTAGCATGCATCATAAAGTGTGTTAAATACTCTCATTTGTATGTATAGATATGCTTAAGGTCCATCCATATGTATGTTATACATGTTGGGAAAGAAATGAAGTAATGTGTGTTAAGTGAATTTTGATTCATTTTCTTTAATCTTAAAATGCCTTTCTTTTTGAATAGCATAGTTTCGAGTTCATCTAAACTTAGGATTAATTAAAAGATTTAATCAAAATATTAACTGAACCAAACTAAAATGTGAACCAACTTTAGAAATTGCTTAGGTTAGGGAAGGAAAGAGAAGTCCTCTTCTCTTTTCCTCTCTCCATAACTCAGTAATTAATTGTAGGATCTAGTTAAATAAATCTTTTACCCAACTTAACAGCTCAAAATAAAAATAGAACAACTCATAACCTCACCTAAAACTTAGGTTTAAAATCAAGATAAAAGAATTAGCAACCCCTTAGTTGGATGAGCATTTCTTTTATAATATTGTGCACAATAGCATCTTATTTCACTCTTGATTGGAGAGCCTCCACCTTTGCCAGAGAAACTTGGCTTGACCTTTGAGAGCTATGGTGGAAACTCACCTCCCCCCTTCTTGCTGATCTTGGCCAATAGCTCTATTTCTCATGCATTAGACATATGAATCCTATTAGCCTGAGTCAAAATGATTATCTAAAAAAAATGAAATTTGAATTGCATTAGATTTAGGTCATTTGAAGCATACATTTACATGATCTAGTCTCTTTAGGGAGTGACTTTAAGGACTTAGTCTCTTTCTAAATAATAATAGCCTAACTATCTTGCATTAAGCATAAGACTTGCCTACATCTATTTAAAATTATAAGAGGAGTTAGTTGGCAGCCACCCCCAGGCAGTTGTAAGTCCAAGCTGTCGAGTGGTTTATCCTCTCTTGTGGAGGCAAATCAATTACCCATTTTTTTGTCTTAGATTTAGGTTGTGCTTTTGGCACTCGCCAAAGCTCCCTAGATTTAGGTTTTGAGATTACTTTTCCTTTTTATGGGCCATAAGAATAAATCCTCACCTCTTAGGAATTTCCATAACCTTGTATTATGAAATTATAAGCCCTAGAATTCTAATAAAAAATCCAACTCAAACAAACTAAATCAATTTTAAAAATGTAAAGCCCAATCATAGGATAGTTTGAGATGTTTGTTAGGTTTCCTAGCCTCATAAACATCTCCTACTCATTCCTATTTGGCTTCAATAATAAATCTCTCTTTGATCAATCCCATTTTATTTTTAAAAACAAACCAATCGATTGATAGTCCTTTCCTATTAAAATCTTTAGAGACAATGATTATTTACCTTAATCGAGAGTTTTCTTAAGGAATCCCCATTCCTTAGGGTGTAATCAACTATGGGGGCTTGACCCTATAGGGAACTTAATGAACTCGATTTAAAATAAACTCTGCTTTACTTTTCCATGTAAAGTAGGAGAAGAATCTTTGGTATTCTTCGAAGACCCAATGTCTTTAGGAGTCCTTATTGAAGTGATTAAGTCCATTAAAGAGTAGTGACTTCTATCTTTTGAGATAGTATACTATTCCTTGATGACGTACTCGATCACCTGAATAAGTACATCTGTGGATCTGCGTGACATCCTAAAAAGATGAATTTCTATAAGCTTATCTTTCTCTTTCTCAATAATAAATTTTGAAAGGCGACTCCAATATTGAAATTTTTAACCATCACTTGACCCCTCTAACTTAGAATGGCTTTTCATCTCCTTTGACAAAGTATTCGATTCCATCTTTTTGAAACTTGATGCATTGATGAAGTGAGGATGGAACCATCTTGTTCTAGTGTATCGAAGGCCTACCGAGCAAAGCAGTGAACAATGTATTCAAATCAATTATAAAGAACTTGGCTTCAGTCTTCCATTTGCCTATTTCTAGAGGTAACACTATGGAGCCTAAAGCCCTCTCACCTTTTTCATCTGATCTCCTTAGAGTTCAGAGATGTCAATCTTCAAATAGGCAAGGTTTTTCATGCTCATAATATTCATGATGCACTTGGATAAACCAACACCCTAGAAAGTCTGAATCTATTCATATCCACTATGATGTAGAGGGACGGTTGTGCTCCATATCCCCCAGAAGAAGGTCTTCATTAGTGAATGTGACTCCCTGGGCTTCTCTTGAATAATGTGCCTCCTATCCATCAGTGATCAACTGAGCTAAACATATTTCAGTCCCGGGCTTCTCTTGAATAATTTGCCTCCCATCCAATAAGAAGGGCATTGATTAATGATTCCCTCTTCTCTTTGGATACGACAAGGGCATCATATATACTTAGTTTAGCTGGCAACTTTATTACATAAGTGAGGACATTGTAGTCAACTCTAGGTTGATCCTCCATAAGCATATCCATGGGTGGTGCATTCTGTGGAGGGGCTTCTTTATTATTAGAACCAATGACTTATTTTCCCTTATCTTGAGGTGTTGCCCTAGGAGGTAGAACCTTGCCACTATGGAGGTTAACTTCGATGATCTCTTGTCGCGAGTTAGCGGATGATTCTGCCTGCTCATCAAACATACTTATATTTTCTCCTATAGGACCCTCGGAATTAGATGATTCTAAGTCTATCTTAAGGGGTGAACCCGTATTATTCAGAAAAGGGAAGCCCATCTCTGAATCAGAAAGAGGATGATCAAAGTTATTATAATTATTAAGACTTGAAGAGTTTTCTAGAGGAGCAGAATTAGATAACCCATCAGAAGTGGCACAAATGTAATTCAAACTAGCTTTATTCTTTGATTTCTTAAATTTAAAAGGAGGTACATAGTAGAAATCTAGTAAAGTAAGTGGGGTGAGGGATTTGATGCCCTCATCTACTGATACAAGATGTCTACTAGAAGAAGAACTAGATAAAGTAGGAATGACGGTTGAAGTAGTAGGTGCAATGGTGGAATGAAGGTTGGGCTCGGTCAATGGTTACACTACATAGCTATCCGGCATGGGTTTCTGAGTCTTTTTTTGCCCAAGTTGTCTTTGGCAACTTGTAAACCTTCCTTGATGTTGGAGGTTCGAGCTACCTAAGGCACCTGTAAGAAAAGTTTCTTGATTTTAGAAATAATCTTTTTAGAGGTTCGGGATAAAGAGATATCCCAACTTTCTTTTATTTTGAGAGGATCACATGTATCCCCAAGGATTACGCTAACAGAATTGGATGGTTGTTCTAGTAGGTATTCCTTTGGGATAACTATAGCACCCGACTTGTATCTATGATCAAACCAGTCCTTAAATATAAAACAATCCTTCAAAACATGATCTATCATGCGGTGGTAAGGCCAAAAGTTACAATCATTACTCCTGCCCACTTCCTCTAGCTTCCTAAGCTCAGGTAGCTGAAAATCAAGTTTCTTTAAAAGGTTATTAAAGATTTTCATGACTACCTCCCTCTTAAATGAATAAGGTTTGTTTAATTTATCTAAAAGAGTAGGTGGGTGATAGCTACCTAAGGGTAGATATGTGTACCACTACTGAGAGTATGACTGAGGAGGAGATAGCGAAGGCCATGGAGGCTATTGCGGTGGCCAATAAGATGGTTGAGGCAGTGGTAAAGGAGGTGGAAGCAAAGGCTATTGAGCTCGAGGTCTCTCATGCTGATCTCTGGCTAGTTGCTTCCCCTTATTCAATGCTGCTACTACCCCTGGCTTCTTTTCATAGTCTTTCTGTGGCTTCGACATTAATGGTTGATCTTGAAAAGGCAATTGTTTGGCCTCTCCTTGTAGACTAGTCTCCTTGTTGATTAGCTTCTCAAATGTCTTAAAGGTGAAACCTTTAATCATGGAGGCGACCGGGCCATGAATATTCTTTAATAAAATTTTAATAACATGATGTTCAGATAGTTGTGGTTTGCATTTCATGTTTAAATTATGTCATCTAAGAATATAATCAATAAGAGACTCACTGGGGTTTTGTTGAGCTACAATAAGATCACCGACAATTCTCCTTTGTTGAGCTCCAGCAAACCTCTTAACAAAGAGTTGCTCCACCTTAGCAAAAGTCTTCACTGAATCATTGGGAAGTTCAATATACCAGTTAAAAGCTATGCCCATTAGACTGCTGACAAAGAGATGGAAAAATAATGCATCGCTACCACCAGTGTTGCAACAGTTGGCCCTGAAGTGTGCTATATGTTAGCGAAGGTTCCCACTACCCTTTGAAACTGATGAACCATCTCGGGCTTGCTCCAGTGCTTCCTTCACTTATTGTTCTACCATGAGTTTTATATCTTTTTCTTGTATGGAGGTACTATCCATTACCTTCCCATACAAGCTAGTACTACCCTACTCTACTGGGGGCAAACTCTTGGGTTGATCCAAGACATGTAATGACTCAGGCTGACCAGTCTCCACAATAGTAGGATGTACTATTGGAGCTTAATTCTGAAGTACTAGAACTACCGCTAGCAAATCTTCAACTCTCTTCCCCAACCTCTCAATCTGCTCATCTTTTTGCTTGATTTATTGAAGGAGGTGTTGGGTCAAATAGGCTATTAGTCCTGCAACACCTTCTGATGATCTGAAGGAGGGAACCTCTGGTATCAACCATGTGTACTTCTGCCAAGTCTTCCAACAAATCATCCTCATCGGGGTTGAAGCTAACCTTCTTCTTATTGAGGTCTGACCAATCATACTATAGGATTTCTATCTTCTAATTAAAATACTATGCCAAAGAGTAGTCTAACTGTGTTGACACAAATACTTATGGCTGACCAGTGGTGGGATTATGATCATCAATAGAGATACATCTGACCTCTTTTGCTACTAGAGTGCTAACCTTATGAGGGCTACACTCACTGGAGGATACATGCTCATCACTGTCAACTGCTATGGGTGAAGGGCTGCCCTTGGGGGGATCTATTGCCATGGGGACAATAGAACTGTCCCCTTCTCCTTTTGATGTTGTCATATCCATAATCGATTGAGGTGATGGTGATACGACTATGATACTATGGGGTCTCCACTCCTTCTTCATCATAATTGAAGTGGGAGGTCGAGCAGGAGAACTCGCCCTCACCTCAGTCGATGGCGTAGATGAGGTGGGATCCCTTGGTCATAGCTGGATCACAAGTGGGATTTCTTCTACCCTACTGTTGCTTTCATGGCTTTGGGTGAAACTGTAGAAGATGGAACCTGAGCTGGTGATAGTGGACATGGAGTGGAGCAGTGTGGTGGAGACAACACCGACTGCCTTTGTACGAGGGCTATTCTCCCATGATGGGTGAAACCAGTCAACATAATACTATTAGTGTGACTGATGTGGGTAGTGCACCGATTAGGGAAATCTATGAGGGTAGAGGCTGTTGACTGCCTGACATATCTTTACCTCTCTCTACTAGTGATGTGAATTGATACTCGGGCCTCTCTGGCCCTAACCTGATGAATCTACTTGCCCACATGGTGAGGAATAATTGATCATAAATCAAATTGGGTGCCAAACTCTGACTGTCTATAAGCCCTGCCAACATGGCATAAAACTATCTTGAGACTAGCATATGTCCTTCTCCAATACTCTCAATTAAGGTAAATGATCATTGTCTCTAAAGATTTCAAAGATAGGTCTATCAATTAATTGGTTATTTTTAGAAAATCAAGTGGGATTGATGAAAATAAGAGAGTTATTATCATAACAAAGAGAGATGAGGAAGTAATGCTCATGATAATATGAAGGCTAGTGAGCATCCCAAACTATCCTATGGTTGAGCTTTACATTTTTAAAATTGGGGAACTTATATGTTTGAGTTGAATTTTTATTAGAATTCTACGGCTTACAATTCCACAATACAAGATTATAGAAATACCTAAGAGGTGAGAATTTATGATTTTAGCCAAAAAGGGAAACAACAACCTCAAATCCTAAATCTATCGAGCTTTGGTGAAGGCCAAAATATGACCTAAATCTAAGACAAAAGTGGGTATATGGTTTACCTTTGCAAGAGAGAATAAACCACCCAACTGTTGGACTTGCATCTACCTGGGGTGGCTGCCAACTAACTCCTCCTATGATTTTAAATACATGTAGGTAAGTCTCATGCTTTACAAGATGGCTAGGTTGTTGTTTATTTAGAAAGGAGACTAAGTCCTTAAACTTACACCCTAAGAGACTAGATCATGAAAGGCATGAATAATGACCAAATCTAATGCAAATTTTGTCAAGTTTTATTTTGATTTGTGGACATTTTTATTTGACATAGGCTATGGGATATTATATGCCTAATGCATGAGAGAATCAGTTATGGGCCAAAATCAAAAATAAGGTGTGTTTCCTCCATGGCTCTCAAAGGTCAAACCATTTTCTCTAGCAAAGGTGAAAGCCCTCCATTGGCAAGAGTGAGATAATATGATTTATGCATGATATGAGACATACAACATCCAGCTAAGGGGTTGCTAAATCTTTTATCATCTTGATTTATGTTCTAGGCTTTATGTGAGGTTATGAATTATTTAGTTTAATTTTGAATTGATTAATTAGATAGAAAATTTATTTTTTCCCTAAGAGCCTAATCGCATCTAGGCCATTCAACAATCATCAAACAATTAAGGAACTAGGAAAATCATGCCATCCTAATTGTGCAATCATTAACATAACATCAATCAATTTATAAAATTAGTGCAAAATAATAAGATGCTAGTGCGGTCGAGTATCACCGTACAACCCAAAGAGAAATGTGGGTAGCCGAGCTCTACCTTTATACAACCCGGATTATAAATGAATAATTACAATTAAAAAGAATTCATGTCATGTGGGTCTTCATTCTTCATTCTTCATTTCTTTATTTTGATTTGCTTCTTTTCTTTCTTTTTTTTGCTGGATTGGAATATCGTTGCTCCAAAGGCATCACATGGTATATAAGACTTGATCTTATAACCAATGTTCATACTGATACCCCATAACATTCATTCCAAATCTTAATTATAAAATTTATATCAAAATGGGAAAGGTAAATCTAACTGAACCAACAAAATAAAGGTTAACTAAACATACTACACAACCCAAGCAGTTATATGAATAATTTGAACTTAGTACCCCACACATGAGTAACCAAGTTTGCCTGTCCTAATTTGGACTATGCTTAGCAACCTGCACAACAAAAGTATTTGTATTCTTTTTTTATTTTTTATTACAGCAGCTCCTTAAGGACAATCCCCTGTAGAAGACATGATTAGGCTAAGATTGCCCTATCATCTAGTCAACGCACATACACCATAACATCCAGTCTTAAACATTACACCACAAAACAAAATCATGCATCAAACCATGCACCACCCTAATCTAAAGCTAGAAGTGGTAACTTAGCCTAATGTGTGTGCCATTTAAGGCTTGTGTGGTATATCTTAGCTAGGCTTTAAAGTTAAAATTTTTAAAGCGTGAAAGGTTCAATTTAGATGGTGATTTAATTTCAAGTGATTTTGTTGACTTGTCAATTTTAGTTGGTGATTTGATTCAGTTTGAATGAACATACATTTAGTGAATAAATGTTATGAAAAGAAGAAAGAGAATAGAGCTCTCTTTCATCCCTACCTAAAGCATTTCTAAGGTAGATTCATTAATGAATTTCCTTTAGTGAATGGTTTATTATGTGTTTTAATTTAACCTTAAGTTTACATTCACTCTAAATAGCCCTATTTAATAAGAAAAGCATCTTAGGATTAGTTAGGGTGGATTACTATGACATAACACACACCCATTCATTTATTTCCATCATGTATACCATGCATATGAATAATACTAAGCATACCTATATATGAAATGCTAATTTTAGCACACTTTGATGATGAATGTAAAGAGATGTGATTTGAAAATTTGAACATTCCATTTACTAATTGGATCATTAATGCATGTTTTAGTTATGTAGAAAAGAGGGATTTCTCATCCATTAACAAAATGTACATCCACATGTATAAAAGTTATCAGTGAGTACATCGCCATTATTTTCTACACCGTAAGGTACAAGAGCTACTTAGGGTTACTTAAAGCCTCGCAATCCCAAGATGTCCAGACTGATATACTACTTTTCTTAGATACATGTAAATGTACCAAAAGTACCAAATGGATAAGGAATCATGCAAAAGATTATGTTTGATCCGGTTGTATAATTTATATTTGCAATATGAAGATCCTTCTTAAGTCATAACATAGAAATGCATAGGATTATATTTAAGCAAGTGTTGTGTTCTTTTCAAATGAACTATACACTTAACAATCCTATGTAAATCCATGTTAACAGAAGAAAAGAGAACTTCATAATACACATCTTATGCTATAATCACATGAAAGCTTATAGATATTTATAAGTAGCATAACTTCATTCATAATCTTTAATTTATAAGTTTTAAAAATAATTTTTTTGAATTTAATAGTGATAATAGCCACTCATATTCTTAATTTTAGCCAACACATGCAATTTGACATAAAAGGAGACATTTTATTTAATTAATTTTTTAAAGAAATGAATGCATGAATTCATATGGCAAATAATATTTAGCATGATTGGAAAGAAATAAAGGGATGTAAGCACATGACTTCATTCACCCTAATTAATTCCTAAGGATATTCATATAAAATAAGATTAAATGAATCAAAATTCCATATGGAGATTTTTATCTTTGAATTTGATTTGACTTAGGAAATATGAGAAGGGTTTGGTAGTCCTAATCCATTTCCCTCATGTGTGAATTGGTTAAGTTTAATTTTAGAATAATTAGGTTGATTTTATATTTTGTTTAGGTTAAGGTATGAATTAAATGGATTAATTATCCCTTACGTATATCACTTTAAATTAATATACTAATTAATAATAAGCCAATATGATATGCAACCACATGAAAAGTAAATTTTTAATGCTCCTAAGAAATGAAAGGGGCCTAATGCAATTGGCTTATGATTAATAGTTAATTAAACTTAAGGGATCTCACTTAATTACTTTTATGATTTTCTCACACATATGAGCCAATCATAAATTCATTATCTCTCACCTTGGGTTATTGAACACCCAAGGAGGTACCCAACCAATTAAAGGTTATTTAGGTTGGGTGAATTGATTTTTTAATTTTGATTTCATTAGGCCATTAAAGAATTGATTAAATTCTTTAGTTATGCTTGATTTAAATGATAAAATTAACTTAGGGGAAATGATCAAAGGCAAGACCTCAATCTTAATCCCTAAATCATTCAATCATTCCACTAGGTTTTGATTCCCTCATTTTGAAGGTCTAATCACTTGACTAATCAACAAATCATTCCATTAGCCCATTACTTAATTTAATTTTCAAAGGTAAAGGATAATTAGGAAATAAATTAGGAAAAATGTCCCCAATCATATTCCCTAGGTGACCTTATTATTTAACAGGGAAAATTATGTTCAAGTGATTAATCAAGCTACTATTCATCCATTAATTACAATTAATTTGATTAAGAGAGTGATTAGGACTTACTCAAATGATTTCCCTAATTAAGCAATCAATAAAATCTTAGAAAAGTAGGGAAGGTAGAGGTCATCCCCTTAAACATCCACAAAAAATTTGAGATTAATTGAGTGCTCAAGTAAGGTAAAATAAAGCTAATTAGGTTTTTGATAAAGCCTTAATTAAGCTAAATTCACTGATCACAATCAACTAATTATAATTTTTCTAGATTCGCCTCTAAAATATCTTCAAAATGAGCCTGACTTTGTATTTTTTAGATTTTTCTACAATTAGTTATGATTTTATAAATTTCACCATTAAAATAAGATTAATTAAGCCTAATTAAACTCCCAATCCCATCAGGCCATGTGGTGGCTGATGCGGCTTGCTTTCGATGTGGTCGATGGGATAGGTTAATTAAGCTATCACATCCATTGACTGAGTCAGCTGGCGATGGACGTCTTTTCTCTACAGGCCCTTCGATCTAAGATCGGATGGCTGAGATTAATCTCATAATTTAGGCTTAGAATCACAGTGGATCTAGCTTGATCTAATCACAACTGTCCATTCCAATCACACGGAATGAACGGTGTGTGATCTGTCTCCTCCTGAACGGCTAGAGACGGATGTCATCTGTCAATCGTCGCTCGATCCGAGCTCACCCGAGCTCGAATAGAGCTCAAATTCACCCCACACCTTCAAGGATGCACAAGAAATACATATAACGGTGGAGATCACGTGACTTGATGATTCCTTCAAAAAGGACCAAGAAAAATTTCTTATAGCTAAGGTTTCAATGGACTACCTAGCTGGAGGCTATCACTGAAGCTTCCAATGGAGGAAGTAGCTTCGTCTAGTAGAGATTAAGCCCTATTGACATAATTCAATCTTGATTTGAAGTGGTTTGCTCGGTTTACCAAGCTCCTCTTCAATGGTGATCAACCTTGATTGAACTCCTAGCTCCAATCTTAGGAAGCTTGAGATTCGATTCGCTTCAACTCACCTAGGTCCAAGGATGGTGTGTGCGAGATTAATTTGACTTTGGCTGAGAATTGAGTGAATTGAACTTGAGTGAATTGAACTTGAGATTGATCTCCCCTATTTTGGCTTTGAGTAAAACTGAAAATGGGAATCAAGGGTGCTCTGGAATGGCTAGGGAAACCTCTGGGATGCTCGGCTTTGACTCTTAGATCCCTTAGGAATGAATTTCTTGCGATTTGAGTGAGAAAGCGGGGTATATCTCCCCTCCTTGGATGGAATGATGGAAGGTTGATTTTCCATTTTAGCTCAATGAGTTGGATTGGCTAATCAATTTGAGTTGCAAAACATCCCATATGGGTCGTTTTGGGCAAAGGAGTGAAGGAGAGTGGCTACCCATGTGCTTGGTGAGTGGATTTGGTGAGGCAAATGTTCAAAGGTGATTCGAGAGGTCAAATTGGCCATGCCATGGGTCATGACCGACCCAAGCTCATTGGGTCATGTTCACCACCATCCTTGGTGTCCATGTGGACCAATAGATAGGTGCCAAGTGGCCTTTGGAAAAAAATTATCAAATTCTAACTGAATTGGTCATGGGATACCCTTTGACCAAAGGGTAAAGTAGTCATTTGGCTATGAGTTTGATTTGGGTAGATTTGAAATGATTCAAAATGGGTTGGGCCAAAGTTCAAGTGTTTTGGAGTTCATTTGATTTGAATTGGTTCAATTTGACCCATTTAGATCAAGCTGAGTCAAATTGGGTTAACTTGACCAATTTGAAGTGCAGTCAAATTTCAAGTGTTTTGGAGTTCATTTGATTTGAATTGGTTCAATTTGACCCATTTAGGTCAAGTTGAGTCAAATTGGGTTAAGTTGGCCAATTGGTCAAATTTGGTCAAACCATTTGTTAGGTCAAGTTCAAATGATCATTTAGAGCCTATGGGCATCATTGGTTTGGTTTGATTTGGTTTAGATTTAGTTTTGGTTCATTTAGGTTCATTTAGGTCAAATGAGTCAAGTTGACCAATTTGACCCATTTGACCCAATTGGGTTAGGTCATGGGTTGGTTTAGGCTTGGTTGATCATTTAAATTATATTGCAAGCTTTGGTTTCAATCAATTTTGATTTGGTTTAATTTCAAGTTGATTTGACCTTTTGGGTCAAGTTGGGTTCATGGACAATAGGGCTAGGTTGGGTCTAATTGGCAATTGAAGCTTTGGTCAAGTTAAACAATCAATTTGGAATTAATTTGACCCAGTGGTTAAAATTAGTTTGGCTTAGATCAAGATTTGACCCATTTTTGCTTTTTAAGTCAATTTGGGTCAACTTAGGCCAAGTGGCCAATTAGGCTTGGTTTAAGCTCAATTGATGACTTTGTCATGTTCAATCATTGATTATGGATTGGTTTAGATCAATAGTTTCAATAAATTTGGCTCAGAGTGAATTTTGGCTTGTTTAGGTCTCATTTGGGCTAAGTGTTAACTTGGTCCAAGGCTAGGTTTTACTTGGTTTGACCCAATTGGAGTGATTGATCATCCTAGGATGATTATTGATCATAATGTAAGGTTTGGATGGGCTTAGTTCGATCCAATTTGGGTTAGATTAGAACTTAGCTCAAAAAGATCTTTTAGGTCACTTTAGGTCAAGTGAGCCTAAATTGATCTTTTGAGTTGTAGTTAGATTTGGAATTGATTTTGGATTTGAATTATTTGGGATTGGAATTGAATTTGGAGTTGATTTTTTATTTGAGAAACTCAATTGAGTTGGGATTGATTTGAGGTTTGATTTAGATTGGTTTGAAGGAGTGTGCATGGGGTTGGATTTGAGCTATAGGGTAAGAGGGTTGCCTTAGATCCCTAATGCATAGCCTAATCCTATGATAAACCCTTCTAAGTCTTTAGGGTTAGCTTAAGTGTTCACCTAATCACTAGAAGTGTCTTAAGCCTATGGGACTCTTAGTGTCTAGAGGAGTCCTATGTCTAAGATAGAGTAGTTGAGAGCTTGCTCCAAAAGTGAGGTCAATAATTCTAATCCCCAGTGGATACTCTACCCAAATCATATCTTGCATTCAAATCCAACCCCCTTATCCCTAGTGGATAACCTAAATCTGCTTCCCTAGTGGAAGTTTCACATGCTTGATCCCTTAGTGGATCCTCTTTTCCTCCCTTATGCCCTTCACATGAGTGGAGTTATATTGCACTAAGATCTTGATTCCTTCTATATCTCTGGTTTAGGAGTAGATCATTTCTGTTAGTGTTTATGATCCTTCGGACGTTGTTGATCGTCTCGATCAACACCAATACATGTGGTGAGCCTTGTCAGTCACACCACACCTATTGGGAACCCGCACCCTTTGTTGACCTCACTTTTGGAGTGAGCTCTCAACTTCTCTAGGACTCTCATAAATATTAAGAGTTCTTTAATCTTAAGTCACTTCTAGTGATTAGGTGAACTCTTAACCTAACCTTAGAGGCTTAGAAGAGTTAGCCATAGGGATAGGTTGTGTCTTAGGGATTTAGAAAGACTTAACTATCCTATAGCCCAAACCAAATCCTTGCTTCCTTCTTCCGAATCAAATCTCAAATTCAAATCCAAATTCCAAAATCAAATCCAACTATCAAATGATTGAAACCCATGATCAAATTCAAACTCCAAATCCCTTCCTAAGCACTTTGATTTTATCTTATGGACTTAGCCTTAACCAAATTCAAATTAACCCTAATTCAATTGATTTTCTCAATTATCAAATTCAATCTGAAATCAAATTCCAAATCATAAATCAATTCCAACTCCAAATGATTGAAACCCAAATCAAATTAAATTCCCAATTTTAGCCATTTTAGCCAAATTTTTGAACTTGGCTAAATGATACCCAAATCAATTCAAAACTCATGAATTTCTTCATGATACAATCATTCCTACAATCATTGACCCAAAAACAAATAAAACCACCATTATCAAACCAAATCCAAGCTAACCCAAATCAAACCCAAGTTAGCCCTTTTGACTTGAAATTGTCATATTAACCAAAACCCATTTGGCTCCAAACCAATTGTAATTGGATTTATATTTCAATCTTAGGCTCATGTGAGAGTTCAACTAAACTTGAATCAAGCCATGATCAAGCCAATTGAGCCATCTAGGCTCACTTAACCCAAAGTGACCTAAAGGAACTTTTTGAACCAAGTTCTAATCCAACACAAATTAGATTGAACTGAGCCCATCTAAACCTCACAACATAATCAACAACCAACCTAGGGTGATCAATTGCCATAAATTGGGTCAAACCAAGTCAAACTTAGCCTTTGACCAAGTCAACATTTAGCCCAAATGTAACCCAAACTAGCCAAAATCCATAATATGCCAAATTGATTAAAACCATTGATTCAAATCAACTCATAATCGATGATTGAACATGACCAAATCTTTACTTGAGTCAAACCAAGCCTAATTGGCCAATTGACCCAAGTTGACCCAAATTGGCCTAAAAGGCCAAAATGGGTCAAATCATGATTTGATTCAAATTGATTGCAACCAATGGCTCAAGTTAATTCTAAATCTCTTATTGAACTTGACCAAATCCATAATTAAGCCCAAGTTGACAATTGGCCAACTTGACCGAACTTAGCCCAAATTAACCTAAAAAAATCAAATTAGCCAAAATCCAAATTAAATCAAACCAAAGCGTACAATCATTTTTAATTAACCAATTGAACTTGACTCAACATCTAACCTAACTCAATTTGGTCAAATTGGTCAAATTGGTCAAATTGATCAAATTGGTCAACTTGACCCATTTGAGCTATATGAACCCAAATGAGCCATAATCAAATCCAAGGCAAATTGAATCCAACCAATGACACCAATGCACTCCAATTGGTCATGTGAACTTGAACTGACCCTTGATTTGATCCAATTTGACCTTGATCCAACCTAACCTAATTTGACATAAAGAGGTCAAATCAAGCCAAATTAAACTAAAAAAAAACTTCAAACCACTTGAAATTTGGGCTAACCCACTTTTGACCCATCCCAAATATGATCAAATCAAACCCATAGCCAAATGCCTATTTTACCCTTGGGTTTAGGGCACCCCATGAGATAATACACATGCACATTGGGTCATTTTCTCCCTTTACCTAATTGGCACCAAATAATAGGTCCACTTAGGCACCTATGACCAGGGTTGACCTAACCCAAAGGGGGTTAGGTCAGCCTCTCCATCCCCATTGGAGCTTTTCAAACCACTAAAGACAAGCACTTCCTCCCATGGTAGCCACCTCCACACCCTCACCCAACCAAACTGAACCACATAATCCACCCAAGGACCTCCACCAACCTCTGATTTGGCCAATTTATCAAGAAGAAGCCAAATAAGTCGTGACCGTCCGATCCAAGGAATGAGGGGGTATACCCCCCTCATTCTCACTCAAACTCACAGACTCACACTCGATTCAACACTAGCAGCCAAGGAGATAAATCCTAAAGCCATTTTCAAGGTTTTTCGAGGTCCCCAAAATTCACATTCTCGATTTTACGCAAAACTGAAATAAGGGAGGTCACCTTCGATTCTTATTTGCTCAAACCTCCACCAAAGTGCAATTAACTTTGCACACACCTTCCTTGGAGCTAAACAAGCGAGAAAAAAAATCCTTTCCCAAGTTTCCCAATGGCCAGAGGGTAGAGTTCAATCCAGACCGACAACCTACGCTTAGTTCCTTGGTCTTCTGATCAAACCACACCAAATCAAAGCTCATGCGGCTCAACAAGACTTCATTTCTACCAAATGAAGATTCCTCAATCATTGGAACTGCTAGTCACAAGCTCTGATGAGGTATGCTATTAAAATTGACCCTTGAATGAAAATAGGTTGGTCTTTTATGAAAAGAATTTCAATGTCATTTGATTTTCACCGTTAGATTTTCTTGTTATGCTTCCTCGAAGGTGTGGGATCATTTTCATCTCCATCCAGTTCAGGTGAGCTCGGATTGAATGGTGATTGATGGATGATAGCCATTGTTCGACGCTCGGGAGGAGATAAATCAAGGACCATCCATCCCACGTGATCGAAATGGACGGTCCTAATCTAATCATGCGTAGAGCCTCTGATTGATACTTCAAAATCGTGGGTTTAATCATGGCCGTCCGATCTTAGATTGGATGATCCACGGAGTTACCACATGCACCGCCATCCGAGTCAGCACATGGATGTGTCAACTTAAATAGTAAATCCCATCGCTCCACGTGGAAAGCGCTCCACGTCAATTGCCACGTGGCCCGATAGGATTAAGGCTCTAAATAGGCTTAATAAATTTATTTTTAATCCCAAAAATTCTTAAATTCATAACTAATTTCAGAAAAATCCAAAAAATACAAACTTAATCTCATTTTAAAGATATGTTAGAGTAGAATCTAGGAAAATTATTATTAATTTATTTTGAATAGTGGTTTTGTCTTAATCAATATTTAATTAGAAATATAATTAGTCTAATTACTACCTAATTAAATACCCAATTAATCTCAAATTTTCTATGTGTGTTTAGGGGGATGACCTCTGCCTCCCTTATCTTTTTTGAGATTTTATTGGTTGCTTAATTAGGAAAATCAAATGATCAAGTCATAATCACTCTCTTAATATAATTAGTGATAATTAAGAAAATAAATAGTAAATTTACCAATCAATTAAGCTCATTAACCTCTGATAATGGTGATGAAGTCAAGGAAAATGGAGTACGACTCCCTCTTCTAATTTTTTCTTTAAGCCTTCTCCAAATTCCTTAAATAATTAATTAATTAACACCCCTTAATTAATTAACAAGATTAATTAAAAATGCAAATCACACCTGAACCTTAATTAACTAATTAGGAGAATTTAGGGAGGGATTGAGACTTGGGATCCTTTCTTTGTCTCTTTCTCTAAGTCCATCTCATTTTGATTGGTTAAGGTTAATTAAGGTTTAATTAGTTACTTAATGAACTTAATTAATTCAATTGAATCTATTTCTCTAATTCAATTTTTGGTAGCTCTTTGGTTGTCCAATGACCCATAGTGAGAGATAATGAAATTATGGTTAGCTCACATGTGCATAAAAGTAGTTAAGTGAGATCCCTTATGCCTAATTAACTATTATTTATGAGCCAATTGCATTAGGCCCCCTTTCGTTTCTTAAGAGCATTGCAAATTTACTTTTCTTGTGGTTGCATATCATATTGACCCATTATTAATTACTTAATTAACTTAAGGTGATGTAGGTAAGGGTTTACTAATCCACTTAATCATACCTTAACCTAATTAAAATGTAAAAATCAACTTAATTACTTCTTCAACAAACCAAAATTAACTCACACATGGGGAATGGGATTTGGACCAGCAAACCTCTTTCACATTTCCTAAATCAAGTCAAATTCAAAATGAAAAAATATTAAAGAACTTTGGTTTATTTTAAGTAGCCTTATTTAGTATGATTGCCTTTTGGAATTAATTAGGATGAATGAGATCATGTGCTTATGTTCCTTTCTTTCTTTCCAATCATGCTAAATGTTGCTTGCCATGTGTAATCATGCATTCACTTCTTTTAAAATTAATTAAATGAAATGGTTTTTTTTATGTCAAATTGCATGTAGTGATTTAAATTAAAAATAGGTGTGTCTATTATTACTATTAAATCAAAAGTTATTTTTAAAAGCTCATAAATAAACTATAATAAATGGAGTGATGCTAATTCCAAATATCTATAAATTTGCATGTGTTGATAATATAAGATATGCAATATGAAGCTCTCTTTCCTTATCTTACATGGATTCATGTGGGATTCACAAATGTATAGTTCACTTGAAAAGAACACAACATTTTCCTTAATCTACTTCTATGTATCTTTATGTTAAGTCTTAGGAAGAATTTCATATAACATATGTAAATTATATAATCAAACCAAATATGACTTCTTGTATGGCTTCTCATTCTTGTAGTTCTTTTTGTACATTCTTTTGTATTTGAGAAAAGTGGTATATTAGTCTGGACATCTCAGGACTACGAGGCTTTAAGTAGCCCTAAGTAGGTCGTGTACCTTGCGCCCCTAGTATAGAATAATGGCGTCAAAGTCACTTAAAACTAATGTACATATGTATGTATGATGTGACCAATGAATAAGAATAATAATCAAATGAATTAAATACAACTTTTGCATGGGTTTTCCTATCCTTGTAGTTGTTTATACATCTATATGTATCTAAGGAAAGTGGTATATTAGTCTGGACACCCCGGGGCTGGGAGGTCTTAAGTAGCCCTAAGTAGGTCTTGTACCTTACACCCCTAGTGCATAATTATGGCTCCGTACTCACTTAAAACATTTATATATAAGAATGTGTATTTAGATAATTGATGAAAAATCCCTATTTTCTATTAAAAAGACATGCATTCTGTTGACCTCACTTTTGGAGTGAGCTTTCAACCTCCTTATCATAAATCTAGGACTCTCATAGACACTAAGAGTTCTTTAGTTTTAAGATACTTCTAGCGATTAGGTGAACACTTAACCTAACCCTAGAGACTTGGAAGAATTAGCCATAGGGATTGGTTGTGCCTTAGGGATTTAGGAAGACTTCCCTACCCTATATCTCAAACAAAATCCTTGCTTCCTTCTTCCAATTCAAATCTCAAATTCAAATCCAAATTCCAAAATCAAATCCAACTATCGAATGATTGAAACCCATGATTAAATTCAAACTCCAAATCCCTTCCTTTGCCCTTTGATTTTATCTCACGGACTTAGCCTTAACCAAATTCAAATCAACCCCAATCCAATTAATTTTCTCAATTATCAAATTCAATCTCGAATTAAATTCTAAATCATAAATCAAATCTAAATGATTGAAACCCAAATCAAATCAATTCCCAATCAAGCCCTTTTGAACTACATACCTAGATCTGGTTAAATTTGCTCCCAAATCACTCCAACTCAAGTGATTTTTTTATAACCCATTTATATCCTCATTTATATTCACAAATATAAATAAAATATAAATTCAAAAGGCCAAAACCAAACCTAAATCAATTCAAATTTTTTATTTTAGCCCTTTTAGCCAAATTCTTGAACTTGGATAAATAATACCCAAACCAATTCAAAACTCATGGATTTCATATGATTCAATAATTCTTATAGTCATTGACCCAAATATAAAAATAAACTAACATTCTCAAACCAAATCCAAGCTAACTCAAATCAACCTGAGTTAAACCCAAGTTAACTCTCTTGACTTGAAATTATCATATGAACTAAAACCCAGTTGGCTTCAAAATAATTGCAATTGGATTTATATTCCAATCCTAGGCTCATGTGTGAGTTCAACTAAACTTGAATCAAGCCAATTGACCCTTTTAGACTCACTTAGCCTAAAGTGACCAAAAGGGCCTTTTTGAACCAAGTTCTAATCCAACCCAAATTGGATTGAAAAAAGCCCATCCAAACCCCATGTCATGATCAACAATCATCCTAGGTTAATCAATTGCCTTAAATTGGGTCAAACCAAGTCAAACTTAAACCTTTGACCAAGTCAATATTTAGCCCAAATGAAACCCAAATTAGCCAAAATCAACCATATGCCAAAATGATTGAAACCTTTGATTCAAACCCATTCATAACCAACGATTGAAAATGACCAAACCTTCACTTGAGCCAAACCAAGTTTAATTGGCCATTTCACCCGAGTTGACCCAAATTTACCTAAAAAGCCAAAATGGGTCAAATCATGATTTGATCCAAATTGATTGCAACCAATGGCTCAAGTTCATTCCAAATCACTTATTTAACTTGACTAAAGCCATAATTAACCCCAAGTTGACCAATTGGTCAACTTGACCTAATTTAGCCCAAATTGACCTAAAGGGTCAAATTAGCCAAAATCCAAATTAATTCTAAATTAAATCAAACCAAAGCCTACAATCATTTTAAATTAGCTAATTGAACTTGATTCAACTCCTAACCTAACCTAATTTAGTCAAATTGGTTAAATTGGTCAACTTGACCCATTTAACCTTTATGAACGCAAATGAGCCACAATCAAATCCAAAGCAAATTGAATCAAACCAATGACACCAACACACTCCGATTGGTCATGTTAACTTGACCCAACCCTTGGTTTGATCCAATTTTACCAATTAGTCAACTTGACCCAACCTATCCTAATTTGACCTAAATAGGTCAAATCAAGCCAAATCAAATCAAATAAACTCCAGACCATTAGAAATTTGAGCTAACCTACTTTTGACCCAACCCAAATCTGCCCAAATCGAACCCATAGCTAAATGACCATTTTTCCCTTGGGTTTAGGGCATTCCATGAGATAATACACATGCACATTTAGTCATTCTCTCCCCATGGCCACTTGGCACCCAATCATAGGTCCACCTAGGCATCTATGACCATGGCTGACCTGACCCAAAGGAGGTTAGGTCAACCATGATCTATGGGGAGGTAAAATCACCTCCCCATCCCCATTGGAGCTTTTCAAACTACCAAGGACAAGCACTACCTCCCTTGGCGGCCACCTCCACACCCTCACCCAACCAAATTGAGCCACATCATGCACCCAAGGACCTCCACCAACCTCTAATTTGGCTAATTTATCAAGAAGAAGCCAAACAAGCTGTTACCATCCAATCCAAGAAATGAGGGGGTATACCCCCCTCATTCTTACTCATACTCACACACTCATAGTCGATTCAACCCTAGTAGCCATGGAGAGAGTTCCCAGAGTGATTTGCAAGTCTTCTTGAGCTTCCCAAAATCCCTATTTTCAATTTTATGCAAAATTAAAATAAGGGAGGCCACCATTGATTCCCATTTGCTCAAATCTCCACCAAAGTGCATTTAACTTTGCACACATTTTCCTTGGAGCTAAATGAGCAAGAATGAATCCTTTCCCAAGCTTCTTAATAGTCAGAGAGTAGAGTTTGATCAAGCCCGACCACCTACGTCTAGTGTTTTGGTCTTTCGAGCAAACCACAATAAATCAAAGCTCGTGCGGCTTAATGAGGCTTCATTTCTACCAAATGAAGCTTCCTCAATCGTTGGAATTAGGATTGGTGTTATGGAGGGATTAGGATGAGCAGTGGCTAGAAGGTTTAGTCCCAAGGGTGCCCTATGATGCCTTTGGAGCAAATCAAATCAAAATAAAGAGAAGGAAGGAATGAAGAAACAAAGATCCCCCATAACATGTATTATTTTTATACTCTAGGTTGTATAAGGGTAGAGCTTAACTACCCATTTTTTCTCTTCTTGGGGTGTATGGTGGAACCGATCACAGGGCCTTTTACTCTTTTATGGTAGTCTATAAAATTATTTGATGTTGTGTTTAGACTGTGCACTAGAACAACATACTTTTCATAGTGTCTTTATGATTGATGCTTGAATGTGTGGCCTGGATGTGGTAGGCTCTTTGGATAAAAATTAATTTTTCTACTCCAATTAATAACTCACAATTAAAATTTAAAACAAATCATAACCTCACATAAAAGCCTTTGAATTAAATCAAGATAATAAAATTTTTAGCAACCCCTTTAGCTGGATGAATAAATGTATAATATCATGCATATCATACTCTTCCACTTTTGTTAAGAGGGGGCTTCCTTCTATTTCAGAGAATGAAGGCTTAACTTATGAGAGCCTTTGATGGAAGAACACCCCTTTATCTTTTGATTTGGCCCATAATCTAGTTCTCATGCATTTAGGCATACAAAATCTCGTAGCCTATGCCAAAATAAATAGTGTAAAAGAGTAAAATAAATTTGATAAATTTTGCATTAGATTAAGTGATGATTTCATACCACTCATGCTCTAGTCTCTTAGGGATTGAGTTTAAGGACTTAGTCTCCTTTCTAAATAAATAACAGCCCATCTTGCAAAAGCATAAGACTTGCCTACATGAATTTAAAGCATAGGAGAAGTTAGCTGGCTGCCATTCCAGGCAGTAATAAGTCCAACAGTCAAGTGGTTTATTCTATCTTATGGAGGTAAACCATATACCCATTTTCACCTTAGATTTAGGCTGTACATTGGCCCTCGCCAAAGTTCCTTAGATTTAGGATCTTATGTAGTTGTTTCATTTGGGCTACAAGCATAAATCCTCACTTCTTAGGAATTTCCACAATCTTATGTTGTGGAATTATAAGCCCTAACAATCTAATAAAATGTCAACTCAAATAATTAACTCTCTTCATTTTCAAAAATATAAAGCCCAATTATAGGGTAGATCAAAATTCTCACTAGGCTTCCTAGTATCATGAGCATATCCAACTTTCTCCCTTTAGATTCCAAAAATAAGTTTTCTCCTTGATCTATTCCATTTTATTTTCTAAAATAGCCAATCCTTTGATAGTCTTAACCTTGAAATCTTTAGAGACCCTAATTGTTTACTTTCATCGAGAGTATTCTTAAGTAATTCTCATTCCTTAGGATGTAATTTACTATGGGGGCTTGTTTTCATAGGGAACTTAATGAACCTGGCTTAAAATAATCCCAACTTTACTTTTTTATGTAAAGTAGGAGAAAGATCTCTGGTATATTCGAAGACCCATCTTGCCTTAGGAGTCTTTATTAAGTGATTAGGTCCATTATAGGGTGGTGATTTCTATCTTTTGAGATAGTACATCATTCCTTAATTTCATACCTAATCACTTCAATAAGTACCCCCTAAGATCTGTGTGGTGTCCCACATCCCAAAAATAAACACCATAATACGATTAGGCTCCTAGGAAAAAATAAATTTTCTATCCAATTAATCAACTCAAAATTAAATTACACAACTCACAATCTCAACTAAAGCTTAGGATATAAATCAAGATAACAAAATATTTAGCAGCCCCTTAGTTGGATGTTTTATGTTTCACATCATGCATAAAAATCATATTTTCTCACTCCTGCTAATGGAGGACTTCCACCTTTGTCAGAGAAAATGGCTTGACCTTTGAGAGCCATGGTGAAAACACACCTCATTCTTTCTGATTTTGGACCATAATCAATCTTCTCATGCATTAGGCATATGAAATACCGTAGCCTGTGTTAAATAAAAATGTCCAAAAATAAAAATAAAACTTAACAAGATTTGTATTAGATTTAAGTCATTATTCACGCCTTTCATGATCAGTCTCTTAGGGAGTGTGTTTAAGGACTTAGTCTTCTTTCTAAATAAATAATAACCTAGCTATCTTACAAAGCATAAGACTTTCCTACATGTATTTAAAATCGTAGGAGGAGTTAGTTGGAAGCCACCCCCAAGCGATTTTAAGTCCAGTAGTCGGGTGGTTTATTCTCTCTTGTGGAGAAAAAATATATACCCATTTTCACCTTAGATTTAGGTCGTGCCTTGGCCCTCGCCAAAGCTCCCTAGATTTAAGATTCGAGGTTGTTGTTTCCCTTAGTGGGCTACAAGCATAAATCCTCACTTCTTAGGCTTTTCCACGATCTTGTGTTGTGAAATTGTAAGCCCTAGATTTCTAATAAAAATTCAACTCAAATATATAATCCTCTTCAAATTTCAAAAATATAAAGCCCAACCATAGGATAATCTAGGATGCTCACTAGGTTTCTTAACATCGTAAGCATCCTCTACTCATCCCCCTTTGGTTTCAATAATAACTCCCTCCTTTTGATCAATCCCACTTGATTTTCCAAAAATAATTAATTTGTTAATGGTCCTATCTTTGAAATCTTTGGAGAAAACAATCATTTATCTTAATTGAGAGTATTCTTAAGGAATCTCATTCCTTAAGATGTAATTAACTATGAGGGATTGCCTCCATAGAGAACTGAATGAATCCGATTTAAAATAAACCCTACTTTACTTTTCCATGTAAAGTAGGGGAAAGATCTCTAGTTCATTCGAAGACCCATAGTCCTTAGGAGTCCTTATTAGGTGATTAGATCTATTGTAGGATGGTGACTTCTATCTCTCAAGATAGTACATCATTCCTTAATATCACACCCAATCACTTTAATAAGTATATATGCAGATCTACGTGGTGTCACAAACATACACAAAATATTTTATTTTTCAAATTCCCAAAGTTATTTTAGACTGGATGTTAGGGTGTATACTTCATAAACTAGAAGTTAGGATGTTCTTAGACTAATTATGTTTTTTGTAGGGGGTCATGCTTAAGGGTATGCTTGAAAATAAATGTGAATTTTCTCTTTACAGGTTGCTTAAACCCTTAAGCATAATCCAAGCTAGGACAGGTGGGCTTGGTTACCCATGGGTAAGGTGTTAAGTCTAAATTATAAATATAACTGCTTGGATTATATATGTGTTTAGCTAACCTCTATTTTGCCTATGAAGTTAGATTTATTTTTCCTATTTTTAGTGTAATTTTTCATTAAGAATCAAGATTAGTGCTATGGGGGATTAGAATGAGCAGTGGCCAGATGACTTTGTCCTGAGGTGCCATGTGATGACTTGAAGCCTACTAAATCAAATGAGAAAGAAGTGAAGAAATTAGGATATGAAGAATGAAGACCCCTATAGAATTTAATAAAATTATAATTATTCTTTTATATTATGGGTTGTATAAGGGTAGAGCTCGGCTACCAATCTTTTCTTTTCGGGTTATACAACAGTACCTGATCGCATCGGCCTATTATTCTCTTACGATAGTTATAAAATGTTTGATGTTATGTTTAAATTCATAATTTCTAATGATTAATGGTTTAATGTGTGGCCTGGATGCGATTAGGCTCTTAGGAAGAAAATTAATTTTTCAATGCCAATTTATCACTTATAACAAAATTTTAACAATTCATGAGTTCACCATAAAGCTTAGGCATTAAACAAGATAATTAAAAGATTTAGAAATCTACTAACTAAATGTTGTATGTTTCACATCATGCATGCATATTATTTCACTCTTAAAAATAGAAAATTTCCATCCTTGCACGATAAGGGAATTCTTGACCAGTGAGGGCATCCCTTGTGTTGGAAAACACCCCTTTCTCACTGATTTAGCCAACAACTTTACTTCATCATACATTTAGGCATATAAAAATCCTAAAGTCTTTGTCTAAATGATGTGTGTAAAATGAAATAAATTTTGAAAAGATTTTACTTTTGTGGACCAAGTCATATGCTCATACCACTCATGCTCTAGTCTCTTAAGAAGTGGTTTAGAGCTTAGTTTCTTTCCAAAATAAATAACAGCCCAACCATCTTGCATTTTCATAAGACCAAATTACATGGTTTTAAAATCATAGAAGGAGTTAGCTGACGGCCACTCCATGTGGTTATAAGTTTATAAGTCAGATGGTTCATCATCTCTTGTGGAGATGAACAATTATGTCCACCTATCGCTTAGATTTAGGTCATGCTTTAGCTCATACAAAAGCTCCCTAGATTTAGGATCTAAGGTTACAATTTTCTTTGGGCTACAAGCATAAATCCTCACTTCTTAGGCATTTCCACAACCTTGTGTTAGTGGATTATAAGTCCTAGCAATCTAATAAAATTCAACTCAAATAAATAAGTCTCTTCACTTGCAAATATATAAAGCCAAATTATAGGATATATTGGAATGCTCACTAGGCTTTTTAGAATCATGAGCCTTCCCTACTTACTCCCTTTGGATTCCAAAAAAATGGTCTTCTCTTTGAACTTTCCCAATTGATTTTTTTTTTCAAATACAGCTAATCTTTTGATAGTTTAACCATGAAATCTTTAGAGATGATAATTGTCTACTTTAATTGAGTACTCTTAGAGAATTCCATTCTCTAAGATGTAATTAACTATGGATTCTTGCCTCTATAGGGAACTTTAAAACCCAGTTTAATATAAACCCTGCTTTATTCATCCATGTAAAGCAGGGAAAAAATCTCTAGTATATTCGAAGACCCATCATGCCTAAGGAGTTCTTATTAGGTGATTAGGTCCATTGATGGGTGATGCCTCTATCTTTTGAGCTAGCACATCATACCTCAATGCCTTACTTGATCACTTCAATAAGTATCTCTAACGATCTGCGTCGTGTTCCCCCTCCCCCCTACATCCAAAAATAAACACCATAAATTTTTCTGGTGATTTCGCTCGGGAAGATTCCTCTATCCATCTTTAGTTGATAATTATTATCTCCAAGAATCGATAGTGGACTTATATTTTACATAATCCCAAGACTATCTTTCTTTTCGTTGGCACTTGGCTTATTTCTTCCTTAAGCAAAGCTTGCTAATAATTTTTAGGTTTTAGGATTGCACCTCATGTAAGTCTTGAAACCCTTATTGGGTCCCCCAATAGGAAAAAAATAAATTAACTAATGAAAGGAGATGATTAAGTTTAGAACCTCTTCACCACTTGCTTGGTGAGGCAAGGTTCACCCTAAACTATATTTAACATACCTAAAGTTGTTAAATAGGTTTCCCTTTTCCAAAATCATAAAAATCAAAACATATTTGAACTCCATTTGACATACTAAAATTTGTCAAATGAGAGTCCCATTTTGGAAAATAAAAAAAAAATAAACTATATTTAACATATCCAAATTTGTTAAATAGGTTTCCCTTTTCCAAAATCATGAAAATCAAAACACATTTGAACACCATTTTGACATACCTAAATTTTTCAAATGAGAGTTCCCTTTTCCAAAATCAAAATAAAGTAAACTCTATTTAACATACCTGCATTTTTTAAATAGAGTTCCCTTTTTCAAAACTTAAAAAAAATAATAAATCAAAACACACAAGAACTCCATTTAATATACCCAAATCTGTCAAATGAGAATTCCAATTTTCAAAACTCAAAATAAATTAAACTCTATTTAACATACCAAAATTTGTTAAATAAGAGTTCCCCTCTTTTAAATCAAAATAAAATTAAAAATATCAAGCACATTTAGGCCTAATTTAGCATACATAAATTTGGTAAGTAAGGATCACATTTTAAAAATCAAATCAAACAAGTCAAACACATGACAAACATCTTCGTAAACAATAAAAATGCTTTAAATATTATTTTTAAACATGCACTTGAATCTCATTTAGCATATCTAAATTTGTTAAGTGAAGATTCCAAAATCAAATCTCAAAATAAAAGATAAATAACGAACTCTTCTCCCAAGTCTCTCCAGAACAAGATGAACCCCATTCAACATACTTAAATTTGTTGAGGGTGAGTCCCAAATCAAAAACATATAATTCTATGGCAAAGTCTCTCCTCACATTCTAAAATCTCTCCAATGAATCCCACTTAGCATACTTAAATTTGTTAAATGTGGGTTCAAAATTCCAAACTAATATCAGAAGTTAATTTTTGAAGATAAATATCAAAGTAAGGGAATGACTCAGTTAAATTTCAACAAATGCGATGATATTAGCACGATCAGTCCATTCCCTGTTCTCAGTCAGTTTAGTCAGCATGTCTTCCATCAAGTTCATCTTCTCGGTCCCATCTAGTGTGGATCTAGCCTTGGATTAGGCTGTACTCACCATGACTACGACCCACCTGATTTAGTTTGGCCATGGCTTTGAGGCCATTCGAGTTACTTGTGAGGGGCCAGCCCTCACAACTATTAGTAGAGAAGAGGTGGTAGGATAGAAGTCACTCCTTCATTTCGACCTACAGCCTGAGTCTGAGTTTCCTTCTCCAAAGAGGAAGGCTGTTGAGATCCCTATAGTAGCATCAGTTCCATCTCCTTCTATGCCAGCTCCAGTAATGTCAGTGTTAGTGGTTCGTAGGTTAGTTCAGTTAGTTATCCCCACTACAGCCCTAGTGAGGGCTAGCACCTCCTCATTGGTTTCCCCCATTTTGAAAGGGCAGGCTATCTTGGCCTCTGAGATAGTCTCTCCTATGTTTGAGATAGGTTCTAGTTCTCACTCAGCCCATCTCACCCGTGCACAGTGTTGCAATAAGAATAGGAAAATACAGCGGCATTATGAGTACGAGGCTAGGTAGGTAGATGTTGCCTCTCATGTTGTTGAGGAGGGTTCTCCAAGTGAGACCTCTCCACTCTTGAGTGGTAGCAGGTTTCGCCCCCTCTCAGCTTTGGATGGAGAGGATGACTATAAGAGGATTTCTCCATTACCTCCACCATCAGCATTGTTTGAGGTACTAATTAGGTAGAGGAGGAAGCCCTACACTATTCTACGATCAGTTCTTCGCCAGGTCGGCAAGGCCCATGGTCGCTTGGAGTCCAGTACATTGTTTGATTTGAAGACTTTGATCCCTAGGAGTGTAAGGGATCAGATATATTTAGAGAGAGACCTCGAGGCCCGTGTGGCAGCCCAAGTGAGTAAGTGGGAGAGGAGGAGGTATGCTAGGCAGTCAACGACCTCCGCTATTGAGGGCTTTCTAGATCGACGGGCTACCAGAGCCAATCACACCGATAACATAGTATTGACAGGCATAGCTAGCCTTAGGAGGAGAGTTCTAGTGAGAGGACAGTTGGTGTTTCCACCACTGCACCGCTCCATTTCTCGTCCGCCATCACCCATCCGAGTCCCTTTTTTTATAGTCTCCACCAAAGTCTGAAGTCCGCATCAAGAGAGAGGACATCCCCATTGGTGATATGGCTATGGCCTAAGAATCCCACTCCATCTATTCCACCAGTTGAAGTGAGGTTGAGCTCTCCCATTTGACCTTCCACTTCAACTATGGTAAAGAAGTAGTAGCAACCTAAAAGCTCTGTGATCGTGCCACCACCGCAGCCACTAGTCGTAGTAGAGAAAGGAGAGGATACCAGTGTAGTCCCCATGATAGTTGACCCTCCTAGTGAGGGAATCCCATCAGGAAGTGTCCCATGAGTTCAGAGAGCACCCCCAACCAATGAGGGTATTTGTACCAGTTCAGCCAGGAAAAGTAGGAGATCATTCATTAGATGATATCTTAGAAGGCTACTTTTCCAAGAAGAGATAACTTCTTGGGAGTGAGCATTTGGATCATGAAGAGGGTATGGTAGCTTTCGACCATGATGAGGATGATCATTAGAGGACTCATCAGAAGTCTATATGGTCAATACCTGAGGATACCTCCACCGAGACTATTAGAGTCAGAAAGGTGTTATTGCTGAAGAAGACGATGTCATTCATCCAACCTAACACCTCCTTCTGCAGCTCAATTAGAAGGATGATCATATCCATATGATGGAGAAGAGGGTTGAAGATTTGTTAACTACAGTTCTACTACTTTAGAACCAAACTTCAGCATCATAGCCTAATCTTATGGAGGCCGAGCAGCTTGAGCTTTTACTTATCTTGGAACCTCCCAAGAGTACAATGGTAGCTTGCATAAGAAGGTCATAGATAGTTCCTCCATGCATGAAATAGATATCAAGTAGCTGGTGGAATAATAAGTGAGGGAAGCATTGGCACAAGCCCGGGGTAGTTTATTCATTCCAAAGGGTAGCCCTTACCTAGAGGAATTTGAT
This sequence comes from Cymbidium sinense, assembly GCA_021442155.1. Lineage (NCBI taxonomy): Eukaryota > Viridiplantae > Streptophyta > Magnoliopsida > Asparagales > Orchidaceae > Cymbidium > Cymbidium sinense. Next base: position 27,242,518 of record CM038227.1, on the reverse strand, counting down.
GTAGTCCAGTAACCCAAGGAGTTCATGCCACCTTCCTTCAAGATTTTTGATGGCAGAGGGAACCCACAGCAACACATGGAACACTTTAGAGCCGACTGTTGCTACGCTAGTAGTAGCAATGCACTTCTTTTCTTCCTCTTTGTCAACAGTCTATCAGGGGTTGCATTTAACTAGTATGCCGAACTGTCTAATAGCTCGGTGAAGACATTTGAAAAGTTGGAGCACATCTTCATCAAAAGGCTTACTGAAGCCCAACAGAGGGAAACTTTGGGTGACCTGATCATAGCAAAACAAAATCCCAATGAGTCCCTCATTGATTACATTCTTAGGTGGCGTAACCTGAGTATGAAATATGAACCACAGCTATCTAAATAGCGTGTCATAAAAATTCTTCTTAAGAATATCCTTGCTTGGTTACTTTCATGCTCAAGGGTTTTACAATCACAGCCTTTGAGAAATTAATCAACAAGGTGGCTACTCTGCAAGAGGAAGCCAAACATTTATGTTTCCAAGACCACTCATCTAAGCCCAAGCCACAGAAAGCATTTGAAAAGAAGCTAGGGGCAGTGGTGTTAGTAGACAAAAGGAAGCAGCCAGCCAGTGTTTAGTTTGAGAGACCCCGAGCTCAGCAGCATCTATTGCCACCTCTTTTACTACCACCTCTGCTATCATACCAGCCACCACAACTACCACAATGGCCGTTGCCATCGCCTCCTCAACAGTACACACAGTAGCGATATTCATATCTACCATCATCTTGTTATTTTCTAGCTATTATTATTGATAAACTCAACAAGCCCTCTTCATTCAAGAGGGAGGTGGTGAGGAAAATCTTTAAAATATCCTAAAGAAACCTGATTTGAAGCTATCGGAGCCTAAGAGGCTAGAGGAAGTGGCAAGAGTGATGATCCTAACTTTTTCTCCTACCATTGCATGTTAGGCCATGTCTTAGAGGATTACATCAACTTTAAAGACTAGCTTGAGCGTAGCTACAAGTTGAGCGCCATAGTTATCCATAAGGAATATTTATTAGAATAACCATCCAATTTTATTAGGGTAATCCTTGGGGATACTTGTGATCCTCTTAAGATAAAAGAAGGTTAGGATATTTTCTTATACCAAACCTCTTAAAAGATAATTTCTAAGATAAAAAAACTCTCATTGTAGGTGCCTGAGGCAGCACAAACCTTCAACATCATGGAAGGTTTGCAAGTTGCCAAAGACAACTCGAGGAAGGTGGGAGCTCAGCAACCGCAGTAGTTCACACTTGCCTGGGATAGTTCAGTAGTGCACCCACCGTCCAAGTACAACATTCCTTCCACCATTGCAGCTACTACCATTTCATCCAGCTCTTCTTTTACTAACGAGAGTATTATATCTACGGACAAGGGCACAAAACCCCTCACTCTGCTTACTTGACTTGATTTCTATCATGTACCTCCACTTAGAAAAAAATCAATGAAGAAAGCAGATTCTCCTTATGTCCACTTCTGATGCTCCTAATTTTATTCCTATTAAAAACTCTCTAAGTATAAATAAGAATAATAATAGCTCTAGTATTTTCGATCCTTTCTTTTGTGATTTAGAATCAGACTTTCCTTTTCTGAATCAATCAGGTTCACCCAATGAGATTGACTTAGATTTAATCAACTTTAAGGGTCTCATAGGAGAAGTTGAAGGTATTCCCAATGAGTAAGTGGAACTTTCCACCAACCCATAACATGAAGTCACTGAAGTCAACCTACGCAATGGCAAAGTTCTACCTCCTAGGATAGCACTTTAGGATAAGGGTAAGCAAGTCATTAGTTCTAGTGAGTAGATATCCCCTCCAAAGGATGCTCCACTTATGGATATGCTTATAGAGGACCAATCCAGAGTTGATTACAATGTCATAACTCATCTTAGAAAGTTTCCAGCTAAGTTAAGCATATATGACACCTTTATCTTATCCAAAGTGATGATAGAATCTCTAATCAAGGCTTTGCTTGATCCATAGATATGCTTAGCTCAGCTAGCCACTACTGAAAAAGAGGCATGCCACTCGAAGGATATCTTATGGGTTACATTCAGCGAAGAAGACTTACTTTTAGGGATGTTCGAGCACAACAATCCTCTTTATGTTACAGTAGATATTGATAGATATAGGCTATCCAAAGTTATGGTTGACCCAGATGCATCAGTCAACATTACGAGCTTAAGAACCCTTGCTTACTTAAGGATCAATATCTCTAAACTCCAAAAAGAAAGGATGATGCTGAGAGAATTCATTGAACAAGATGAGAGGGCCTTAGGCTCCATAGTGTTGCCCTTGGAGATAGATGAGTGGAAGAGTGAAGCAAAGTTCCACTTATGGACTTAGATACATCTTTCAATGCTTTGCTTGGGAGACCATGGATACATGAAAACAACACAGTTCCATCCTCTCTACATTAGTGTATATAGTTTGTGAGAGGCGGGATTGCTTACTATGTCAAAAAAGATCTCAAACCACTTTTATTTCATAAGGTTGGCATATATGAGGATGTGGCCTAATACCTCCCTCAAAATCAACAAGTCTGTTATAGCGAACTTGGCCAAATTTTAAAATTAAAAGAAAAAAAGAAAATGAAAAAGAAAATGAAAAAAGGGAGCGAGGAATAGACTTGGAGGAGGAAATGGAGCCTGACATTAGATTCAACCCACAGTTTGGTACTTCATTTGAATATATGGGTAGGATGACTCGACCTCCACTAGGTAGTGGAAGAGGCCAGTTCAGAGGCAGTCCCATTGGTGGAAAACTTCTTTATTGGCCACCCAAAAGGAGATATGTCCTATCTACCAGGAGTACACTTGCTATCCATATAGACTTAGAATCTAGTTCAGAGGATGAGTCTTATATGGTTAGCACACTAGCCAGCTCTTCTCAGCAGCAGATTCCCTTGGAGGTGACACTTGAACAAGACTGGCTCTAAAGCAAAGCATAAGTATATCCAAGTCTATATGTAAAATAGTTAGGCACTAGTTGAGAACCTTAGCTCTAACCCCACTTTCCTCATAAAAAGTTGAGGGTTTGGTAGTTAAGGAAGCCCCTATATCATCTATAGATGTGAAGACTCAAAGGTTCTTTCTAGGAGTATCATTCGTAAGTCAAGAAGTTGATGTAGAACTTGAGGATGATTCATATAAATATTTAATAGAATTTCCTTTTGATTAGTACTCGCTGTATGCTCATAATCTAGCAAAGAAAGGATTAATCCCACAAACTTGGTCAAAACACAGGTCAGACTATTTTGAAAGAATATGGAAGAACAAATACAAAAGCTCTTATTGAAGACTAGGACTAGGATTTGGTACAGTGGGTCCAATCGACCATGATGATTACTACTTAGTCATCACCAATAATTTAGAATCTGACAGGTTCTTTTAAATCACATTAACTTGTATGAGGAAGTGTGCTTAGAAACTTCAGATGGTTCATATGACTTTGAAGTCAAATATGCCCCACCAGAGTTTGAAGAATAGATCAAGTCCATCATCGATGAGCTCAAGAAATTAATTTAAGAATTGAAGACAATCCATGCCCAACATACATCAGTTCTTTGTTGAGCCAAGCTGAAACCAATGACTTTGTTAGGCTATTGATAAAGTTTATGGACTACTCTGCATTGAGTAATGAAGATATTTTTGGTTTATCTCCTGATGTAGTAGTCTACAAACTATTAATATAGTCTATCATTAACCCTATCAAGTAAGCTTCTAGATGCATGTGATTAGGCATTCAACAATATGTCATTTTTGAAGTTAAGAAATTGATCGATGCTGGTGTCATCCACGATGAAAAATACCCTACCTGGTTGGCCAATGTCATCCCAATTAAGAAGAAGAATGGACAAATTCACATATGCATTGATTTTAGAGACTTAAATAAGGCATGTCCAAAAAATAAATTTCCACTATCGATACTAGAACTGATGGTGGACATTACCTTATCTCATGTAGTCTTCTCTTTCATGGATGGCTCATCTGGATATAATCAAATAAAGATGGCCCCTAGAGATGAGAGAAATACTACTTTTAGAACCATGATCAGAATCTATTGCTTTAAGGTCATGCTTTTCAGCCTTGAAAACATCGATGCTACATATCAGCGGAAATTCACCCATTCATCATCAAGTCGAGTGTTATATCGTTGATCTCATGGTCAAGAGTAAAGAAAAGGAAGACTATCTCTTTGACTTGAGAGTAGTTTTTGAAAGGTTAAGACCATTTAACCTTAAAATGAACCCTCTGAAGTGTGCATTTGGAGTAGCTTCAAGTAAATTCCTATAATTTGTTGTCCGATATCAGGGAATCAAAATCGTTCCGAAGAAGATCAAGGAAATATTAGAAATGCTACCCCCTAAAAGTTTAACTCAACTCAGATCATTTCAAGGGCAATTGGCATATCTAAGATGCTTTATATCCAACCTGTCGAGAAGATGCCAGCCATTCTCAGCACTTGTCAAAAAATTCACCAAGGTTTAAGTGGAATGATAAGTGTTAGCATACCTTGGAAGATATCAAGCACTACCTGATGATGTTGCCAGTTCTAATAGCTCATATCCTAGGCAAGCCATTAATTCTCTATACTATTGCATTATACGACTCCCTTGGCATTTTGTTGGCCCAATCCAATGACAAAGAGAAGGAAATTGTGCTCTACTATCTCAACCGTCATCTAATCCCTGCTGAAGCAAACTATCCACCCATTGAGAAGTATTTTCCAGCTTTAATATTTGCATCCCAAAAGTTACGGAACTACATGCTTTCTCATAAGGTGAACTCGATCTCTAAGATCGATCCACAATAATATCTCATGACACGCCCGACGCTATTTGAATGGTTAGCACATTGGTCCATGATTTTGTCACAATTTGATATTATTTTCATACCCCTCTATGCAGTGAAAGGACAAGCATTAGTGGATTTCTTAATAGCACACTAACTTCCTGCTGACTCTCTGCTCAATGATGATCTCCTCGATTAATAAATCATGAACTTAGGGGACACTAGCATTCACTGGTGGGAGATGTATTTTAATGGTGTGGCTTGCTCTTGAATAGGATAAGAACAACAATCTACTCTTCCAAGAAAGGCAGGGGTAGGAGTAGTTCTCCTAACTCTAGACCATGATTTGTTGAGATTCTCATATCACCTATCCAATCCTTGTGCCAACAATGAAGTTGAATATGAGGCTGTGATTGCAGGTCTAGAGTTAGTCGTTACTCTAAGCATCTAGAACATCAATATCTATGAGGATTCTTAATTAGTCATTAATCAAATTAATGGGTCCTACAAGGTTCTACGTCAAAGCTCCATCACTACCACAAGTACACTACGGAGTTGTTGGCCCAAATCCTAGAGGTAAACATTTAAAAGATTCCTTGAGGAGTGAATACCATAACAGATGCTTTAGCCAAACTTTTCAAGGATCATCGGTTCATCATAGATGCTATAGACTTCTTTTCCAAGTGGGTGGAGATGATTTCGCTCAGAGAATCATAGCTCAGCATGTGCTCTTATTTTTCAGTAATCATTTTATATATAGACTCAGGGTGCCTCACCATATTATATTCAATAATGGTACTACATTCAAGAGCACCAAGATTAATAACTTTGTCTGGAGATATAGTATATATTAGAGATTCTCTACCATCTAATACCTAATGGAAAATGGCTTGGCAGAAGCCTTCAACAAAACTCTCATCCAAATACTGAAGAATAAACTCAACGATAACAAATGACAGTGGCATGAGCAGTTAGTTGTGGCCTTGTGGGCCTACCGCACCACATATAGAACTCCAACTCAGTCTACTCCTTTCTCCTTAGTGTATGGGTCTGAAGCTGTTCTACGATTAGAAGTCCAACTCTCATCACTAAGAATAGCTATGGGTAGAAAGATCACAATATACTAGAATTCCAAATTGCGGTTAAAATAGCTTAAAGGTTTAGAGGAGAGATGCTTACGAGTATGCTAAAACCTTGAGTTATACAAAGCCAAAATGATTTAAGCTCACAACAAGTTGGTCCTCCTTAGAGCTTTTCAAGTAAGAGAGCTTGATTTAGTTCTAAGGAGACCAATTATTGTTTGTCGCGAGATGGGAGGCAAGTTTGAACCCACTTGGGAAGGCCCTTTTGTCATAAAAAAGGCCTCCCAAGGAGGATCATATTAGCTTATCAACCATAAAAGAGAGCACCCGATTCTTTCAATCAACTAGCTTTATTTAAAGAAATATTATCCATGAGATCATGCTTAAAAATAATTATCATCAATAAAATTCTATTTCGAATTCAATCTCTTCCAAACTAAAAACATTTTATTTGTGAATCCACTATTTTGTGTTTAGGGAAGGTGTAAGAGAACCCAAGTGGCATCCTATACTTCATCAATAGAACACAAACATAAATTACACACAAACACATAAAGAAAATATATATATTTTATCTTGGCCTACTTTGAGTTGAGATAACGCCCCAACGACCCTCACTCAGTAGTTCCTCTAGGTCGGGCTGATTCACTACTTGGCTAGTGTGTCTCCCTAGTGGCTTCTTGCTTAAGAAGATGTAAGTCTCCCATGCTTTCCTCCTAGCTTAACCACTACACACCGATGAGTGCCTTATTAGTACAGTATGCTTTATTGCATGGCCGGTAAGCTACATCATGTTGGCTTTGTTTAAGAAGATGTAAGTCTGCTACACTTTATTCTTGGACTTTCCTTTGTAAACTGACTGGGTCGAGCAAATTTGAGGATTAGGGTAAGTCCCCAACGACTCCTTTCCTCTTGACTACTTCAAGTCTGCGTCCAGTCCTTCTTTATGACTCCCCGCTTAGTAATCTCCCTTAGGTCAGGTTTGATTTGTTGTGCCATCAATAGGTCACACTAGTAGTTATTTTTTATTTTGGAAGATGTAATTCTCCATGCATTCTTCCTAGCATAGCCGTTACACACCGACGGACAGCCTTAGGTCTGATAACAAGTTGAGCCAATGATAGATTATCCCAACGATCATTTTTGCTTTAGGAAGATATAAGTCTATGCACCTTCTTCCTAGATTGATTGTTCCACACTGACGGGCACCTTTGGTTGGTTGTTGTTCACTATGCTGATAGCCACCCACCAGGTGGTACACCACTCATGCCAGATGTAAGTTCCTACACTTTCTCCTTGAGTTGGCCACCATATACCTATACGCTTTCTTTTTTCAGGGATCAGGATAATGCCTTTAATGGCACCTCCCCTATGGGCACTCTACTTGGATCACATCACTCTACTTGGATCATCCTTTGTGACCCCATTTAGACACTAACCAGGTTACTACTGAATTAGACAACCCCCCACCCCTTTCCTAATAACCACCCCTGTGGTTGGAGATTTTGTTTCATGGATGTGCAAATTCTCCCTTGGTTCAGTAAATCTGTAAGGCCTACATATCCCCTTCTCAGTGTGGTCCCTCACACACTAACAAGGTCCACACAAACATATGAAACAAACAAAATATATTTTTGCTTGTGGATTAGGGGCATGCCCCCAATGGCACCTCTCCTATGTAGGCATCCTATATTTAGAGACAGAACTCAGCAAAAATCCCTATAGGAATTGCTTGACTACTCTTCAGTTAATGTAAGACCCTAGTGACACTCACTCAGTAGTTTCCCTTAGGTCAAGTTTGACTTATTGTTCCACCAATGGATCACCATGGCAGTTATCTTTGCTTTGGAAGATGTAAGTCTATCACACATTCTTTCCAACACGACCGCTGCACACTGACGACCAGCTTTAGATCAAGTTTAATTTATTGTGCTACCAACATATCACCCCATTGGCTTTTCTTTGCTTTGGAGGATATAAGTCTACTATGCTTTCTTCTTAGCACAGTCGTTGCACACTGAAAGGCACCCCTTAGGTTGGTTAGTCCTAACTTTCAGCCGGTAGACTACCCCTTTGGATCTATAAATCTAAGATGAGCCTAGGCCCTCATAGCCCCTTCTAAGTATGATCCATCACACATCGAAGGGATTCATAATTCAAATTAAATCAAATTAAAATAGATCAGGTGAAACCAAATGAAATCAACCTTGGCCACTCTCGAGTTGAGATAAGATCCCCAGTGGCACTCACTCTGTAGCTGCCTTAGGTCAGGTTTCATGTGTTGTGCATCCAACAGATCACACAAGCAACTATTCTTTGCTTTGGAAGATGTAAGTCTGCTATGCTTTCTTCTTAGCACAGTCGTTGCACACTGAAAAGCACCCCTTAGGTTGGATAGCACTACCATGTGGCTGGTAGACTACCCCTTTGGACTTATAAATCTGAGGTAGGCTAAGGCCCCCGTGGCTCCTCTTTAGTGGGTCCATCGCATACCAACAGGGTCCATCTCTAAATTTAAACAAATTAAGCAAACCTCCCTCAATGGAATCTAAATTAAAATAATCCAAACCCATCTCTCCCTAGTGGAGAAAATCAAACAAATCAAAGAAATTTAATCAAACTATTATCCCCAGTGGATAGCTTGAGCCTGCTTCCCTAGTAGAAGGTTCATATATCCATATCCCCAGCAGATTCCTCCTTTTATGCCCTTGGCATAAAATCCCTCACATGTGACATCCAATGCATGTGTGATCCCTTAGCAGATCTCCCTCCATTTCTCTGACATGGAATTCCAATCAAATCTTTCTGGCTCTCTTATGCCCTTGGCATAATTCGAGTTGCATTGCACTAAGATCGTGATTCTATCTATCTCTCAGGTTTAGGTATAGATCATTTTCGGTAGTGCTTGTGATCGTTTGGACATTGTTGATCATCTAGGTCAATGCCAATATGTACAGTTTGCCTTATTAGTTACACCACACTTATTATGGGTCCTTTTGTTAACCTCAATTTTGGAGTGAGCTCTTAATCACCTCATCATAGATCTAGGACACTTCTACACACTAAGAGCTCCTTAGTCTTAACACACTTCTAGTGATTAGGAGAACACTTAACTTAAGCCTAGAGAATTAGAAGGGTTAGTCATAGGAGTAGGCTATGCCTTAGGGACATTGGGAGACTTACCTACCCTATAGCCTAAACCCAATCCATGTTCACCTTCTCAAACCAAAACTCATATTCAAATCTAAATTCAAATTCAAATTCCAAAATTTACAATCAATCTTAACATCAAATCGAAGCTCAAAATCCTTCCTAAGCCTTATGATTAAATCCCATGGATTTAGCCCTAACCAAATCCAATTCAATCCGAACACAATTGATTTTCTCAAAGATCAATTCAATCCCCCAACTAATGTATCAAATTCAAATCCAAACCCAACTCCAAATGATTAAAACCCAAGATCAAATCCAAGCTCCAAATCCTTCTCAAGCCATATGATCTGAAACTATAAACTTAGCCAAATTGCCAACCAATTCAATCCAAATTCAATTTATTTCTTCATGAATGAATCATATATTCAATTATATTCACAAATGTAAATGAAATTTGCACTCCAATGACCAAAATTAAATCAAACTAAATCAAATTTCCTTCTAATCCCTTTGGACCTACCTTCATAAGCTTAGCCAAATTTGCCTTCAAATCACTTCAAACTCAATTGATTTTCTTATAAATCAATTATTTCTTCAATTATCTTTCCAAATATAAATGAAATATACATTTAAATATCCATAAATAAATCCAAAATCAAATCAAAACCTAATCCAAGTCCCTTTGAGCCAATTCCTTGAACTTAACCAAATCTCATATAAATCTAGCCAAAATCAATGGATTTTCTCTTGAATCAATCATTCCTCTAACCACCTATCCAAATATAAATGAAACATATAATCATCAAACTAAACCAAGATCAACCCAAGTCTAACCCAACTTAGCCCTTTTGACTTGAAATTTTCAAATGAACCAAAATCTAATAGAATCCAAATTGATTGCAGTTGAATTTATACTTCAATTCTAAACTCATATATAAATTCAACTAAACCTAAATCATACCAAAATCAAGCCAATTAACTCATTTAGGCTCACTTTCCCCAAAGTGACCTAAATAACCAATTTGAGCTAAGTTCCAATCCAACCCAAATTGGGTCAAATATTGATCTAGCCCAAATTGATTGAAACTAATGGCTCAAGTTTATTCCAAATTGATTATTGAACTTGACCAAGCCATAATTGAACCCAATTTGGCCAATTGAATCCAATTGACCCACTTAGCCGAAATTGACCTAAAGGATCAATTTGGCATAGATCCAAATTAAATTTAAATTAATTCAAACCAAAGCCTACACTCCTCTCCAATTAATCAATTGAACATGAACCTACACCAAACCTAACCCAATTTGGCCAATTTGGTCAAATTGGTCAACTTGACCTGTTTGACCCATTTGATTCCAAATGAGCCAAAATCTAACCTAAGAAAAAGTGATTGAAATCACTTAAACTAAAATACTTTAAATCATCATTTGAAACTAACACAAGCCTTGGTTTGACCCAATTTGACCAATTGGTCAAACTAACCTAACCAAACCCAATTTGAGTAATTGGTCAACCTAACCCAACATAACCCAAATTGACCTATAAGAGCCAAATTGAGCCAAATCCCTTGGAACCAAGCCATCAACCATTGGGACCTAATCTAACCCAACCCAAACCCACCTTGGGCCAGCCCAAAGCTAGCCCAACCAAAATTGGGGTCAAACCCAAGGCAATCCCCTTAGATTTGCTTCCCAATATGGGACTTTATGAAAATTGGAAAAGTCCACTCTCTTCTTTTCACTTGGAAGACTCCAAGACCCAATTTGGGGTCTATCCTACACCCCTAGACCTAGCCCAAGTGGGCTAGGTCTGCCATGGACCAAGGGGAGGTTAGCTAACTCACCTCCCTCCGTGGCTGAAATCCATTTGACCAAAAGAGGAGGGCAACTTCCTTGAGCCACCTTCCAACCCTTCTACCACTTATGTCATGCCATGTGGAGGTGATGGAGGCTACTCTAACGGTCTGACAGAGGCTTGTTGACCAAAAATGGAAGATCAATCCCCCCCCCTAATTCCTAACCCATTCTTACGCATTCTATACTTGAGAGCCTTTAAAAGCATTTTTGAGTCCCCTAGTGAGCTCCCGAGTCTTTCCCAAGCTTCCCATTGCTACAATTCTTCTTCCCAAGCTCACCCGAGACAGGGAAAGCTTCTCTCAAGCCTAACTTCCCAAATTCCCCACTAAAACCAAATTCCACCTTCCAACACCTTCACCGCACCCCCTCAAAGCTAACCAAACCTTTCCCCCGAGCCCTAAACCCACCGGAGGTAGCATCTCGATGAAAGCCAAGCCTCCAAGGGATGAAACTTGGTCTTCCGAGAGAATGGTGTGGAACCAATCTAATTATTGCTTAATAGGGCTTCATCTCCACCAGATGAAGCTTCCTCAAGCGAGTTTTCCACCAGTCTTTAATTCTGACGAGGTATTTCCATTAAAATTGAGATTTCTTGAAAATGAGCTAGAGTTTTTGAATGTAGATCCGCTTCATTGTGAAGGTTGGGATCCAAGTGAGCAATGAGTATGGCTTCCATCCTTCACCGCTCGTGATACAATAGATCACACACTGTCCATTCCACATGATCAAATGAATGGTCGTGATTAGATCCATTAGATCAACCTAATTTCCTACCTTATTAACCACGTGATCGATCTGCGTTGTCCGATCCGAGATCCAATGGCGGAGATCAAAATCGTGTCCATCGTCAGCCACATCAACACTGACTCAGATGCACTTTAATAGCCAATCCCACAGCGCCACGTGGCTCCGATGGGATTAGGGCATAATTAGGCTTAGTTAAATGGAATTAATAGTTGAAATTGGTAAAAATTATAACAAATCATAGAAAAATCCAAAAAATACAAATAAATACTTGTTTTAAATGTATGTTAGAGAGGAATTTATTAAAAATATCCTTAATTAATTTTGAATAGTAATTAGGGCTTATTTAGGGTTTAATTAGAAAATTAATTAGCTAAATTACTTCCTAATTAATTAATTAACTAACCCCAAACTTTCTAAGATTGTTTAAGGGGATGACCTCTACCTCCCTTAACTTTTTTGGGATTTATTTGATTAATTAATTAGAGAAATTAGTTAATTAAGTTCTAATTACATTCTTAATTTAATTAAGGGTTAATTAATCACATGAATAATGACTAATTAATTAATTGGGCTCATTGATCATTATCTAATAGCGAGGGGACTTATAGAATATGATTGAGACCTCTCTCCTAATCTCTTTCCCTAAGTTCATCCCATTTTTCAAGAAAATCAATTAAGGTTTAATTGGCTAATTAATTACTTTATTAGTCTAATTAAAATATAAAATGTATCCAATACTGATTAATTGACGGGTAGATCTTTAGTTGTTCAATAACCTAAAGATAATTAAGAAAATTATGGTTAACCCACATATGCGAAAAAATCATAAAAGTAGTTAATCAAGTTCATTAATCTAATTAATTATTAATTATGAGTCAATTGCATAGGCCATTTCATTTCTTAAGATCATTGCAAATTTATTTTCCATGCATATCATGTTGGCTCATAATTATTTAGTTAATTAGTTTAAGGTAACAAAGGTAAGGGTTAGTTAATGGATTTAATGCATATTATAACTTAATTAATCCATAAAATCAACTTAGTCACATTTCATTAAACTAAAGTAATTCATAAACATGGGAATGTGTTAGGATTAGCAAACTTATTCTCACATTCCTTAAATCAAATCAAAACATGAAACTAAAAATAATACTAAGAAAGCTTTGATTTACCTTAAACAATTTGATTTGATTTGATTATTCTTATAAATTAATTTGATTGAATGAAATCATGTGTTTATGTTAATTTATTCCTTTTCAATCATGTTATATGTTGTATGCCACTTTGAATCATGCATTCATCTTTTAAAAATTAATTAAATCAAATGATTTTCCTTTATGTAAGCTTACATGTGTTGGACCAATTTATAATATGTGTGGCTATTATCACTAATAAATTCAAAATATTTTTCCAAAGTTTATAAATCAATTATATTAATTAGAGTGATAGTAGTTATGAACATATATAGGTTGGCATGTGCTTATAGCTTAGATATGTGAAGTCAAGCTTTCGTTTCCTTTAATTCATATGTAGTTTTACATATATTTGAATGTTGATAAGTATATAGTCCAAACATCCCAGGAATACGAGGCTTTAGGTAACCCCAAGGAGGTCATTTGATTACCTCACTTCCCTAGTTAATAACGACACATACTTATTTGATTTCATTTACATGTGTTTCTACATTAGAATTTGGATAGAACTTTAATCCACATTGATAAATGTTTCATTCAAATAATAATACAATATTTGCATGATTTTTGTTACTTTATTTATGTATACATCCATATGTATTTGAGAAGAACAAGTGTTTAGTCTAGACATCCTATGAATATAAGGCTTTATGTAGCCCCATGGAGGTCATTTGATTACCGCACTTCCCTGGTTAATAATGGCATGTACTTGTTTATGTCTCTTATACATGTGTGTGTGTATTTAATCATGGAATTAGAACCCTTTTCTTTTATCAAGGATACATGCATTCTATAATCATCTAAATAATCATCATGTGTTATATATAAGTTAATGCTCTCTTTTTTATGATTCATGTATGCAAATTTACTTATGTTTGAATGTGAATGGGTATATAGTTTGGACATCCTGGGAATATGAGGCTTTAGCTAGCCCCAAGTTAATGATCTCTTTTTTATGATTCATGTATGAAAATTTACTTATGTTTGAATAAGAATGGGTATATAGTTTGGACATCCCGGGAATATGAGGCTTTAGCTAGCCCCAACGAGGTCATTTGATTACCTCACTTTCCTGATTAACAATAACATGCACCTATTTCATTTCATCCTTATGTATTTTTCTAAAAGAATTTAGATAGAGTTTTAAACTAATATGATTAAAAAATTCAATCACATAAGAGAATATAAACTTTAAATACATATCTACATTCATCATATAAGTATGCTAAAAATGTGTTGCATGTATAGATACACCTAGGATTTAAAATCATATGCATATTACATGTGATGAAAAGGAATGATTTAATATGTGTCATGTGATAGTAGTCCAATCAAGTTGATCTTAAGATGACTTTCATATTAAATAAGATCATTTATGGTGAACCTAAACTTAGAATTAATTAAATCATTTAATAATCCATTCACTAAAGAGAATTAAATTAAATTAATATGCTTTAGAAAGTAGATTAAGGTAGGGATGAAAGAGGGCTATCCTCTTTCTTATATTTATAACACTTAGTTGCTAAGTGTAATCAAATGAAATAAAAGAAAATACAAATTAAAATTCTCAAATCCATTAACCACTTGAAGTGAAACCAACCTTTCAGGCTAAATTAAATCTTTCCATACTTAGAAAACTATAAGTTTAATGTCTAGTAAGACACACCACACAAGCCTTAACACACACATTAGAACTTAGTCACCACTTCTAATCCTAAGTTAGGATGGTGCATGATGTGATGAATATTTTATTTTGTGATGTATTATTTTAGACTGGATGTTAGGGTGTATGCTTCGTTGACTAGTTGTTAGGTCGTTCCTAGCCTAATCATATTTTCTACAGGAGATTATGCTTAAGGTGATGCTTAAAAATAAATGTAAATATTTTCTTTGCAGGTTGCTTAAACCCTTAAGCATAATCCAAGCTAGGATATGTGGGCTTGGTTACCCATGTGCAGGGTGCTAAGTCTAAATTAAAAATATAACTGCTTGGATTATATGTGTGTTTAGCTAACCTCTATTTTGCAGGTGTAGTTAGATTTACTTTTCATATTTTTAATTTAATTTTACATTAGGAATTAGTATTAGTGCTATGGGGGAATATGATATGCAATGGCTAGAAGGCTTTATCCTAGGGTGTCATGTGATGTCTTAAAGCCCACCAAATCAAAGGAGAAAAGAAGTGAAGACATGAGGATATGAAGAATGAAGACCCCCATATTATGTAATAAAATTATAATTATTCTTTTATATTTCATGTTGTATAAGGGTAGAGCTCGACTACCCATATTTTCTTTTTGGGTTGTACGACAGTACCTGACTGTACCAGCATATTATTATCTTGCGATAGCTATAAAATGTTTGATGTTATATTTAAGTTGTGCATTAGAAATGGCATGCTTCTCATAATTTCTTATGATTGATGCTTTAATGTGTGGCCTGGATGCGATTAGGCTCTTAGGAAAAAAATTAGTTTTTCTACCCTAAGTAATCACTCATAACTAAATTTTAACAATTCATAACTTCACCAAAAAACCTATGCATTAAACAAGATAATTAAAAGATTTAGCAACCCCTTAGCTGAATGTTGTATATTTCACATCATGCATGCATATTATTTTGCTCTTGAAAATAATGGATTTTCATCCTTGCAAGATAAGGGAATGCTTGACCTATGAGGGCATCCTTTGTGTTGGAAAACACCTCTTTATCCCTGATTTAGCCAACAAATTTACTTCATCATATATTTAGGCATATAAAAATCCTAAAGACTTTATTTAAATGATGTGTCCAAAATGAAATAAAATTTGTAAAGATTTTTCATTTGTAGACCAAGTCATATGCTCATAGCACTCATGTTCTAGTCTCTTAGGGAGTGGGTTTAGGTCTTAGTTTCTTTTCAAAATAAATAATAGCACAACTTCCTTGCAATTTCATAAGATCGGACTACTTGGTTTTAAAATTATAGGAGGAGTTAGATGGCGACCACTCCAAGCAGTTATAAGTCAAGAAGTCAGACGGTTCATCCTCTCTTATGGAGATGAACCATTATGTGCACTTATCGCTTAGATTTAGGTCATGCTTTAGCTCGTACTAAAAGTTTTGATATTTAGGATTCGAGGTTGCTATTTCATTTGAGCTACAAGTATAAATCATCATCTCTTAGGCATTTTCACAACCTTGCGTTGGTGTATTATAGGCCTTAGCAATCTAATAAAATTCAACTCAAATAAATAAGTTTCTTCACTTGCAAATATATAAAGCCCAATTATAGGATAGATTAGAATGCTCACTAGGCTTCTTAGTATCATGAGCATTTGTTACTTTCTCACTTTGGATTCTAAAAATAAGTATTCTCCTTGAAATTTCTCAATTGATTTTTTTTTTTCAAATACAACCAATCATTTGATAGTCTAACCTTAAAATCTTTGGAGATGATAATTGTCTACTTTCATCGAGAGTATTCATATGAACTTCATTCCGAAAGATGTAATTAACTATGAAGGTTTTTCTGCATAGGGAACTTTAGGACCAGGTTTAATATAAATCCTGCTTTATTCGTCTATATAAAGTAGGGGAAAAAATTCTGGTATATTTGAAGACCCATTATTAGGGCTGAGAAATTAGCTCGAAGATCGTGGCTTGCTCGAAAGTCGACTCGAATTTGGGCTCGAATCGAGATCGTCGCAAGCAATGGATTTTCGAGCAATGGCTCGAATTTATTCGACTTCCGAGCACGTGGCTCGCTCGCTCGTGGCGGATCGAAAAGCGGGCTCGCGGCCGCCGCTCGGCGTGACGAAACAGATCGCCGTCAATTAATTCGGAGATTAATTCTAACGAGACGAGCAGCCGGCTCGTTTGCATTTTCGAGCCGAACGAGCAGCTGGTTTGCATTTGGCCTTCGTTTGGATTTCGAACCGACTCAGATGGATTTCGAGCCGGCTCGTTTCACAGTCGAGCCAAATCGAGCTCGAGCTCGATTCGATCCGACTCAGCTCGAACTCGAAACTTTCGAACCAGCGATTTTGGAATTAGATTTTGAGCGATTCGAGGCGACTGCAGGCTCAAATCGCTCAACACCCCTACCCATTATGCCATAGGATTCCTTATTAAGTGATTATGTCCATTGAAGGGAGATGCATCTATCTATCGAGATAGTACATCATACCTCAATGCCATATGCGATCACTTCAATAAGTACCCCCTACGATCTGTGTGGTGTCCCCACAACATCCAAAAATAAACACCACATGTATCTCCAAGAATATGAGTTTGACATTAAATTGGAAAGTGACCAATCTCTTTTAGTCAAGTAAAAAAAAATTTAACTCCTATAAATGGATAGAAGCTATGAAGAATTAGATGAAATAAATGAAAGATAATGATGTTTGAGATTTTATCAATTATCTAAATCAACAAAATTGATGGGTTGTAAATGAGTTTTTAAACCTAAATAGGATTCAAAAGATAACGTTGAAAAATATAAAGCACATCTAGTCACCAAAAGTTTCACTCAAAAGAAATGCATTGATTATAAAGGGACATTTTGACTAGTTTCTTTGAAAAAAAATTTTAGAATCATTATGTCACTAGTAGCTTATTATGATTTAGAATTAAATTAGACGAATTTAAACACTGCATTTCTTAATGATGACATTGAATAATTTATATATATTGTGCAATCAGAAAATTGTTAATCTTCTAATTCAAAATATATGGTATGCAAATAAAAAAAAAATCCATCCATCATTTAACGAAAGCGTCCCGTCAATGGTATAAGAAATTTAATCAAATGATTACACCTTTTAATTTTAAAGAAAATATTGTTAATCAATGTATTTATCACAAGATTAGTGAGAGTAAAGTTATTATCCTAGTATTATATGTTGATGATATTTTATTGGGAAGTAGTAATATAGACATTTTGCTTGAAAGCAAGAGATTTCTTTCAAATAAATTTGAAATGAAAGATCTTGGGACTGCATCTTTTATATTAGGTATACTAATTCATCAAGATCATTTTCTTAGTATAGTTAGTTTATCACAAATAACATATATCAATAAAGTGCTTAGTAGATTTGGCATGAATGTGCAAAAGAAGTACACTTATTGTTGAAGGTGATAAATTCAGTTTGCTTCATTGTCTAAGAAATAAAATTGAAAAGCAAGAGATAGAAAAGATTCCTTATGCATCTACATTAGAGAGTCTTATCTATGTTCAAGTTTGTATGCTTCGAGATATTACATATATTATTGAAATGATTGACAGATATTTAAGTAACCCAAAAATAAATTATTGAAAAATAGTAAAATGGGTTGCAGTATCTAAAGATAATAAATGATTTTATGCTCACATATGAGAGATCAGATCATTTAGAGATTGTGGGGTACTCCAATTTTGATTTTATTGATTGCCTCAATAGTATAAGATCCACTTTAGACTATATTTTCATATTAGCTGGAGAACTATATCTTAGAAGAGTATTAAATATTCAATCATAGTTCTTTTCACTATGAATGCATAATTTATAACTTATTATGAGGCATCAAACCAAGGAATATGACTGTGAAATTTTATCATTGGGACAAATATTTTTGATGTAACAGAGAGATCATTAAAAATAAATTATGATAATAGAGCCGCTACGTTGTATTCAAAGAATAACAAGAGTTCGTTAAAATTAAATCATATTGAAATAAATTTTTTTCTTTGTAAAAACAAAGTTCGGAGTTCTCAAGTATCTATTGAACATATTAGTACAAATCTTATGATTATAAATTTACTTACAAAAGGTTTACCACCTAAAGTATTTCATAAGCATGTGACTCGTATGAGAGTAGTTTACTTTGATGATATGCTAGTATAGTAGGAGTTATTTTGTGATGCTTAATAATTGTAAACATGTTTTTCTGATCACACTAAAGTATTATTATTACATTATTATTGAAAACTCTAAAAAAAAGTTATGTAGCTTCAATTGTAGTTTATCTTAAATAAATGAAATTATATTTATAAGTTTTGAGTTATTATATAGGACTAGTTGGAAATATGCATGATATATGCTTAATCATATTGATTTAGTGATCACTGATAAGTTGTGTTACAAAAAAATTATAACAAAGATCATTTTGATTATATATCAATTTTATTAATGGACCAGATTGTCTAAAGATATTTCTTTATAAAGATAGAAAATATTAAGCTCTTAAGATACTAATAATGTATGAGCCTAAAGTAGGAGATTGTTGAAAATTTTGGATGTGGGCTCACACGCACAGACACACAAGAAAATATAAGGGTTTGTGTGTTGGCAACTGAATGATAGAAAATAAAATTTATATAAAAAAATATAAAAAATCAATAATTATAAGGGTTTCATTTCAATTCAATTTTCTTCAATTCAAACAATCTTGAAGAACATATGTGATCTCTTATACTTTATTTCAATTTTTTAAATATCATGCTTTACTTAATTCGTCTGATCATTAATTTCATAATGGAAAAAAATTCTAATATATACCACACAATTCTTGTATATTTACATATCTAATACATAAACTTCAAATTTTACATATATAAAACACCCTAATCTTTAATATCATATCAAAAATATCATCATCACTCACTTTTTAAATGTGAAATACATATTTTTAAGCATAAAAAAATATTAGATAACTAAATATCTAACTTTAGGTGTTAGATATATAAATACATAAGAATTGTGTGGTATATATAAATACATAAGAATTCAAACAATCCTGAAGAACATATGTGATCTCTTATACTTTATTTCACTTTTTTAAATATCATGCTTCACTTAATTCTTCCGATCATTAATTTCATAATGGAAAAAAAATCTAATATATACCACACAATTCTTTTATATTTACATATCTAATACATAAACTTCAATTTTTACATGTATATAACACCCTAATCTTTAATATCATATCAAAATATCATCATCACTCACTTTTTAAATGTGAAATACATATTTTTAAGCATAAAAAAATATTAGATAACTAAATATCTAACTTTAGGTGTTAGATATATAAATACATAAGAATTGTGTGGTATATATAAATAAATAAGAATTCAAACAATCCTGAAGAACATATGTGATCTCTTATACTTTATTTCACTTTCTTAAATATAATGCTTTACTTAATTCTTCCGATCATTAATTTCATAATGGAAAACAATCTAATATATACCACACAATTCTTTTATATTTATATATCTAATACATAAACTTCAATTTTTACATATATATAACACCCTAATCTTTAATATCATATCAAAAATATCATCATCACTCACTTTTTAAATGTGAAATACACATTATTAAGCATAAAAAAATATTAGATAACTAAATATCTAACTTTAGGTGTTAGATATATAAATACATAAGAATTGTGTGGTATATATATATATATATATATATATATATATATATATATATATATATATATATATATATATATATATATATATATATAGTATTATTACACGTGCACCAAGTGCAAGTGAATAATATTTAAAAAAATAAAAAATTATATTATAAATATAAAATTATATTATTTAATTTATATTTTTATTAAAAATATCAAAATAATAAGTTCATATTTCTCTTTATAAAATAGTTATATATTTTAAAATTCCAAAAACTTATGGTTTAATAAATAATGTACCATGTATTTATGAAATATACAAAGAGTTATAATAATATAAGTTAATTTGATTTTCAATCATTACTTTTAGATAATTTTATCATAACTCCTGATTTAAAGTTGCATATTCTCAAGACTTATGAGATTAATTTAGATTTATAAGCCAATCTATTTGAATTTAAATTTTTTTTCTCGAATAAGCTTTTATTATTTAGTTTTTTATCATTATATGACTCTTAATTTCAATATCTTCATTTTCATATTATTTTATAAAGGTGATTATATGTAGGATTATCTAAATTATGCTCAACTTCTTTTCTTTCTTTTTTTTAAGAATTATTTTTTCCAAAAAGATTTTCTTTAAATTAAAATTTTATTTTTAATGACGTTCATTTTTTTTTTGACATAATTATAAAACTATGTGCCATATTATATGATTAATTTGGATGACAAATTATTTTGAAATTAAGTTGCTCGTCATTAAATTTATATATTTCTTAAGATTCATCTTGCTATTTATAGAGTTACATTTGATAAAAATGTTGTTCACTCATGATATATGCCAACATGTCAACACAATTAATCATAATTTAAGGACATAAATAAAAGATCCAGTAGAAGATTACGTAAATAAGAAAATGGTAATGAAAATTAAGTATTTTGAATTGATGAATTCGGCTTTAGAATAAATACACTTTTTCAATGAATTATTTTTAAATTTGTCATTGAGCTCTAAATGTATATACTCCTTATCTTGATTTTACTAATTCTTGGTCTATGTGAGCCCCAAATGATGTGAATGAAAATATACTATTATGTCCTCTGATCTTACTTGAATTCATGTGATTCACTTGAATTTGAGGTAAATAAGTCATACAACTGTTCTGGAATATTAGTAGATGCTAGTACAACCTCTCCATTATAAGAACACAATGTTGGTTGCTCAAATTGAAATATTCTTGCATTACAATAAGAACAAAGATGTGGTTCTTCAATATTGTGTAAATCTGAAAAGCTTGAATTATAATCTATAATGATATCATTGATATTTGTCACTTGTACATTTGTTTAAGACAAATTTATATAAATAAAATAGTGCATAAATATGCAATATATACAAAGAGAATGTAACTTATAGTTTATTTAACCTAATGATTTTGGAAGCTGATGCAATACATGAAATTTCAAGATTTGAATTCTCCTTTCTTCTCTTTCAAGCTGAGATAATAGCTTCTATTTTTCTTTGCTTTGCTTCAACAGACATGTTGGAATATTTTCGTCTTTGGAATACTCTTTTTCTTTGATCATCCATATTAGATAGTTATATTTGTTTTGGTTCTAAGCATAATTATAAGTTATTAATTGATGTTAAAATATAAATGATCGAATAATCATATTATACGTTATTAACAAGAGCAGTATATATAATCTTATGAAAAACTGTTCATCTTTCTAATGCATGAAGTATGACTTATCTTATACTTAAAAAATTTTTTTGAATAGAATAGTATATGTTTATAGAAGGAATTAAATTCAATTGTGGAAGTCAATTGTCGCAATGTATATGTCATAATAAATAAGAAAAAATGGAATGAAATAAATTTATTGAATATAATCATACAGCTTTTTGCATTATTATTGGTTGAAGGTTTTAAAGTCCAACTTAACCTTAATCCTATTAATATTTTTTCTAATACATAGGAAAATTAAATATTACAAGTTCTCAACAAATATGAAAGAATTTTAAAATGCCTATCTATAAAAATCCTATTACAGATTGATATATATATATATATATATATATATATATATATATATATATATATATATATATATATATATATATATATATATATATATATATATATATATATATATATATATATATATATATATATATGACTTAGTATTATCATACATATGTAAAATTAAAAACCATGAATCAATAATATATATTATAAAATTAAAATATATATATATATAACATATATCTGATTGATATCAAATTAGTAGTGTGACAAGAATAAGATTTATTTGTAAGAAAATAGAGAAAAAATATATTAGAGAGGCAACAAAAAGATATGTAATCTATGATTTTTTAACAGCTAATTTGTTTGAATAGATTTATAGTAATTAAAAGATGTCTAGAAAAAAATATTAACATAAGAAATCATCGGATGAAAAAAACGTAGTCTTTCTTTATATTCGTAATTATATTATTAATAAATTAAACTTGAAATCATGTATTTGAAATAATACAATAATAATAAAAATTAAGAGATTTAAATAGAACAAAATGTTTGTCAAATCATCTCACGCACGCATCAACAAGATTTCATTATCTATTGTTAGAGCAGAAAGTAAAAACAAAGTAAATAAATAAAAAATTATATATATGAATTACCTAAATAGATTAACAAGAAAGCAAAATAATCATAAGATGGAGATGTTAGACAATAATAGAGTTGTACTTTAAAAAATGGACTCCAAAGAATTGAATAGATAGAGACATCTTTGGCAAATGAATAGGTTCGAAAGCTTTCATAGAAAATTAGAGAATTTTGCATACATAGCATAAGATTATTATTTATTTACATATCCAGTCCATAAAATTGCATATTTATAAAAATTACTCTTTTTCTATGCATTGAAAAGTGCATTTGCTTTTAAAAAGTAACTATGATATTATTTGTGATGTAATAATAGAGATTTAAGTGATGTTCGAGTGAAAAATACAAGATTAAGTCATATATATGTAAATATATAAGAAATATATGATTAGTTGGTAAATACAATAAGGAAGTGGCAAATGCATAAGAATATATTATAAAAATAAAAAATAATATATAAAACATATACCTGATTGATGTAATATCAGTAGTGTGATCATAATAAGATTTATCTGCAAAAAAATAGAGAAAAATACATTAGAGAGGTAATAAAAGATATACAATCTATAATTTTTTTAATGCTTATTTTGTTTGAATAGATTTATATTAATTAAAAGATGCGTAAGAAAAAAAATATTAAAATAACAAATCATCGAATGAAGAAAACTTAGGCTTTCCTTATATTCTTAGTTATATTATTAATAAATTAAACTTCAAATCATGTATTAGAAATGATACAATAAGTATAAAAAATAAAAATTTAAATAGAACAAAATCTTTGCTAAATCATCTCAGGCACATATGCACAAGATTGCATCATTTAGTGTTAGAGTGGAAAGTTAAAATAAAGTAAAAAAATAAAAAATTGTAAATATGAATTAATTATTTTTATAACCCAGAAACAACTAAAGAGATTCACAAGAAAGAAAAAAATCTTAAGATGAAGATGTTGGACAATAATAGAGAAGTACTTCAAAATATGAACTCTAGTAAGTAAATAGATCGATAGATACTCCTTTGAAATGAGTCACTTGTCCAAACTAAAAATTTTCAAAGCCAAATATAGAATTTTGCATACATAGCATAAGATTTTTATTTATTTATATATCTAACCCATAAAAGTGCATATGTACAAAAATGACTCTTTTTCTATGCATTAAAAAGTGCATTTGCTTCTAAAAAGTAATGATGATATTATTTGTGATATAATACTAGAGATTTAAGTGACATTTAAGTGAAAAATAAAGAATTATGTGATATTTATGTAAATATAGAAGAAGTATAAGCTTAATTTGTAAATATAGCAAATCCTAGAAAGTGGCGCCAAAAATGGTGAATTTTGCATATATATATATATATATATATATATATATATATATATATATATATATATATATATATATATATATATATATATATATATATATATATATATATATATATATATATATATATATATATATAGCACACAATTGTTATGCATTTACATACCAAATCCATAAAGTTTGATATTTTTACAAATTTTTTTTATTCATAAAAATATGCATTTGAATTTACAAATTAATTTGATGATATTATTTTTGATATTATAATAGAGATTTGAGTGCTATTTAAGTTAAAAAAATAAAAAGTTTAGATAGTAGATATGTAAATATATAAGAATTATATATTTTATATATAAATAACACAAATTGTTCTTTCATCTTTTAGATGTATCTTTTTGACTTCTTGACTTCAAACGGATTGTAAAAATCTCACCTCGCATCACACATGTGAGAAATGAATGGCCAAGATTTACTTTTGAAAGAAACACAAGCCACGTTTTAATAGTAGTGGCTTGTGTTTTAGTTAGATTGTTGGCAATGAGAAAGAGAGCAATAAATTGTCTGGAAAACAAATAAATCAAGAAAATGACTAATTGTTCTTAAGATTGAGTTTGTAAACTTGATAATTATAAATTTATAATCAACAAATAAAATATTATACTTCCATTTTGTTTCACTTTGATTTAGCTCAAACAATTCTTTATACTTAATGTCCCATATTTAGATATCGTGCCTCACATAATTTGTCGAATTATGAATCTGATAATGGAGCTTAGATTATAAGCTCCAACAATATTTACACCATACCAGCCAAACCTTTATAGGGTTTTCCTCATTTTGATTGGCCTTAAGTAAGGAAGATCTTAATAGGCCTATTAGTTATGATGGTTCAATATTTGTTTGCTAGACTAGCTAATATTAAGATATTGACTATCCTATTAGGATAATAGTATCTAAATTATAGTTTTTTTATGTTGATTTTGATAAATTAAAGTATAAACATATCATCAATATCAAGAGTGTCACTTAGATATATCTTAGAATGTAATTAACCTTAAGGAGCAAATTCACTTTGAAAGAATGATCAACTCAAATTATCTACTTAATTTAACATGAACTTAAGCCATGACTTATGAATATTTTAGATTAATTTAAGTAAGATTTATTAATTTTATATCAGAAGATATTTCCTTATCTCTTTTTGTGAAATCTCTTATGCCGAGATGGACTCTCATATCATCACCTTTTCTTCATCAAGCAACATTTTTATTAGGCAATCACTATAAAGCTTTTTGTTGATAAAGGAAACTTGTCAAGCTGAGATGGCAACCAGGTAACCTAAGGACAACCTAAGTGTAAGGTCTCCCTTTCAATGGGGAGCAAATGTAGTCCAAAGGACTTTTTGAGGAGAGCATGCAAGAATTTTGTGGTTATAGTCTTGAATATTTATTTTCTTCAAGTATATTTTACATATATAACTACTTAATTAGAATGACGCTCAAAGGTGCCTATTGAAGTGTATTTTATAACGATCCTGGTCACCAAATGATTCTGTGAGATATTATTTGAGAAAAATGCTAAGATTCTTTTAATATGCTTACTTTTGTAGAATACTCTTTTAAGTTTTATATACTTGTTCGCAATATAGTTATAGATTTTCATGCTTATTACTTTTTCTTTTATGCATGGGACATGTCATAAATTTGGTATAGATATTGAGCTATTAATACTCACCACTATTTTATCTCTATGTTTTAATCTCCGGAAAAGAAATAGAGAATAACGAAGTTTTTTAGAGATAGTGGTTGTGATTCCTTAATTTTAAGTATATTTTCTACTAAAATATGATTATATTCATTTGATAGTCATAATAATATAGAGACTTGTGCAACAAAATTATTATATATAGACCTTTTTGATAATTTTATGACATGAATCAAAACAATACTAATATTATTATTTTATTACTTCTCATGATATATTAGTGGCTCCGTATTATATTAAATAATATATGAGAAAAAATTCCTTCCAAATGGATCTTGGATAGCTAGATATTCGTTTGTTGTACGCTATAATCCCAGTTTGGGTCGTGAAAGGAGGACTCCTTATTATGGCTCGAGTTTAATATAACCATTGATCAATGCTCTAAGTTAATTTCACATTGAATCCTTCTCCGTTTGTTTAAAACATCAGTTCTTCAAATGTTTAAGAAGTCGTAGCACTGCGATCATATTTGGACTTAATATAATATATAGTGATATGGATTTCTATTTTGTGATAAAGGCATTGAATACAGATATTATTATAAATCTCAAGTTTCTAAGCTGATGTTGAAGATGAATAAAAAAAATGATAGAAAATATTAATTAAAAATAGAAAAATTTTATATAAAAGAAGAGGGAAGGCCGAACACTGTACACCCATACACCTAAGCCATGGCTTCAGAGAAGGCCGACGAGACAGCCCTCGGTGAGTATACAAAAGATGGCACTGTTGATCTCCATGACAATCCCGTTCTCCGATTGAACCGCGGCCGGTTGAAGGCTTGCAGCATCATCATCATCGGTAATTCTCATCACACTGATCTCTCTCTCTCTCTCTTTATATATATATATATATATATATATATATATATATATATATATATATATATATATATATATATAATAATAATAAGAGGTTAGTATGAATTTTAGGATTTTATAATTTTATGTGTTATCAAGCAATATATGATATGCATTTTAGTTTTCTAACATACTTATTGAATTTTTTTTCTCTTTTATTTTTTTTTTCAGATTATTTTCTATCCAATTTATATTTTACATCAAATAGGTATGTATTTTACTTTTATTTTTATATTTTCTCAATTTACAAATAAAATATGTAATTTAAAACTACATTTTTTGTTTCTATCCAATTAATCTTAATCTGAGCCATATATTTCATAATTCTAATTTAGTAATCTGAGTTCATTGAAAAAATCTCCACATAGTTTCTTTTTATAGAGTTTCAATAATAATGAACTTTATGAACATAATAATATTAAATAAAATATAAGAGAAACGTTTAGATTAATATAAACGTTCATTAATTATTGATATAATTGGAAACCACGGTGAATTTTAAAATAATTAATGTAAAGTCATTAATTATTTATAATTAAGTTCATTAATTTATTTTTAGAATTGACTGTTATATATTATATGATTAGGATTGAAATCATTAAATCAATTTGAATATAAAATTAAAAGCTAAGATTATTATTGAAAGAAATATAAGTCACTTTTTAATAATAATATAGATATAAGAAGAGGGAAGGCCAAACACTGTACACCCATACACCTAAGCCATGGCTACAGAGAAGAGCGACGAGGCAGACGTTAGTGAGTATACCAAAGATGGCACCGTTGATCTCCATGGTAATCCCATTCTCCGATCGAAGCGCGGCGGTTTGAAGGCTTGTAGCTTCGTGGTGTTTATTTTCAGATTCGTTGGAATGGGGGGACACCACGCAGATCTGAGGGTGTACTTATTGAGGTGATCGAGTACGACATTGAGGAATAGTATACAATCTCGAAAGATAAAATCACTACCCTATAATAGACCTAATCACTTAATAAGGACTCTTAAGGCATGATGGGTCTTCGAATATACCAGAGATTATTTTCTTACTTTACATGGATGAATAAAATAGGGTTTCTTTTGACCGGGTTCTAAAGTTCCATATGGGGGCATGCCTCCATAGTTAATTACAACTTAAGAAAAATGAATCCTTTAAGAATACTCTGGATTAAAGTACACGATTGTTGTCTCCAAAGAATTCAAAGATAGGATTATCGATAAATTGGTTTTGTTTTTGAAAATCAAGTGGGATGGATCAAAAGGAAAGAGTTATTATCGAAACTAAAGGAGATTAGTAGGGAGTGCTCATGATACTAGGAAGCCTAGTAAGCACTCCAATCTATCCTATAGTTAGGCTTTATATATTTAAAATTGAGGAGATTTATTTAATTGATTTAAAATTTTATTAGAAATCTAGGAATAATAATTCCACAGTATAAGATTGTGAAAATGCCTAAGAGGTGAGGATTTATATTTGTAGCCCAAAAGGGAAACAATAACCTTAGATCTTAAATATAGGAAGCATTGATGAGGGCCAAAGCATGATGAAAACCTAAGGCGAAAGTGGGTATATGATTTACCTCCACAAGAGAGAGTAAATCGCACTCTTATTACCTGAGTGGCCTGCCTAACTCCTCCTACGCTTTAAATCCATATAGGAAAATCATATGCTTTTGCAAGATGGCTAGGCTATTATTATTTAGAAAAGAGACTAAGTCCTTAAACTCACTCCCTAAGAGACTAGAGCATGAGGGGCATGAGTAATGACTTAAATCTAATGCAAATTTCCATCAAATTTTATTTAATTTGGGACTCTTTATTTTGACACTGGCTATGGGATTTTGTATGCCTAAATGTATGAGAAGTTGATTATGGGCCAAATCAAAATGGAAAGAGGTGTTCTTCCATCATATGCTCTCAAAGGTTAAGCCTTTACTATCTGGCAAAGATGGAAGCCCTCTCTTAACAAGAGTGAAATAAGATGATTATGCATGATATTAAATATACAACATTCATCAAAGGGGTTGATAAATTTTTTATTATCTTGATTTAATGATTAGGCTTTTATATGATGCTATGAGTTATTTTAGAGGTTTACTTATGAGTTTTTAGTTTGGGTAGAAAAATTAATTTTTATCTTAGGAGCCTAATCGCATCCAGACCATACAACAATCACCAATCATAAACAAATTATGAAAATGTATGCTTTTTCTAACGCATATGTTAAACAAAATATCAAATAATTTTATAAAGCTATCACAAAAGAATAAAAGGCCCGACGCCATACAACCCAAAAAGAAATGTGGGTAGCCGAGCTCTATCCTTATACAACCTGAATTACAAGAGAATAATTACAATTACAAATGATGAATGTTATGGGAGTCTTCATTCTTTGTTATTCCTTCATTTCTTCATATTATATTTCTTCATTTAATTTGCTCTGTTTCTTTCTTCCTTTTAGCTTGATTTAGATATGCCTGCTCCAAAGGAATCACATGGTACATAAGATTTGGTCTTATAACTAATGCTTATCCTATTCTCCCGTAACACTTATCATAACCCTAATGCAATATTACATTAAAAGAAGGAAAGTAAATCTAGCTACACTTGCAAAATAAATGTTAGCTAAACACACCAGACAACCCAAGCAGTTATGTGAATAATTTAGACTTAACACCTCACACATGGGTAACCAAGCCCACCTGTCCTAACTTGGGTTATGCTTAGGCTAAGCAACTTGCAAAAGTATTTTTATTTTAATAGCCCCTTAAGCACAACCCCTAAAAATATGATTAGTTAATAACATCCGACTAACACATACACCCTAACATCCAGTATACAATAATATATCACAAAACAAGCATACATCAAACCATACACTGCCCTAACATAAAGCTAGAAATGGTAACTTAGTCTAAGTGTGTGAATTAAAGCTTGTGTGGTATGTCCTAACTAGGCTTTAGAGTTGTAATTCGCTAAGTGTGAGGGATTTAATTTATAAAGGGTTGATTTCTCTTTAAGTGATTTGAAGATTTTACTTAGTGTTTTCTTTTATTTCATATGGTCTACACTTAACAACTAAGTGTTATAAAGAGAAGAAAGAGAGGAAATCTCTCTTTCATCCCTACCTTAAGTCACTTCTAAAGCAAGTTAATTAACCAATTTTCTCTAGCAAACGACTTGTTATATGTTTTGATTAATCCTAAGTTTAGGCTTAGTTTAAATAAACTCATTCAATAAGAAAAACTTCTTAAGATTAATTGGAATGAATTACTATCACATAACACATATTTGTTTATTTCTTTCCATCATATATAGCATGCATATGGTTAAGTCCTAAACATATCTATACATGTAATTTATGTTTTAGCACACTTAAATGATGAATGTAAAGATGTATGTTTGGAATTTAAATATTTCATTTGATTAAATTATGAATGCATGTCTTTTTAACAGAAAAGAGAGATTTTTCATCCATTAACAAAATATACATCCACATGTATAAAAGTTTTAAGTGAGTACGATGCCATTGTTCTGCACCAGGGGCGTAAGGTACAAGACCTACTTAGGGCTACTTAAAGCTTCGTAACCCCGGGATGTCCATATTAATATATCACTTTTCTTAGATACATATGGATGTATAAGAAACTATAAGAATGTATTTGATTCATTTGATTTTTGCTTCCTATTCATTTGTCATACCACACATACATATGTATAAGAGTTTTAAGTGAGTATGATGCCATTGTTCTGCACCCGAGGCATAAGGTACAAGACCTACTTAGGGCTACTTAAAGCCTCATAATCTCGGGTGTCCAGACTAATATACCACTTTTCTCAGATACATATGAATATATGAAAAGAATCACAAGAATAAGAAGTCATGCAAAAAGTCATATTTAATTTGATTATATGATTTATATATGTGATATGAAATTCTTCCTAAGTCTTAATATGGAGATGCAAAAGAATAAATTTAGATAAATGTTGTGTTCTTTTCAAATGAACTATACATTTGTGAATCCTATGTGAATCCATGCAAGATAAGGAAAGAGAGCTTCATATTGTATATCCTTTATTACCAACTGTTGACCTCATTTTTAGGATGAGCTCTCAACACCTCCATCTTAGACATAGAACTCCTCTTAGAATTTAGGAGTTACTTAGCCTTAAGACACATCTAGTGATTAGGTGGACACTCAACCTAGCCCTAGAGACTTAGAAGGTTTAGCCATAGGAACAGGTCATGCCTTAGGGTTGTTAGGAAAACTTACCTACCGTTAGCTTGAACCATTCTTCATCTTCCTTCTTTCAAGTCAAACTCCAAATCAATCTTATTTGATTTTCTCCAAATTCAAATTAACTCCATATGATTAAAATCTATGATTGAAACCTATGATCAAAATCCATCAAAATTCTAAGCTCAAATTTCCCAAAGTCCTTAATCTTCCCTTAAAGGACTTAACCAAAAATCAAAACCTATTCAAATCTTTGAGATTTTCTCATAATTCATTTATATTCTCATTTATATTCACATATATATAAATGAAATATAAATTCAAACCAATATCAAATCAAAATTCAAAATCAATTCATGAAATTTTTAAGTCCTTTAATTTTCCATTAATGGACTTAGCCAAAATCAACTCTCAAACCAATTCAAACTCATGGGATTTTCTCAAAACTCATTTATATTCTCATTTATATTCACATATATAAATGAAATATAAATATAAATCAATCAAATCAAATCCTCAAATTAAATTCCAATTTAAAATTTTCTTAAGTCCTTAATTTTCCATTAATGGACTTAAATCATGATCAAATCAATTCAAACTCATGGGATTTTCTCAAAATCATTTATATTCTCATTTATATTCACATATATAAATGAAATATAAATATAAATCAATCAAATCAAATCTCAAATTAAATTCCAATTTAAAATCTTCTTAAGTCATTAATTTTCCATTAATGGACTTAGCCTAAATCTTGATCAAACCATTCAAATTCATGAGATTTTCTCATAAATTCATTTATATTCTCATTTATATTCACATATATAAATGAAATATAAATATAAATCAATCAAACCAAATTCAAAATTCAAACTCAAATCAAAATTTCCTAAGTCCTTTAAATCCTCTTAATGGACTTAGCCCAAATCATGATTAAACACTTCAAATCCTTGAAATTTTCTCATGATCATTTATATTCTCATTTATATTCACATATATAAATGAAATATAAATTCAAACAATCAAAACCAATTCCAAAATCAAACTCAAATCAACTCAAAATCCAATCTAAGCCTTTCAAGTCAAAATCTTGAACTTAGCCAAATCAATTTCAAATCAAGCCAAACTCTTGATTTTCTCTCATGATTCAATCAACCTACAATCATGAGCTCTATATAAATCCAAACTTCAATCAAACTCAAAACCTAAGTCAAAATCAAAGCAAAACCCTTCATATTCTTCCTTTGAATATGAAATTGTCAAATGGATCAAAACCCATTTGACTTCAAACCACTTAAATGGATTTATATTTCAATCATAAGTCCATATACAAGTCAATCAACTTCAAATCAAGCTTTGACCAAGCTATTTGACCCACTTAGGCTCACTTGACCCAAAGTGACCTAAAGTACCCTTATGAAATTCTAATCCTAACCAAATTGGATTGAACCAAACTCATATACTCTCATCATGATCAACAATCATCATGGGATGATCAATCAATCAAATTGGGTCAAACCAAGTCAAACCTAAGGGTTGACCAAGTCAACACTTAACCCAAAATGAAACCTAATAGCCAAATTCCACCATAGGCCAAATTGATTGAAACCATTGACCTAAGTTCACTCATGACCTATGTTTGAACTTGACCAAGCCAACATTTGAGCCTAACCTAGCCAATTGGCCACTTGACCCAAGTTGACCCATTTTGACCTAAAAAGTCAAAATGTGTCAAAACTTGATCTAAGCCAAATTGATCCAAACCATTGGGTCAAGTTCATTCCAAATCACTTGTTGAACTTGACCAAAGCCTCAATTGGCCAACTAGACCTAGCCAATTGACCTTAGACCCAACATGACTAAAGGGGTCATGTTGAGCCAAATTGAACTTAACCAAAATTGATTGGAAACAAAGATACCAATCCACTCCATATGACTAACCTAACCTAAACCTACCCTTGACCCCTCAAAGGTCAAATGGGTCAAATAGGTCAACTTGACCCATTTGACCTAAATGAAATCATATGAGCCAAATTCAAAACTATACCAAATTGAATCAAACCAAAGCCACCAACATATTTTAAATGGTCATTTTGACCCTTGGTTTGACCCAATTTGACCAATTGGTCAACTTGACCCAAGTTGACCATTTTGACCTAAATGGGTCAACATGAGCCAAACCTATCAAATGAATTCCAAATCTCATGAAACTTGGCCAAACCTAGTTTCTCCACATACCAACATATAAATTGAAAAAAATAGCAAAATGACCATTCTACCCTAGGCCATAGAACAAATTTTGGCTTAATCCATGGGTAATTTGGTCATACCCTCTTCATATCCACTTGAGGCTTTCCTAAAGCTCAAGGGACCTAGTGAAGAGTGGTGCACCCAACCCAATGGGTTTGGGTCAGTCAAGACCAAACCCCATGGGTCAAAACAAATTCAAAATCCTCTCACTCAAATTCAAGCACATGGGAGGTTGGCAATCCACTCTTGGCTCAAAACCATGTGCACACTCTTGATCAAACAACCCACTTCTAACAATTGGATCAAAATGGCAAAGATGGATGGCCATCCGATCCTTCAAGGGGAGATATACTCCCCTAATTCATTCAATTCATTCCTCCTTCGATTGAAGCTAGGAGTAGAGAGCCTTAGAGTATTCAAGCTTCTTAGAGAATTTCTCCATTTCTTGATTTGAGTTTGAAAATAGGGAGGTCCATTGAACTTCCTCTTCACTCAATTTCCTTCAATTGCTTTGCATACTCATCAGAGCTAAGTCGAGTGCCCAAGCTCTCTTTGAGTTCCCAAAGGAGAGCTATTGGATCAAAGAAGCTAAGAGGAGGTGGTCCATATACCAATCCACTCAACCTCAGTGCTCAAAACTTCAAGGCGTCTCAACGAAGCTTCTCCAAGGAATCGAAGTGATCACCTCGATGAGGTATGGGATTTTTTTAACCATTAAACTCAATGTGGTGTGGAGCTTTGTGAAAGAAATTTTTAATCATGGATTTTTTGGATGTGTTGCCACTTTAGCTTTAGATGGTGTGGGTTTGGTTTGAATCCGAGCTCAATCGAGCTTGGATCTTCCCCTTGATCATGGACGGTCTCTGTTGATCAAGGAAGAACTTGGAGATCTCGGTATCCATCGCATTTTGGATGGGAGATAATTCCCCGCGTTTAGAAATCCTTTATCCATTTTAAAACGGGAGATCTCGGCTCATCTTTGATCGGGGATCAAAGCGCATCGCGCCACATTTTTTTTAATTTAACAACTTAAGACCCTCAGCGATGGCATGTGTAAACAGCGACCCACTACGCCATGCGTGATCATGAGAGGGATTAGTTAAAATGTTTTAATTAATTCTAATTAATCTAGGGATCTTCTAAAATTCATAACTCCTCAAAAAATTTAAAAATATGAAATAAAATCCTATGGAAAGATAATTCAACCTAAAATATTTTAAAATTAATTTCAATGGGAATTATAATTTTCTCTGATTTTGGGTTTTCTTGGAAACTTTTATTTTTTTAATTACTTTTAATTAAGCCATTAATCCCAAATTTCTTGTGTATTTTGGGGATGACTTCTACCTCCCTAATTTTCTTGGGATTTATTGAAGGCTTTATTAGAAGAATTGCATATGGATTTCTTAATTACCCTCCTTATGTAATTAAGCATAATTAAGGTGTGATTAGTGATTTTAATCCATTAGAGTTGATTAAGGTCGATCCAGTAGAGGTTTTGAAAAATTTTGGGGCATTTCCTAAGCTATTCCCTAAACCCCTTTTCTCTCTTAATTTAATTAATTATCCCCTTAATTAATTTCTAAAAAATTCTAAAAGTTCCATAACTTAATTAATCTACTTTGGGTAGATGCTTAGGTGTTTAATAGCCTAAGTTCAATTAAGAAATCAGAACCCAATTCATATGTGTGAAAGGGTGTTTTGAAATTACTTAAGCTAAACCCCTTAGCTTAATTAACTATTAATTGCGCCAAATTGCATTATTAGGTGCATTGCAAATTTAAATTCCTTGTGAGTTTTATGTCATCTCATTGGCTCATAATTATTTGGTTAATTATTCTAAGGTGGTAGGTAAGGGTTAATTAAGTTACTTAATTCATACTTAACCTAATGCTAAAAAAATGGATCTAATTATCTAAAAATTAAACAAAATATCAAACACATGTGGGAATGGGTTAGGAACAACAAACTCATCTCACCTTTTCAAAATTAAATCAAACTTCAAACTAAACAAAATCACATTGAATTCACTTTGATTTATTTTAAACTTTCTTATTCTATAATTTGGGATTTGAAATTAAATTAAAATTGGGTTTGTTTGTGCTTTCATTACTTTGAATCTTTATGTTAAATTTGTATGTCATGTGGTTTCATGCATTCATATTTTTCAAATTCAAGTTTAAAATGAAATTGTTTACTTTATGTCAAACTTGCATGTGTTGGCTAAAGTAGAAATATGAGTGGCTATTATCACTACTAAACTCAAATTATTTTCAAAACATATAAACCAAATATCAAATATGGAAGTATTTTACATATATTCTAATTATAAGCTTGCATGTGAAAGATTATAAAGGTATGTTTAGCATAGCTTTCCTTTCTCTCTTATGTTAGCGTAGTTTTGAATGGGAGTTGGTAAGATGTAGGGTTCATTTGAAAAGAACCTAACACTTACCTAATTCCATATCTATTCATCCCTATATCACTAAGAAGGGTTACCTATACTTGCATACATAAATTGCATAAATAAAATGAATCCATTAAATAACTTTTGCATTCTTCTTTTCCATTTCATTTCTTTTATACATATGTTTGTATTTAAGAAAAGTGGTATATTAGTCTAGACAACCCCGAGGTTGCGAGGCTTTAAGTAGCCCTAAGTAGGTTTTTACCTTACACCTGGTTAACAATGGTTGTACTCACTTATGCCTTTCTTACTTTCATGTGTGTATGTGAAAAATTGGATAAAGAAACCCTTTTTTACTTAAGAAAAATCATGCATATTCAACTTCCAAATTTCCCTAAATGGATTACTTAGCATGCATCATAAAATGTGTTAAATATTCTCATTTGTATGTATAGATATGCTTAGTGCCCATCCATATGCATGTTATACATGTTGGGAAAGAAATGAAGTAATGTGTGTTATGTGAATTTTGATTCATTTTATTTAATCTTAAAATTCCTTTCTTTTTGAATAGGTTTGTTTAGAGTTTATCTAAACTTAGGATTAATTAAAAATTTAATCAAAACATTCACTAAATAAACTAAAATGTGAATCTACTTTAGAAATTACTTAGGTTAGGGAAGGAAAGAAGTTCTCTTCTCTTTCCTCTCTTCATAACTTAGTAATTAATTGTAGGATCACTTAAACCAAATCAAAATGAAATAAAATCAACCCAAAATAATTAAACAACTTAAATGAAACCCTCCTCTAAGTTGAACATGTTTTCACACTTAGAAAATTTGAACTAAAGCCATAGCTAAGCATACCACACAAAGCCTTCAAAGCACACATTAGCTAAGTCACCACTTCTAGCTTTAGGTTAGGGCGGTGCATGGTTTGATGTTTATTTTATTTTGTGATATATATTTTAGACTGGATGTTAGGGTGTATGCTCATAGAATGAATGGTAGGATGCTCTTAGTCTAACTTTTTTTTAGAGATTGTGCTTAAGGGCTATCATAAATAAAATATAAATGCTTTTGCTTAGGTGCTTTATACCCCAAGCATAATCCATAGGCAGGTGGACTTAGTCACCCATGTGTGGGGTGATAAGTCCAATATACATGCTTGGGATTTGTGTGATTGTTTTTACCTTTATTTTGCAGGTGTTAGTTAGATTTCCTTTTTTTCATGTAAATTTTGCAATTAGGATTTTGGAATGATTGTTATGGGGATTATAGGATGAGCATTGGTCATAAGATCCTATCTTATGTACCATGTGAAACCTTAGCATCACCTTCCAACCATCAAAAGAAAGAAAAGAAAGAAGAAAGAAAAGAAAGAGAAAAAGAGAAAGAAGAATAAAGCTTGAAGACCCCATAACAATGAATTCCTTGCTTAATTGTAATGTAATTCATTTTATAATCGGTTGTATAAGGGTAGAGCTCTACCCAATTTGATATTTTTTTTGTTTGTTGGTGTGACCATGGCCTTTTTTTCTTTTAGCTTTATAAATTGATTGATGATTTGTTTAGCTTGTGCATTAAGTGGCATGCTTTTCTAGTTTCTTCTTTCTTGTATGGCTGGATGTGGATTAGGCTCTTTAGGAAAAATAAATCTTTTACCCAACTTAACAACTCAAAATTAAAATTACAACTCATAACCTCACATAAAGCTTAGGTTTAAAATCAAGATAAAAGAATTAGCAACCCTTATGGATGAGCATTTCTTTTTTTAATATCATGCATAAATGCATCTTATTTCACTCTTGATTGGAGGGCTTCCACCTTTCGAGAAACTTGGCTTGACCTTTGAGCCATGGTGGAAACACTCCTCCTCCCTTCTCGATTTTGGCCAATAATTTTTATTTCTCTGCATATATGAATCTATTAGCTTAGTCAAAATGATTGTCCAAAATGAAAATAAACATGAATTTAAATTGCATTAGATTTAGGTCATTTGAAGCATGTCCTTTACATGATCTAGTCTCTTTAGGGAGTGAGTTTAAGACTTAGTCTCTTTCTAAATAACAACAACCTAGCTATCTTGCATTAAGCATATGACTTACCTACATGTGTTTAAAATCGTAGGAGTTAGTTGGTGACCACCCAGGTTGTAAGTCCAAGCTGTGGTGGTTTGTCCTCTCTTGTGGAAAATTACCCATTTTCACCTTAGATTTAGGTTGTGCTTTTGGCCCTCCAAAGCTCCCTAGATTTAGGTTGAGGTTACTTCTCCCTTTATGGGCCATAAGCATAAATCCTCACCTCTTAGGCATTTCTTAATCTTGTATGGAAATTGTAAGAGCATTCTAATGAAAATTCAACTCAAATAAACTAAATTTCAAAATATAAAGCCCATAGATAGTTTGAGATGCTCGCTAGGTTTCCTAGCATCATGAGCATCTCCTCTATTCCATTTGGCTTCAATAAATCTCTTTGATCTTGAAAAAAAAACCAATCGATTGATAGTCCTTTCTATTGAAATCTTTAGAGATAACAATCATTTACCTTAATCGAGTTTTTTAAGGAATCCATTCTTAGGATGTAATTAACTATGGGGGTTGAAACTTAACAAACGTTTAAAATAAACCCTACTTTACTTTTCATGTAAGTAGGGAAGAATCTGGTACATATCAGACCCTTAGGAGTCCTTTTTGGTGATTAGGTCCATTTGTAGTAGTGACTTCTATCTTTCAAGATAGTACCTTTCCTCATGGGATCAATCACTGAATAAGTCATGGCATCCTAAAAGATGAATAGTCTTATCTTTCTTTTCTCACCACAGTTTTGAAAGGTGACTCTATAGAAATTTTTTACCACAAATTTTTGTGGCGACTCTGCTGGGAATGGTTCCTCTCTCCATCTTTGGTAAATGATTGTTGTCTTTAAGTATCGATAGTGGGTTTGTACTTTGGTATGATTCCAATATTATCCTTCTTTCTGTTGGTACTTAGCTTATTTCATTCTTAAATTGAGTTAGCCAACATCTTTAGGTTTTAGAACTGCATTCCTTGGTGGTCTTAAAACCCCGTTATTCTCAATGGGTAAAAAAAATCTAAAAAAGAAAACATTTAAAGACTTCCTCTTTATCATCTTTATGATAAAGAAAGGTTCATTCTAAAATAATAAAGACAAAATTAATTTTTCATAAAAATTTTGCTTTTCAAAAGCACTCTTTCAAAAATGCACATAATAAAATTTTTCACAAAATCTTCTTAAATCACCCTCATCTAGTAATTATAGTAATTTTTGCATGTAGGAATCTTTAAAATAAAAATAATAATCTTTTACAAAAGAACAATTGAATATCTTCCATTGATTCAGTTCGATGAAGATTTCATTACCAAAATAAAATGAACAATCATATTTGTAAAAAAAATCAAAATCAAAATTTTCAAAATCACAAATGAACCTTCCATTCAATACATTCACACTTATTGAATGAGAGTTTCATTTTCAAAAAAAAAAAACCAAATTTTTCAAAAGCACAAATGAAAATCTTCCATCAATTCACTTTGATGAAGATTTCATTTTCAAGATAAAATAAAAAATCATCTTTTCAAAAATCAAAATCAAAAATAAAGTTTTCAAAAAAATATATCTTTCCATTCAATACTTATACACATTGAATGGAAGTTTCATTCAAAAACTAAAATTTTCAAAAGCATAAATGAACATCTTCATTCAAATCACTTTGATGAAGATTTCATTTCAAAAATAAAATGAACAATCATCTTTCAAAATCAAAATCAAAATTAAATTTTTTAAAACAAATGAACCTTTCATTCAATACTCACACTTATGAATGGAAGTTTCATTTCAAAATTAAATTTTCAAACACATTTTTCATTTTGTACCCAAAATTTCAACAAATAAAATAAACAAATATTTCAAAAAAAAATCAAATTTTAATTTCATTTTCAAAATAACATCATTTCAAAAATTTCTGAAGTTTTAAATCAAATTTTTTAAAACATATTTTGGAACTTCAAAACATACCAAATTTGCTAAGTGAAGTCTCCAAATCAAAATCAAAATTTTTTAAAAACATTTGGAACTTCATTTCATAAATTTGTTAAGTGAAGTCTCCAAATCAATCAAAATCAAAAATTTTCAAAAAAAATTCATTTGGAATTTCACTTTTACCCAAATTTGTTTAAGTCTCAAATCAAAATATAAAATTTTCAAACACATTTGGAACTTCATTTAACATACTCAAATTTGTTAGTGAAGTCTCCAAATCAAAATCAAAATTTCATTTTAAAATTTCATTTAACATACCCAAATTTGTTAAGTGAAGCCTCCAAGTTCAAAAATTAAAATTTTCAAAACACATTTGGAATTTCATTTAACATACCAAAATTTATTAAGTGATGTCTCCAAATCCAAATTCAAAATTTAAAATTTTCAAAACACATTTGGAGCTTCATTTAACATACCCAAATTTGTTAAGTGAAGTCTCCAAATCAAAATTCAAAACATTTTTCATTTCATACTCAAATTTGTTAAATGAAGTCTCCAAATTCAAAATCAAAATTTTATAACACATTTTGGAACTTCATTTAAAATTTAGTGAAATTTCAAAAATTTTTAAAAACACATTTGGAACTTCATTTAGCATACTCAAATTTGTCTGAAAATTCCAAAATCAAAATTTTCAAACAACATTTTGGAATTTCATTTAACATACTCAAATTTGTTGTCAAGTCTCCAAATCAAAATTAAAAAGAACCTCATTTACTCAAATTTGCTAGTGAAGTTTCCAAACTCAATAAAAATTTTCAAAAATTTTCAAACACACTTTGGAACTTCATTTAGCATTCAAATTTCTAAATGTCTCAAAGTCAAACAAAATTTTCAAACACCATTTGGAACCTCATTTAGCATACTCAAATTTGCTAAGTGAAGTTTTCAAACTCAAATACAAAAAAATTTCAAACACCTTTGGAACTTCCTTCCTTAGCATACCAAATTTACTAAGGAGAAGTTTCCATTTTTTACAAAACTCAAAATTTTGAACACACCATTTGGAGTTTCATTTAGCATACCCAAATTTGCTAAGTGATATTTCATTTCACAAAACTAAGTGGAACTTCATCTTTAGCATACCAAATTTTCTAAAGGATAGTCTCCACTTTCAATCAAATAAAAACAAAAATGAAACACTTAGGATTTTCTTAGAATACCTAAATTTACTAAGAATCCAATTTTCAAACAAAACACACTTGGGTTCTTCAATTAGCATACCTAAATTTTCTAAATAAGAATTCCAAAAATTTCAAAATCAAAACAAAAATTCACAAAAAGAAATAATTGTTTTCAAACACCTCACTTAGCATACCCAAATTTGCTAAGTGAGTGGATTTCCAAATCATCAAACAAAAATAAAAATCAATTGACCCTTACTTTAACATACTCAAATTTGTTAAAAAGGTCCTCAAATCAAAATTCAAATTCAAACAAACATGAACCTTTGGAAGCATCCTTATCAAAATTTTAAATTTGTTGAAGTTGGATTCATATTCAAATTCCTCTTTCAATCAATCTTCTCAAATCCATTTGAACCCCACTTAACACTTCCAAGTTATTGGATGTGGGTTCAAAATTTCAAATTCAAAATTTAAAAAGAAATCTATAAAGATGAAAATTTGATACAAGCTCATTTCATTCTTTGTGGATTAATGTAGCGGTTAGTTTTTATCTCTTATAGTTGTTGAAATGGTTCTAAGTTTATTTTCCTTCCCCATGGTATGGATCCTTTAGATCTGAACTTCCCCATCTATACCATACCCATCGATTCACTTTGGTGATTTGAGGGGCAGATTACTTGTGAGGCATTCCCCTCACCATTATAGGACCAAGGTGACCGTGAAACAGCATCGGATTGACACCCCTCGACTGATGTCTCCTCGAGAGGAAAGTGATGGCATACTTTAGTCATAGTATGCGTATTGCAATATCAACCCAATTGCGTTCATGCCCAAGTTTCATGTTTTCCCGGTGAGGGGCTAGTACCATCTGTGTACCCTCTAAGGGTAAGGCTCCCCGGTCTTAGGCTTGCCTCCCCTACATTTGAGTATGGTCTCACTCCTCCCATCCTACCCATACAGTAGGAAACCATGATCAAGCGGTATCACCCATACAAGGAGATGGAGCGGCAAATCACCATGATGAGTTCTCCCATTGTTACTTCACCAGTTACAAAACCGTTCCATCCTCTCTCTGGTAGAGAGGATGCGTGGAGGATCGCTCATCACCTCCTCGGTGTATTTTGCATAGTTTAGCGGAGGTCATACGGCCTCGATCTATCTTTCCGGTAGGAGCAAATAGGCAGTGTACTCAGTTTGATCTTGATCCATCATTCCCCCATAGTGTGGGAGTATCGCAGGAGAGGGCCGTGAGGCCCATACACATATTACTAGTAGGGAGAGAGAGGTCAATCGGTCGCGCTTTGATTGATTTTCTAGCTCGGTGCTCTACCTGTGCCAACCATATGGACAACATCTTTCTTACTGGTACTAGTCACCATAGGATGATAACTCCTAGAGAATCGGTGGTGTCTCCACCCCACCGCTGTACCCCTCGTCCGCCATCACCAGTTCAGGTTACAGCATCTCTTATTCCAGCTAAGGCCATGAAGGTCACATTTGGGGAAAAGCACACCCCATTAGTGATTAGGCTATGATCGAGAGATCCTACCCCTTCTACACCGCCCATTGTGGTAGGGTCGAGCTCTCTAGATTGACCTTCGATGGTGTGTGGAAGGAGTGGAAACCTCAGCGTGTCATGGTCCTTCACCAACTCCACCATGAGATGTGGAGATGGTGAGATTTTTAGATATTCCGGATGATAGCTTGCACTAGTGATGGAACATCCTAGGATTGTTACCCTCTCATAGCTAGTAGTGAGTGTCATTCATCATCTAATGAGTACCACAGATTGACTCTCTAGTCCAAGAGGTTGGTGCCTCATTACATTGTGATTACGATTGACAAGACTTGTAGATGACCATTCTTTAGATGAGATAGTGGCTTCATGGAAAGGAAGGAAATTCTAGGGTATGATTTAGATGAGAGAGAGTCGACGATCCCAAGAAGATGACTTGATAGACTTCGGAGTGCATGGTTGACACTAGAGGATCTCTTCTCGAACAACAAGCCATGGAAGGTGATGAGGTTGATTAGGAACACAATTAGCAACACACCTCCTGAGCAAGAAGATGAGTAGATTAATAGGATGGCATGTTAGTTATAGGACTTGTTAGCAGCAGTTTTAGTACTTCAAAAGAAAGCCCCTTTAGTTCATCCTACTATAATAGATGTCACTGAGTTAGTGCATGTCTTGGACCCAAGACTCTACCTCTCGTTGAGCAAGGTAGCACTAGCAGTATAGGAAGGTGAAAGTACCTCCATACATAAGAAAAGATATAAAATCCATGGTTAAGTAGTAGGTAAATGAAGCTTTGGCTCAAGCTTGGGTAGATCATCAGTTCCAAAGGGTACACCCTACCCAAAGGAATTCGATGCTATCCAATATCCCAAGGGTTTCCTACCTCCTTCCTTCAAAAGCTTTGATGCCAATGGAAATCCAAGGCATCATATAGCATATTTTAGAGCTAGTTATTGACAATGTGGTGGCGTGATGCTGCTTACTCTTATTCTTAGTAGCCTAGCAGGTACTTATTGGTATCTTTGAAATTGCACAACAATTCAGTAAAGACATTTGTTGAGTTTGAGCAACTCTTTATTAAGAGGTTTGTTGGAACTCAGCAAAGAGTTACTCTAGCTGATCTCATTCTAGCACAATAACACCCTGGTGAGTCCCTTATTGATTATATTCTTTGATGGCATAACTTGAGTATGAAGTGTGAACTGTAGATGTCCAAACAGCATGCCATAGAGATTCTCTTGAAGAATATCCATGATCGGGTCACCTTCATGCTTAAGGACTTCACTATTAAGACAATTGAGAAGCTAATCAACAAGGCGGCTAGTCTATAAGGAGAGGCCAAAAAGTTTCCTTTTCAAGATCAGTTGCCTAAGCAAAAACCCCAAAAGGTATATAAGAAGAAGCCTGAAGCTATAGCAGCAGTTGATAAGGGGAAGCAGCTAACTAGATATCAATCCGAGAGACCACGACCTCAGTAGCCTCCACCTCCTTTTGCCAGGCATCCATACCACTCCACTCGGCCTCCACGGCCCACCGCCCTTCTACCATACCGGCGATGCATGCACAGGTAGCTATGGTCCACTTACTCTTTTAGATAAGTTAAACAAATCTTATTTTTTTAAGAGGGAGGTAATTAGAAAAATCTTTAAGAATCTCTTAATGAAATGTGATTTCCAGCAACCTGAGCCTAGGAGACTGGAGAAAGTAAGCAAAAGTCATGATCCAAACTTTTGCCCTTACCACTGTATGCTAGGCCACATTTTGGAGGAT
The DNA here is from genome assembly GCA_021442155.1 of Cymbidium sinense. Classification (NCBI taxonomy): domain Eukaryota; kingdom Viridiplantae; phylum Streptophyta; class Magnoliopsida; order Asparagales; family Orchidaceae; genus Cymbidium; species Cymbidium sinense. Next base: position 27,198,300 of record CM038227.1, on the reverse strand, counting down.
TGCTTCACATTTAAGGACTGGCTTGAACACAGTTTCAAGATCAATGTTGTAGTTATCCCAAAGGAATACCTTGTGGAACAACCTTCTAGTTCCATTAGGTAATCCTTGGGGATACATGTGATCCTACCAAAACTAAAGAAGGTTGGGATATCTCTATCCAAAACCTCTAAGAAGATATTAGATCAAGAAGCTTTCCTTGTAGGTGCAGTCAAAAACCTCCAACATCAAGGAAGGTTTTGCAAGTTGCTGCCAACTCTAGAAAGGGGAGCTCAAGGCAATAGTAGTACATGTCCGGATAGCCCTTTAGCAAATGTCCAGCCTCCAGCCTTGATTCACTTCCACACTGGTGACTTCTTCCATTTCAACTAGTTCTTCTATTTCTTCTACTAGTATAGCTCATGTATCAGCGGATAAGGGCATCAAATCCCTTACTCCACTCACTTTACTTTATTTCTACTTTGTACCTCCAAAAAATTGATGAATAAAGCTAGCTTGAAGTACATCTATGTCACCGATGGTTGTCTTCTTATTCTAATGATAACTCTTCAAGTCTAAATAACTATAACAATTTTGATCTTCCTCTTTTCGATTCAGTTGGACTTTCCAACTCACATACGGTTCACCTCTTGAGATAGACTTGGAATCATCCGATGAGGGTCCCAGGAGAAGCTGTAGGTGAGCACGATGTGCGGTAGAACCTTCCATTACCCCACAAGAGATCACCAAGTCAACCTCCATAGTGGTAGGTTCTACCTCCTAGGGCACCTCAAGATAGAGGAAACAAGTCATTTGCGAAGAAGAGAAATCCCTTCCACAGGATGCTCCACCATTGGATATGCTTGTGGAAGACTAGCCAAAGGTGGACTACAATATACTTTCTCATCTAAGAAAGTTGCCATCTAAGTTAAACATATATGATGCCTTATCTTATCCAAAGAGATGAGGGAATCACTAATCAAGGCTCTCCATGATCCCTAGATATGCTTAGCTCAGCTGACCGCTATAGTGAGGAAGCATATTATGCAATAGAAGCCCAAGGGATCCCCTTCATAGATGAAGACCTTTTGCTAGGGGGCTTGGAGCACAACCGTCTCGTCTACATCACAGTCGACATGGAAAGGTTTAGACTCGTCAGGGTTCTTGTGGATGCAGGTGCATCAGTGAACATTATGAGTCTAAAGACCCTTGCCTATCTGAGGATCGACATCTCCACACTTCGAGGTGATCGAATGATGTTGAGAGGATTCAATGATCAAGATGAGCGGGCTTTAGGTTCTATTGTGTTACCTTTGGAGATCGGTGACTGGAAGACTAAAGCCAAGTTCTACATCATTGATTCAATATGTCATTCACTGCTTTGCTCGGTAGGCTTTGGATATATCAGAATAAGATTGTTCCATCCTCCCTTCATCAGTGAATGAAGTTAATAAAAGATGGAATTGAATATCAAGTCAACGATGATGAAAAGCCATTTTCTATTAAAGAGTTTGATATTTATAAGGATGTGACCTACTATCTCCCTCAACACACCCTTTCTCGTGAACTTGGACAAAATTCAAATGCAAATATTAAAGAAAAATAAAATCAAGAAAAAGAAAAGATAAAAGAAAATGAAAAGAAAAATAAAAGTCCAAGTCCACAAGAAAGGGGAAATGAGAAAGAAATAGAGTATCTCATTCCACCCATAGTCCATTCCATCATATGGAAGTGGGTAGAATGGCTCAACCTCCACCGGGTAGAGCGGTAGAAAGCGAGGCATTTCTAGATGGGAGACCTAGTTGGCCTTGACCAGAGGTCATGTTCTAGTTCATGAGTACCCTACTATTCACATAGACTTGGAATCCAACTGAGGATGAGTCTAATGTGATTAGTATACCAACCCCTCTGGGTTCCATTGGAGGTGACTTTTGTTCCAGATAGATGAAGACCAGCCTCCAAGCAAAGCAAAGTATTTGAATCTAGTTTATGTAAAACTATTAGGCGTTGGGAACTTAGCTCTAACCTCACTTATCTCAAAAGTTGAAGGTTTAGTAGTTAAAGTCCCTAAGTCTTCCGGTGACATGAAGCAGAAGAAGTTCTTTTGGGATCATCATCCTCAAGTCCGAAGTGGATGTAGCTTGATACTTTTAAGGAATTAATGGAACTGCCTTTTGACTTTTACTCACCTTGTGTTCAAAATCTTACACAAAAAGGTTTAGTTCCTCACACATAGTCCAAGCACAGGTCAAAATACTTTGAAAAGCTTTGGAACAATACAGGCAGGGAAGCACAATCAAGAGCAGGACTAAGATTCAGCACAATGGGTCCAGTCGATGATGACGATTACTACTTGGTTGTTACCAACCATTTAGAGTTTGATAGGTTCTTCTCACACAACCCCAACTCTTATGAGAATGTGTGTTTAGAAACCTCAGATGATCCAAATGATCTTCAAGTCAAAGATGCACCTCCAGAATTTGAAGAAGAAATCCATTCAATAATAGACAAGCTCAAAGAAATCAACCTGGGATAGAAGAAAATCCCACGACATACATCAGTTCATTGTTGAATGAAGAAGAAACCAATGACTTAGTTAGGCTATTGACGAGTTTAAAGACTACATGGAGTTATGAAGAAATGCTAGATTATCTCGATATAGCTCCATAAGCTAGCAATGGACCCAATATATTAAGCAAGCTCCTAGGCGCATGTGATTAGAAATTGAACAGTCATTTCTAAAGTCAAGAAACGATGTTGGTTTCATTAGGGAAGAAAAATATCCTACCTAGTTAGCTAGTGTCATCCCAGTTAAGAAGAAGAATGGCCAAATTTACATTTGTGTTGATTTTAGGGACTTAAATAAGGCATGTCCTAAGGATGAGTTTCCTCTTCCTATACCAGAATTAATGGTGGACATTGCCTCATCTCATGTAGACTTCTCTTTCATGGATGGATCATCTAGCTCCAACCAAATTAAGATGTCTCCTAAAGATGAAAGAAACACTACTTTCCAAACCCCAATGAGAATCTTCTATTATAGGGTCATGCCTTTCAACCTTAAAGATGCTAGTGCTACATACCAATGGGCCATGACTCAGATCTTCAACGAACTCATCCATCATCATGTTGAGTGCTACGTTGATGATCTCGTAGTCAAATGCAAAGAAAAGGAAGACCACTTCTTTGATTTGAGAGTAGTTTTTGAACAGTTAAGACAATATAACTTGAAAATGACTCCCCTGAAGTGTGCATTAAGAGTAGCTTCAAGGAAATTCCTTAGGTTTGTTGTTCAACATTGGGGAATAGAAATAGATCATGAAAAGATTAAAACAATCTTAGAAATGCCACCTCCTAAGAGTTTAACTCAACTCAGATCCTTTCAAGGATGACTGGCATATCTAAGATGATGTATCTCCAACCTATCAGGGAGATGCAAGTCATTCACAGCACTTGTCAAAAAGGATGCCAAGTTCAAGTGGGATGATAAGTGTCAACATGCCTTCGAAGATATCAAACAGTACTTGGTGAAGCCGCCAATTCTCAGAGCCCCTATCCCGAGCAGGCCACTCATCCTTTATGCTGTTGCATTAGATGACTCGCTCGATGCTCTGTTGGCCCAAGCTAACGAGGAAGGAAAAGAGAGCGCTCTCTACTATCTCAGTCATTGTCAGATCCCAGCTGAAGCAAACTATCCACATATTAAGAAACATTGCCTAGCTTTGATCTTTGCATCCTAAAAGCTATGGCACTATATGTTTTCTCATATGGTATACTTGATCTCTAGGATAAATCCACAGTAGTATCTTATGACATTGCCAATGCTACTCAAACATTTGGCATGCTAGTCCATGATACTCTCGCAGTTTGATATCACATTTGTACCCCTCAGTGTGGTAAAAGGATAGGCACTAGCAAATTTCTTAGCACATATACCACTTCTTTCTGCTGATTCTCCTCTTAGTGACGATTCCCCTGATAAACAAATCATGAACTTAGGGGAGGCCGACAACGGCCGATGGGAGATGTAATTTGATGGTGCTGCTTCTTTTTTTAATGGTGAAGCACCATGATCTATTCTCCCAGGAAAGACAGGGGTAGGAATAGTTCTACTAACTCTAAACTGTGATGTGATGAGATTCTCATACTATCTTTCCAACCCCTGCACCAACAATGAAGCTGGGTATGAGACTTTGATTAGTGAGTTAGTCATCATTATCAGTGTCAAGAGCATCAATATCTTTAGGGATTCTCAATTGGTTATCAACCAGATTATCGAGTCATACAAGGTTCTCAAACCCAAGCTTCGTCACTACCATGAGTATACCATGAAGCTGTTGGCCCAGATTCTCGAAGTTACCATCTACAAAGTTCCATGAGCAGAGAACGCAGTAGCAGATTCTTTGGCCAAACTTGCCAAAGAATTGGCATGTCTTGAAGATGAGTCCATTCTAATAAGGGTCCAAAATAGAAAAGTCCTATCCCTTATTGATGTTGAACTCATCGATAGACTTTCTCTTCAAGGGGAGGTTGTTGTTGCCAAAATAGATGATGAGCTAGATTGGAGGCAACCATTTAGAGATTACTTGAACATTTGAAAATTACCTCAAGAGAAATCACAAGCCCATCAAGTGAAATAGAGAGCTCTCTCCTACGCTATTGTCGATGGCACCTTATACCACTGGTCCTTTGACCAGATGTGGTTTCGTTGTTTAGAAAAACATGAAGCTTGTGGCATTGTAACAGATGTACATGAAGGTCTATGCAGAGCTCATCAATATGGTCTGAATATGAAGATGAAGATCAAGAGACTAAGATATTACTGGCCTTCGATGATCATAGAATGTATGGATGTAGCTAGAAGATGCCATTAGTGTCAGGTGCACAGTGTGGCCCTCCACCAACAACCCAACATTCTATACCCTACATTGGCTTCATGGCCATTTGAGTGTTGGGGTACCGACATTGTGGGTCCATTCAATCCTCCTTCCTTAAAGGGTCACTGGTTCATTCTAGCTACCATCGACTACTTTTCCAAGTGGGTGGAAGCCATCTCACTCAGAGAGGTCACAGCTCAGCATGTGCATCAGTTTTTCAGGAATCATATCATATATAGGTTCGGGGTGCCTCGACAAATTATATTTGATAATGGTACTACATTCAAAAGCACGAAGATCAATAACTTTTCCAGAAGATACAATATAGACTGGAGATACTCTACCATCTACTACCCCAGAGCAAATGGCTTAGCATAAGTATTCAACAAAACTCTCATCCAGATATTAAAGAAGACTCTTGATGATATCAAATGATAGTAGCATGAGCAGTGGTTGAAGCCTTGTGGGCCTACCACACCACACACCAGACTTCGACTCAGTCTTCTCTATTTTCCTTAGTGTATGGGTATGAAGCCATTCTACCATTAGAAGTTTAGCTCCCATCACTAAGGACAACATTGGGTAACAAGATCACTTCAGAGAAGAATGCAAAGTTGTCATTAGAAGAGCTCAAAGGTTTGGAGGAAAGCCGCCTATGGGCGTGCCAAAATCTCGAGTTGTACAAAGCCAAAATGATTCAAGCTCACAACAAGCTAGTGACCAAGGTCTTTCAAAGTAGGAGAACTTGTTTAGTCCTAAGAAGACCAATTGTTGCCCGTCGAAAGATGGGAGGCAAGTTTGAACCTACTTGGGAAGGCCCCTATGGTATAGAGAAAAGCCTACCAAGGAGAATCTTATCAGCTTATTGATTGTAAAGGGGAACACCTGATTCTTCCAATTAATGGGCTCTATCTAAAGAAATATTACCCATGAAATGGATCAGGTTTGAAAATAATCATTAATAAAAAGAATAAAATCTGATTCCATTCATCAAATCTTCTCTTTTTTCGAAGCGTTGTTTGCTTGTCTTGCAAATTTGCCATGATGTGTTTAGGGTAGGTGTAAAAGTCTCTCAGTGGCATTATATCCCTCTTTCACAACATAAACACAACCTTCCGGTGCTATTAGAATAGGTGTGAGAGAGCTTAAGATGCATCCTATTTCGATTAGCACAACTAAGTTACGTGTAAGAGAACCCAAATGACATCTTTTCTTAGTCAGAAATCTCGATTGCTATCCGTGGCACCATTTCATCGAACTCTACATTGTGTTTAAGATAGGTGTGAGAGAACCCAAGAGGCATCCTATTCCTTTTAAGAAATGCAAAAAAAAAACAAATTGTTTATCTCAGGCTACTTTGAAGTGGGAGCAAGCCCCCTGTGGCTAGGTCGGGTCTACATGCTACCTCGCTAGTATGTTACCCCAGTGGTCATTTGTTGGAAGATGTGAGTCCCTGCGCTTTCTACCTAACTTAATCATTGCAAATCAACAAGCATCTTGTTAGTATGGTAGGCTTCACTTCCCAGCCAGTAAGCTACCTCCTGTTGACTTTGTTTAAGAAGATGTGAGTCCCCGTGCTTTCTTCTTGAACTTTCCATCATGCTCTAACTAGGTTGAGTATATTTGAGATTAGGGTAAGTTCCCAAGAGGCTCCTTTCCACTTTACTACTTTTGTGTTAATATAAGTTTTCTAGTGTCATTCACTCAATAGTCGCCCTAAGTTGGATGACACTTGTCAAGCCAAAGACAGACTATCCCAATAATTAGTTCCACTATAGAAGGATGTGAGTCCCTGAGCTTTCTTCCTAGGACGATTGTTGCAAACCGATGAGCACCTAAGGTTAGTTGATGTTTGCTATGCTGACAATGACTCACTTGGTGAGTACATCACTCTTGGCAGATATGAGTCCCCATGCTTTCTCCTTGAGTTGGACACCGAATACCTATTAGATATATGACTAGCCATGTCATCTTCTCTAGGGAGTTGGATTAAGTCCTTTAGTGGCCCCATCCCCTGTGGGCACTCTATTTGGATCAAGTCCTTGGCAAACCCATTTAAAAACTACTCAGGTTACTTTCGGATTAGATAATTCCCCTATCCTAGTAGCCACCCCTATGGTTGGAGAATTTGTTAACCAGATATGTAGATTCTCACTTGGTTCAGTAAATTTGAGATAAGTCTAGGCTGATATAAGCTCCTTCTCAGTTTGATCCCATGTAAACCAAGAGGGTCCACAATAAAACAAATTAAAATAAACAAATTAATTTGCTTATGGATTTGGAATTTAAGCCCCCAAAGGGCCCCTTTTCCCAAGCAGGCATCATATCTTTAGGGCAGTGTTAGCAAAACTCCCTATAGGAATTGCCTGACAACCTAAGTTGAGATAAATCCTCAGGTTAGTACTCACTCCATTCTTAGGGTTCAATCTATTTTTCCACAGACAGGTTACACCGACAACCATCCCGCTTTGGAGGATGTAATACTTTGATGCATTCTTTCTATCATGACTGCTGCAAACTGACAGGTAGCCCTAGGTAAGGTTTGATTTGTTGTCCAAAGCAACCGATCACCCCATTGGTCTTTCTTTGTGGAAGATGTGAGTCCCTGAGCTTTCTTCCCTTAAATTGATCATTACAAACTAAAAGGCACTCCTTTGGTCGGATAGTTCTCCCATCAGTCGGGAAGCTACTCCCTTTGGTTCAGTAAATCTGAGATAGGTCTTGGCTTCAATAAGCTCCTTCTCAGTATGATTCATTGTAAACCAATGAAATCCATCAAAACTAAAACAAAATCTAGAAATGAAACTATCTTTGGCTATGTTTGAGTTGATTTAAGTCCCAAAGCATCATTCACTCAATAGTCAGCCTTAGGTCGAGTTCGATTTGTTTCCCAATGCAACCGTTCACCCTAGTAGTTTCTTATTTCTAAAAGATGTGAGTCACCGCTCTTTCTTCTTAAAACTTGATCATTACAAACTGAAAGGCACCCTTTGATTGGATAGTTCTACCTTGTGTTGGTAGGCTACTCCCTTCGGATTAGTAAATCTGAGTTAGGTGCAGGCCACCACGACCCCTACTCAGTGCAGTTCATCGTAAACTAATAGGATCCATCATAATCAAAACAATCTAAAATTAAAATCCATCTTTGACTATCATTGAGATGATTTAAGTCCCCCAGCGACATTCAGTCAAATAGTTAGCCCTAGGTTGGGTTCAATCTGTTGCCTTGCCAATTGATTACCCAAGCAACTGGTCCCTACTTCAGAGGATGTAAGTCTACTTTGCTTTCTTCTTAGTGCAGCTGTTGTATAACAAAAGGCATCCCTTTGGTTGGCTAGTCCTACTATATGTTTAGTATACTACCCCTTTGGACTGGTGAACCTAAGTTAGGTATAGCCCTCCATGGCCCCTACTTAGTGCAGTTCATCGCAAACTAATGGGACCCATCATAAACAAATAATCTAAAAATGAAATCCATCTTTAACTATCCTTGAGCTTATTTAAGTCCCTCAGCAGCATTCACTCAAATAGTCAGCCCTAGGTTGGGTTCAATCTGTTGCCTTGCTAATAGATTACCCTAGCAACTGGTCCCTACTTTGGAGGATGTTAGTCTACTATGCTTTTTTTCTATTACAGCTGCTGTATACCGAAAGGCATCCCTTTGGTTGACTAGTCCTACAATATGTTTAGTAGACTACACTTTAGACTTGTAAACCTGAGTTAGGTCTAGGCCTCCATGGCCCCTACTTAGTGAAATTCATCACAAACTAATGGGACCCATCATAACCAAAACATTCTAAAAATGAAATCCATCTTTCACTATCCTTGAGTTGTTTAAGTCCCCCAACGACATTCACTCAAATAGTCACCCCTAGGTTGGGTTCAATCTGATGCCTTGCTAAAGCCCAGCAACTAGTCCCTACTTTGGAGGATGTAAGTCTACTACACTTTCTTCCTAGTACAACTGCTGTATACTGAAAGGCATCACTTTGGCTGGCTAGTTTTATTATATGTTTAGTAGACTACCCCTTCGAACTGGTAAACCTGAGTTAGGTCTAGGCCTCCATGGCCCCTACTTAGTGCAGTTCCTCACAAACTAATGAGACCCATCATAATAAAAACAAGCCTTATGTTAGGTTCAATATGTTGTCTTGCCAATATATTATCCCAGCAACTGGTCCCTACTTTGGAGGATGTAAATCTACTACGCTTTCTTCCTAGTACAACTATTGTATATCGAAAGGCATCCCTTTGGTTGGCTAGTCTTACATTGTGTCTAGCAGACTACCCCATTGGATTGGTAAATCTGAGTTAGGTCTAGGACCCCGTGGCTCCTACTTAGTGCGATCCATCACAAACCAACATGATCCATCTCCAAATCCAAAATATGAAACAAATCTAAAAATTTGAAACAAAATAAATCCAATGAATCCAAAGAAACAAACAAAATAATCAATCTAATTTAACCCTTTTGCTTCTCCTCAGTGAGATGCAAATTTTTCTAGTTCCCCAGCAGATCTAGAATTCTAATCCCTTAGGGGATTTCTCAACCCCACCTTTGTGGATGATTTGAACTTGCTTCCCTAGTGGAGAGTTCACTTTTCTATCCCCTGTGGAATCAAAATAAAAATAAATTAAACAAATAACAAATGAAAATAAATTCAACCCTCTCGCTCAGTGGAACTCAAATCAAATCTCTCATCCCCTTATGGATGATTTGAACTTGCTTCCCTAGTGGAAGTTTCACACTCTATCTCTTAGAGGATTCCTTCCTCTCTCTTATGTCTTAGACATAAGTAGAGCCACATTGCATTAGGTTCTAGATTCTTTCTACCCCTTGGGTTAAGGATAGATTGTTTCTGTTACTGCTTGTGATCTTTTGGTGTTGTTCATCATTTCGGCCAACACTAATACATGCAGTGTACCTGGTCAACCACACGATACCTATTGGGCTCCCTTCGTTGACCTCATTATTAGGATGAGCTCTCAACACCTCCATCTTAGACATAGGACTCCTTTTAGACTTTAAGAGTTCCATAGTCTTAAGACACATCTAGTGATTAGGTGGACACTCAACCTAGCCCTAGAAGACTTAGAAGAGTTTAGCCATAGGATTAGGTCATGCCTTAGGGGTGTTAGGAAACTTTCCCACCCTTTGCTTGAATCATTCCTCACTTTCCTTCATTCAAGTCAAACTCAAAATCAATCTTATTTGATTTTCTCCAAATTCAAATAAACTCCATATGATTGAAATCTATGATTGAAACCCATGATTGAAATCTATGATTGAAACTCATGATCAAAATCCACCAAAATTCTTAAGCTCAAATTTCCTTGAGTCCTTAATCTTCCCCTAAAGGACTTAACCAAATTTTAATCAAAACCTATTCAAATATTTGAGATTTTCTCATAATTCATTTATATCCTCATTTATATTCACATATATAAATGAAATATAAAATAAAACCAATCAATCTATATCCAAAATTCAAAATCAATTCATTAAAATTTTCCTAAGTCCCTTTAATTTTCCATTAATGAACTTAGTCAAAATCAACTCTAAACCAATCCAAACTCATGGTATTTTCTCAAAAATTATTTATATTATCATTTATATTCACATATATAAATGAAATATAAATATAAATCAATCAAATCAAACCCTCAAATTAAACTCCCAATTTAAAATTTTCATAAGTCCTTAATTTTCCATTAATGGACTTAGCCAAATCATGATCAAAATCAATTCAAATCCTTGGTAGTTTCTCAAAACTCATTTATATTCTCATTTATATTCAAATATATAAATGAAATATAAATATAAATCAATCAAATCAAGTCCTCAAATTAAATTCCAAATTTAAAATCTCTCTTAAGTCATTAATTCTCCATTAATGGACTTAGCCTAAATCTTGATCAAACCAATTCAAATTCATGGGATTTTCTCAAAATTCATTTATTTTCTCATTTATATTCACATATATAAATGAAATATAAATATAAATCAATCAAACTAAATCCAACAATCAAACTCCAAATCCAAAAATTTCCTAAGTTTTTTAAATCCCTCTTAATGGACTTAGCCCAAATCATGAATAAACCACTTCAAATCCTTGAAATCTTCTCATGATCCATTTATATTCTAATTTATATTCACATATATAAATGAAATATAAATTCAAACAATAAAAATCAATTCCGAAAATCAAACTCAAATCAACTCAAAATCCAATCTAAGTCCTTCAAGTCAAAATCTTGAACTTAGTCAAATCAACTTCAAATCAAGCCAAACTCTTGATTTTCTCTCATGATTCAATCAACCCTACAATCATGAGCTCATATATAAATCCAAGCTTCAATCAAACAATCAAAACCTAAGTCAAAAATCAAAGCCAAAACCCCTTCATATTCTTCCTTTGAATATAAAATTGTCAAATGAATCAAAACCCATTTGACTTCAAACCACTTGTAAATGGATTTACATTTCAATCATAAGTCCATAAACAAGTTCAATCAACTTCAAATCATGCTTTAAACCAAGCCATTTGACCCACTTAAGCTCACTTGATCCAAAGTAACCTAAAGTACCCTTATGAGCCAAATTCTAATCCTAACCAAATTGGATTGAACCAAACTAATCTATATCTCTCATTATGATCAACAATCATCATGGGATGATCAATCAATCAAATTGGGTCAAACCAAGTCAAACTTAAGGGTTGACCAAGTCAACACTTAACCCAAATTGAAACCTAACTTAGCCAAATTCTACCATAGGACAAATTGATTGAAACCATTGATCTAAGTTCACTCATGACCCATGTTCGAACTTGTCCAAGCCAACATTTGAGCCTAACCTAGCCCAATTGGCTACTTGACCCAAGTTGACCCAACTTGACCCAAAAAGTCAAAATGGGTCAAAACTTGATCTAAGCCAAATTGACTCAAACCAATGTGTCAAGTTCATTCCAAATCACTTGTTGAACTTGACCAAAGCCTCAATTGCCCAACTAGACCTAACCTAGCCCAATTGATCTTAGACCCAACATGACCTAAAGTGGTCGGGTTGAGCCAAATTTGAACTTAACCAAATTTATTGGAAACAAAGATACCAATCCACTCCATATGACTAACCTAACCTAAACCTACCCTTGACCTAACCCTAATAGGTCAAATGGGTCAAATAGGTCAACTTGACCCATTTAACCTAAATGAAGTCTTATGAGCCAAATTCAAAACTAATCCAAATTGACCAAACCAAAGCCACCAAAATATTTCAAATGGTCATATGAACTTGTCCCAACCCTTGGTTTGACCCAATTTGGCCAATTGGCCAACTTGACCCAAGTTGACCCATTTTGACCTAAATGGTTCAACATGAGCCAAACCTTATCAAATGAATTCCAAATATTATGAAACTTAGCCAAACCTAGTTTCTTCACATACCCAACATATCCAAATTAAAAAATTGACAAAATTACCATTCTACCCCTAAGCCATAGAATAAAATTTGGCTTAATCCATGGGTAATTTGGTCATACCCTCTTCATATCCACTTGAGGCTTTCCTAAAAGCTCAAAGGGACCTAGTGAAGAGTGGTGCACCCAACCAAATGGGTTTGGGTCAGCAAAATTGGCCCCAAGATCAAACCCGACCCGATGGGTCAAAATGACAAATTTAAAATCCATCTTCCACTTGATTTCAAGCACATGGGAGGTTGGAAATCCACTCCTTGGCTAAAATTGACCATGTGCACACTCTTAACTAATCAAACAACCCATTGCATAAGCTCCATTGATCAAAAATGGCAAGAGTATGGACGGTCGTCCAATCATTCAAGGGGGAGGGGGGGGAATATACTCCCCCAAATTCATTTCAATTCTAACTTCCCCTCAGTCAATTGAATCTAAGGAACTCAGAGAAAGCCTTAGAGAGTATTATCAAGCTTCTTAGATAGGATTTGAAGACTCCATTTGTCAGTTTTGAAGTTTGAAAATAGGGGAGGTCTATTGAAGAGCCAACTTCCTCTTCACTCAATTTCACTTCAATTGCTTTTGCATACTTCATCAGAGAGGAAAGTTGAGTGCACCTAAGCTCTCTTTGAAGTTCCAAAGGAAAGGAGAGACCTAGCTCAATCAAAGCCACAAGCTAGCTAAGCAGGAGGAGGTTCATATACCAATCCACTGAACCTCAAGTGCTCAAAACTTCAGCAAGGCTTCGTCTCGACTAGACAAAGCTTCTCAAAGGAAATCGAGCACCGATGATCACCTCCGGCGAGATATGGGATTTTTTGACCATTAAACTCAATGTTGTGTGGACCTTTATGAAAGAAATTTTAATACCATGGAGTTTTGACTGGTGGATGTGCCGCTCTTTAGCTTTAGATTGTCTGGGTTTAGTTTGGTTTGAATCCGAGCTCAATCGAGCTCAGATCTTCTCCTTGATCATGGACGGTCTCTATTGATCAAGGGGATAAACTTGGGATATCTCAGCCATCCATCCGTTCATTTTGGATGGACGACCAAGATAATTCCCCACATGTAGAAATCCCTTATCCATTTTAAAACCATGGGGAGATCTCTGGCTGTCCGATCAAACCATGTTCGCCACCAGCCACCATTTTGGATTTGACAACTTAAGTGAATCCCTCATGGCATGATTCATGTAAAGCACGTTGAACACCGCTACCATGTGTCGCGTCATGAGCAGTAGGGTTAGTTAAAATATTTTAATTAATTCTGATTAACCTAGGGATCTTCTAAAATTCATAACTCCCTCTACAAAATTTAAAAAATTATGAAATAAAATCCAATGGAAAGATAATTTAATCTAGCATATTTTAAAATTACTTTCAATGGGTTTTAAATTATAATTTTTTTTTTATTTTTGGTTTTCTTGGAAACATCATTTTGTTAATTACTTTTTAATTAATCCTCTAATTAATCCCATATTTCTTGGGAATGTTTTAGGGGATGACTTCTACCTCCCCTAATTTTCTTCGGATTTATTGAAGGGTTGATTAGAAGAATTGCATATAGATTTCTTAATTACCCTCCTTACATAATTAAGCATAGTTAAGGTGTTATTAGTGATTTTAATCCATGATTAGGGTTGATTAAGGTCAGATCCAGTAACTAGGAGATTTATGGAATGATTTTGGGGCATTTCTTTTAAGCTATTCCATAAACCCCATTTTTCTCTCCTTAATCCTCTCTTAATTAAGGGCTAATTCATTAATTATCCCCTTAATTAAATTCTAAAAATTCTAAAAAGTTCCAAAACTTAATTAATCTACTTTGGGTAGATGCTTAGGTGTTTAATAACCTAAGTTCAATTAAGGAAATCAAACCCCAATTCATATGTATGAAAGGGAGTTTTGACATTACTTAAGCTAAACCCCTTAGCATAATTAACTATTAATTATGAGCCAAATTGTATTAGGCCATTTTATTATTAGGTGCATTGCAAATTTAAATATCTTGCGAGTTTTTATTTCATCTCATTAACTAATAATTATTTGGTTAATTATTCTAAGGTGGTGTTGGTAAGGGTTAACAAAGTTAACTAATTCATACTTTAACCTAATTAATGCATAAAAATGAATCTAATCATCTAAAAATTAAATAAAAATATCCAACATATGTGGGAATGGGTTAGGAACAACAAATGCATCTCACCTTTTCAAAATTAAATCAAAATTTAAACTAAACAAAAATCACATTGAATTACTTTGATTTATTTTAAACTTTCTTATTCTATAAGAATTTCTTTAGGATTTAATTAAAGTGAGTTTGTTAATATGCTTTCATTACTTTGAATCTTTTCCCAACATGTTAAATTTGTATGTCATGTGGTTTCATGCATTCATATTTTTTAAATTCAAGTTTGAAATGAAATTGTTTACATTATGTCAAATTTTCATGTGTTGGCTAAAGTAAAAAATATGAGTGGCTATTATCACTACAAAACTCAAATTATTTTCAAAACATATAAATCAAATATCAAATCTAAAAGTATGCTACTTATATTCTAATTATAAGCTTGCATGTGAAAGATTATAAATGTATGTTTAGCATAGGTTTCCTTTCTCGGTTATGTTAGCATAATTTTGAATAGGAGTTGGTAAGATGTAGGATTCATTTGAAAGAACCTAACACTTACCAAATTCCATACCCTATTCATCCTTATACTATCACCTAAGAAGGGTCACCTATACTTGCATATATAAATTGCATAAATAAAATGAATCCATTAGTACAACTTTTGCATTCTCTCTTTCCATTTCATTTCTTTTATACATATGTTTGTATTTAAGGAAAGTGGTATATTAGTCTAGGCAATCCCTAGGTTTCGAGGCTTTAAGTAGCCCTAAGTAGGTTTTATACCTTACACCTCTGGTTAGCAATGGCTCTGAACTCACTTATGCCTTTCATACTTTCATGTGTGTATGAGAAAATTGGATAAAGAAACCCTTTTCTACTTAAGAAAAATCATGCATATTCAATTTCCAAATTTCCCTAAATGGATTACTTAACATGCACCATAAAGTTTGTTAAATATTATCATTTTTATGTATAGATATTCTTAGGGCCCATCCATATGCATGTTATACATGTTGGGCAAGAAATGAAGTAATGTGTGTTATGTGAATTTTAATTCATTTTATTTAATCTTAAAATGTCTTTCTTTTTGAATAGGTTTGTTTAGAATTTATCTAAACTTAGGATTAATTAAAATATTTAATCAAAACATTCACATAAACAAAACTAAAATGTGAACCTACTTTAGAAATTACTTAGGTTGGGGAAGGAAAGAGAAGTTCTCTTCTCTTTCCCTCTCTTCATAACTTAGTAATTAATTGTAGGATCCACTTAAACCAAATAAAAACATGAAATAAAATCAACCCAAAATAATTAAACAACTTAAATGAAACCCTCCTCTAAGTTGAACATGTTTTCACACCTAGAAAATTTGAACCTAAAGCCATAGCTAAGCATACCACACAAGCCTTCAGACCACACACATTAGCCTAAGTCACCACTTCTAGCCTTCAGTTAGGTCGGTGCATGGTTTGATGCTTTATTTTATTTTGTGATATATATTTTAGATTGAATGTTAAGGTATATGCTCATAGAATGAATGGTAGGATGCTCTTAGTCTAACTATTCTTTTCTACAGGGGATTATGCTTAAGGGGCGCTATCATAAATAAAAATATAAAATTATTTTGCTTGCAGGTGCTTATACCCCTAAGCATAATCCATAGGCCAGATGAACTTAGTCACCCATGTGTGGGGTGATAAGTCAAATATACATGCTTGGGATTTGTGTGATTTGTTTTAGCTAACCTTTATTTTGCAGGTATTGGCAAGATTAACCTTTTCCTTTCCATGTAAATTTTTGAAATTAGGATTTTGGAATAATTTTTATGGGGATTAGGATGAGCATTGGTCATAAGATCCTATCTTATGTACCATGTAAAGCCTTGGAGCATCTACCTGCCAACCATCCAAAAGAAAGAACCCAAGAAATAAAGAAGAAAAGAAGAAGAAAGAAGAGAAGAAGAATGAAGAATAAAGCTTGAAGACCACCACAACAATGAGTTCCTTGCTTAATTGTAATGTAATTCATTTGTAATCCGGGTTGTATAAGGGTAGAGCTCGGCTATCCACATTTGATATTTTTGGGTTTGTGCGGTGGTGTCCGACCACAACGGTCTTTTATTCTTTTTTCCCTTAGCTTTATAAATTGATTAATAATTTGTTTATCTTGTGTATTAAGTGGCATGCTTTTCCTAGTTTCTTCCTTGCTTTATGTATGGTCCGGATGTGGATTAGGCTCTTAGAGAAAAATATATCTTTTACCCAACTTAACAACTCAAAATTAAAATTAAATAACTCATAACCTCACCTAAAGGATAGGATTAAAATCAAGATAAAAGACTTAGCAACTCCTTAGCTGGATGAGCATTTCTTTTATAATATCATGCACAATAACATCTTATTTCACTCTTGATTGGTAGGCTTCCACCTTTGTCAGAGAAACTTGGCATGACCTGTGATAGCCATGATGGAAACACACCTCTTCCCTTCTCGCTGATTTTGTTCAATAACTTTATTTCTCATACATTAGGCATATGAATCCTATTAACCTGAGTCAAAATGATTGTCCAAAATGAAATTTGAATTGCATTAGATTTAGGTCATTTGAAGCATATCCTTTACAAGTTCTAGTCTCTTTAGGGAGTGAGTTTAAGGACTTAGTCTCTTTCTAAATAATAACAGCCTAGCTATGTTGCATTAAGCATATGACTTGCTTACATGTGTTTAAAATTATAGGAGGAGTTAGTTGGCGGCCACCCTCAGGCGGTTGTAAGTCCAAGCTGTCAGGTATTTTGTCCTCTCTTGTGAAGGCAAACCAATTACCCATCTTCACCTAAGATTTAGGTTGTGCTTTCGACCCTTGCCAAAGCTCCCTAGCTTTAGGTTATGAGGTTGCTTTTCCCCTTTGTGGTCCATAAGCATAAATCCTCACCTCTTAGGCATTTCCATAACCTTGTATAATGGAATTGTAAGCCCTAGCATTCTAATGAAAAATTTAACTCAAATAAACTAAATTAATTTCAAAAATATAAAGCCCAACCATACGGTAGTTTGAGATGCTCACTAAGTTTCCTAGCATCATGAGCATCTCCTACTTATTCCCATTTGGCTTCGATAATAAATCTCTCTATGATCGATCCCATTTGATCTTTCAAAATAAACCAATCGATTGATAGTACTTTCCTATTGAAATCTTTAAAGACAATGATCATTTGCATTAATCAAGAGTTTTCCTAAGGAATCTCCATTCTTTAGGATGTAATTAACTATGGAGGCTTGACCCTGTAGGGAACTTAACGATCCTGGTTTAAAATAAACCTTGCTTTACTTTTCCATGTAAAGTAGGGGAAGAACCTCTTGTACACTTCAAAGACCCAATGTCCTGAGGAGTCCTTATTTTGGTGATTAGGTCCATTGTAGGGTGGTGAATTCTATCTTTCAAGATAGTACATCTCTCCTTGATGATGTAATCGATCACCAGAATAAGCACATCTGTGGATCTGTGTGGCTTCCTAAAAAGATGAATTTTCATAGTCTTGTCTTTCCTTTCTCACCACATATTTGAAAGGCAACTCTATAGAAATTTTTCACCACACCAACACATGCAAACTTATAGATATCTATAAATAGCATCCCTCCATTTATTATAATTGATTTATGGGCTTTTGAAAATAACTTTTGATTTAGTAGTGATAATAGCCACACCTATTTAATTTAAATCAACACATGCAACTTGACATAAAAGAAACCATTTCATTTAGTTAATTTTAAAAGAAATGAATGCATGATTACACATGATAAGCAACATTTAACTTAGTTGGAAAGTAATGAAAGAACATAAGCACATGATCTCATTTATTCCAATTAATTCCTAAGGACAATCATACCAAATAAGGCTACTTAAGATAAACCAAAGTTCTTTAATGTCATTTTTAGTTTTGAGTTTTATTTGATTTAAGAAATGTGAAAGAGGTTTGCTGGTCCTAATCTCATTCCCCATGTGTAAGTTAATTTTGGTTCAATGAATAAGTAATTAAGTTGATTATATGATTTAATTAAGTTAGGGTATGAATTAGGCCAATTAAGTAACCCTTACCTTCATCACCTTAAGTTAATTAACTAATTAATAATGAGCCAATATGATATGCAACCACATGGAAAGTAAATTTGCAATGCTCCTAAGAAATGAAAGAAGTCTAATGCAAGGCTCATGATTAATAGTTTATTAAGCTTATAGGATCTCACTTAACTACTTTTATGGTTTTCTCAAACATGTGAGTTAACCATAATTTCATCATCTCTCACTTTGGGTTATTAAATACCCAAAGAGCTACCCAAGAATAAATTAGAGAATTAGATTCAATTAAATTAATTAAGTTTATTAATTAACTAATTAAACCTTAATTAACCTTAGCCAATCAAAGCGAGATGGGCTTAGAGAAAGAGACAAAGAAAGGAGTCCAAGTCTCAATCCCTAAATCTTCTGAATTAATTAATTAATGTTCACGTATGATTTGGATTTCTAATTAATCTTGTTAATTAATTAATTAAGGGGTGTTAAGTAATTAATTATTTAAGAGGGATTAGAGGGACTTTAAAGAAAAGATTGGAAGGGAAAGTCCCAATCCATTTCCCTAAACTTCATCATCATTAACAGAGGTTAATGAGCTTAATTGATTGATTAATTTACTTAATTATCACTAATTACATTAGGAAAGTGATTAAGACTTAATCCATTAGTTTCCCTAATTAAGAAACTAATAAAATCCTAGAAAAATAGGGGAGGTAGAGGTCATCCCCCTAAACACACATAGAAAGTTTGAGATTAATTGAATGGTTAATTAGGGAGTAATTAAGCTAATTACATTTTTAATTAAACCTTAATTAAACCAAATCCTCTATTCAAAATCAATTAATGATAATTTTCTTGGACTCTACTCTAAAATATCTTTAAAATGAGCCTAAGTTTGTATTTTTTGGATTTTATTGAATTAGTTATGAATTTAGGGTGTTTTAGGATTAAAAATAAATTATTTTGCCCTAATTAAAGCCTTAATCCTGTCGGGCCATGTGGTGGCTGACGCGGCGTGCTTTCCATGTGACACGATGGGATTCGCTATTTAAGGTATCACATTCGAGTGCTGACTTGCATGGTGGAACACGTGGTAACTTTGTGGACCGTTTGATCTAAGAGCAGACGACCATGACTAAACCCGTGGTTTTGAATGATTAATCATAGGTTCTAAGCGTGATTAGATCAGGACCATCCATTATGATCACGCAGGATGGACAGTCCATGATCTATCTCCTCTCGAGCATTGAACAATGGCTACCATCCATCGATCGCCGCTCAATGCGAGCCCACCTGTGCTCGGATGGAGATGAAAATAATCCCACACCTTCAAGGAAGCACGACAATTAAATCCAACAATGGAAATCACATGACATAAAAATTTCTTTCTAAAAAGACCAAGCTATTTTCATTCAAAGATCGATTTTAATTGCATACCTCACCAGAGCTTATGATCGACATCCTAATGCAAAATTACATTAAAAAATAGGAAAATTAAATCTAACTACACCTATAAGACAAATGTTAGCTAAACACACTATACAACCCAAGCAGTTATATGAATAATTTGGACTTAGCACCCCACACATGGGTAACCAAGCCCACCTATCCTAACGTGGGTTATGCTTAGGGGCTAAGCAACCTGCACAGTAAATGCATTTATATTTTTATTATAGTGACCCCTTAAGCACAACCCCCTACAGAAAATATGATTAGGCTAATCATGGCCTCCATCTAGTTTATGAGGCTTACACCATATCATCCAGTTTAAAGCATAACATCATACATACAACACCCTAACTTAGCACTAGAAGTGGTTACTTAGTATTCTGATGTGTGTGCTTAAGGCTTGTGTGGCAAGACTTTACTCAGATTCTTCAGTTTAAGTTTCAATTTGGAGTTTGAATTTGTTTAAATTTTACCTTTGGGTGATTTCAATTTGAATGATTTAATGATTTATTTTTCATTTTTATTTCACTTTTATTTGGTTAAAATGATGTTTAGGTTTTCAAGAATGAAGAGAAGAGTGAATTCCATTTATAGACAGAACTCATCATATTCTACATCCTAACTCCTAAAGAATCTAACTAAGGTTCTTAAGTATCTTAATTAGCCCATTTGAATTTGTGTATTTGATTTGATTTGATTTAGAATTTATAATTTGAGTTGCTTTAAGTATTTGATTAATTGAGTTTGGATTAGATGTTTCAATTTAATTACATCTTGATAATTCCACATCCTTAAAATCTAATGAAGTTTAAGTTTGTTTAAATTTATGTGTTTTTGATTGATTAATTTAAGCTTAGATGTTTTGGTTCAATTATATCTTGATAATTCAATATCCATAATCTCTAATGAAGTTTAAGTTTGTTTAAATTTATGTGTTTTGATTTATTAATTTTAGATTAGATGTTTTTGGTTTAATTAAATCTTGATAATTCAATATCATTTATCTCTAATGCATTTTAAGTTTGTTTAAATTCATGTGTTTTTGATTGATTAATTTTAGATTAGATGTTTTGATTTAATTAAATCTTAATAATTCAATATCTTTTTAAATTAATATATAATTCTTTTCTTTGGTTATGGTTATGTGACTTAACTTTATGTTTATCTCATTTGATTATGGTTCATTTATTTGTAGTTTGATCAGATTAGATTAATTGAGATTTTATTTTGATTTTAATGGAGTTTTCTTGTAATTAGGATTTTATTTTTAATCTCATCCATTTGTCTTGTTTATCAAAGTTTGGTTTGTATTTTGATTTCATACATTGGATAGTTAATTAGTTTATCTTATTTAAATAGGTTGAATGAGATTTGACTTGATTACATATTAAATTAATGAGTCTTTCTTAATTTAATTTAATTTGAATTGATTAGATTTATTAGTCTATGAGTTTTCTTAGGTTCAATGTGATTATATCATTTGTTTAATTAAGAAGTGTATTTATGTTAATTATAAAGATTTGTTTAATTTTTAATTTGTTTCATATTTGTTTAGGTTAATGATGTAATTAATGACTTAATAATTTAGGTTTAATTTAAGTTTTGATTAATACTTAATTGTATTTAAGTTTGATTAAGTTTAAGCTTAATATGATTTATTTGATTGACTTAATTAGCTTATTTAAGATGTGTGATCAAATTAATTAGTAGATTAATTAAGTGTTTGATTTGAATTTGATTTAAAAAGTTAATTTGGTTCATTAAGATGATGGAATAATTCATTAAGTTTGCATTAATTATGTGTTTATTCAATTAGATTAGCTTAAGGGTAATTAGTTTAACTAAGAAGTGTGTTTAAGTTAATTATTAAATTAAATAAAGATTTATTTAATTTTTTAATTTAGTTTTATATTTATTTAGATTGATGCTGTAATTAATGACTTAATGACTTATGTTTAATTTAGGATTTAATTGTTATTTAATTGCATTTATGTTTTATGAAGCATAGGTTTAATATGATTAATTTGATTAACTTAATTAGTTTACTTGAGGGGTGTGATTAATTATTAAATTTAATTAGGGGTTTGATTTAAGCTAAATTTAAGAGTTAGCTTTAACGTAATTAATTTGATTCATTAAGATGACGGATTAATTCATTAACTTTTCATTAATTAAATGTTTAATTGATTAAGTTTGATTAAGGGTAAATATATTTTTAAATCATTTGATTAATTAAAGGTTTGTTTAATTAGAGATGAATGACTTAATTGCCTACATATGACTTGATTGATTTGATAGTTTTAGTTAAGCATTTACCTAAATTTTGTTTATTAAGGGGTTATCATTTTTATTATCATTTGATTAGATTAAGTGATTTAATTATTTATTTTTATTTCAATTAAATTTAATTATTCGTAATCATAGTTAGTTTTGATTTTCTTCATTTATTATGTTTATTAGATTTCATTCATATTTGATTTAGTTGTTAGGTTTATGTATTAATGGATAATTAATCATCTTACTTCAAATGGATTGATTTTTAAATGTGATTTAATCATATCTTAATTAAGTTTACTTCAGCTTTATTTGGTTTAATTTGATTAATATTAAATGATTACGTTGAATTGGTTTATTAATAAATTTGATTTTTAGTTTATTTAATGAGTAATTAGTTTCAATTTATTTATATTCATCAAGGAGTTTCATATGATTAAGATTCCATGCTTAGTGTAAGTTTAGTTTATACTAGTTTGACCCATATTAAAGTTTCTTAAATTTGTTTTTTTAGTTTAATTTAAGGTTTAATTATTTAATTGAGTTTTATTAATTTAATTTGGTTTAATCATATTTAATTTAATTTCCTCTAAGGATGATATTTTTTTGATTTGAGGTTTGATTAATGACTGCTTAAGCGTTTTTCCATTTCTGGTTTTGACTTGATATTTAAATTATTTTTAGATTATGTTTTAATCAATTCCTTAATTGATTAAACTTTAAACTTAAGTGTTTGTTTGGGGTTCATTAGGATTCAAAAAATCACATTATTTTCTTAAGAATCCTAGATGTCAACTAAAACGATTTAAACCATTTTGAAGATTTTTGTAAATTTCTAAATTTTATATTTGATTTAAGTTATTAAAAGAACAATCTGAACTTCAAAATTTAATTCCTTCCAATAGAGAAGTCTTTTTCACTTGATATTATTATGGTAGGTGTGTTATAACTTTAATTGCAATCCCTGAAAATTTCAACTTAATCTGAAATGTATTTTAGATTTAATTAATGAAATTTAATTTTTACTAAAACTCCAATTAAGCTCAAAATACTTAGTGAAATTTGTTTGTAATTTTTGGTTAAGTATTTTATTTTCTATGAATTTTTTAAATTTTAGGTGATTTAAATTAATTTTTTTTCAGAAAATCGCTGTGGCGTTGGCGGCGCATATAATGCAGCGGTGCCGCGCGGCGTCGCGGTCTGTGGTCGTGCGGTGTCGCTCGACCATTTGGATCGATCAACGGCAGTGACCCGTAGTTTGCTCCGGATGATCCAGATTAGATCACGTGATCCAGAGGCCAGGTTGGCACGATAGGTGTGCGAATTGAGCCGTCCGATCACCGGAACCATGCGATCGGACTATCCAGATCGCATTAAGCGTCAAGGCGAATCATGAAATCGAAGCCCAATCCAACCGCGGGATCGGATGACGGCTATAGCCCGCCGGTGGTGAACAATAAAAATAGCTATTTTTTTTTGCAAAAATGAGAGTTTCTAAGTGAAAACTTGTCCAATTGGACTCGTTTTTGTGTCGATTTGTATGGAAAAAATTTTATTTTCTAATTAGGATAATTTAAAGTAAAAAAGCAGGATTATCTAGGATAGATTCCTAAAAATTGTGCAAAAAATCATCATGAAATGAAGGATCCTAAGGTCGGCTACGGTTTTTTAAGGTTACCTCACGGGGGATAATTTTTGGTGGCGGTGGTGACTCGAGCGCACTGTCGAGTGAGGGAAGAAGCCTTGGACTGAGCTTAGATCCTCGCCTTCACGTCGAAACGAAGTATTTTTTGGTGCTTGTCATTTCCTCACCTGAATCCACCCAGTTTTGATGTTTTTGGCTCAAGAGAGGTGGGGAAGTAGTGTTTAGTTTCTTTGGGGACCTCTTGGGGGCTGAATAGAGGTAAGAGGAAGAGGAGTGAAGCCTCATTTCCCCCTCTTTTATAATGGCTGAAAATCCAACCTTTTTTGAATTTTTTGGCTTCAAAGTATTATGATCTTGCTTGGGGTGGTTGGGATGGATGATGGATTGATTGAGAACTTTAGATTTTTAATCCAAAGCCCTCTCTTTCTGCCATATGATTAGCTCCATTGAATGCAAATGTTAGGGCAGAGTTAAATGCATGTGATGGGGAGGATTAAATGAGGTTGGGTGGAATCCTATGTGGGGGAGGATCTATGAGGGATTTAATTGGGTTGGGTTGATTTTGGGCTGATCCCAAATGGTTTTGGTCAAGATTGTTCAGCCCCCTAATGGGTCATGGCTTGGTTTTAAGGGATTTGGCTCGATTTGGGTCATTTGGGTCATATCGGGTTAGGTTGACCAATCGGTCAAATTGGGTCAAACCAAGGCTTAGGTTAGGTTCAAATGATAATTTGAAGAGTTTTGGTATGATTAATTTAATTTAATTTGGCTTAGAATTAATTTTGGCTCATTTTGAATCAAATAGGTCAAATGGGTCAAGTTGACCAATTTGATCAAAATTAGCTAAATTGTCTTAAGTTATGGGTTGATTCATGTTCAATTGGCTAATTAAAAATGAATGTGGTCTTTAGTTTAAATCAATTTGGATTTAATTTAAATTTTAGCTAATTTGACTCTTTAGGTCAATTTGGGCTAGGTTGGGTCAAGTTGACCAATTGGTCAAATCAGACTCAATAATGGCTTTGGTCAAGTTCAATGATCAAATTGGAATGAACTTGAGCCATTAGTTGCAATCAATTTTGATTAGATCATTATTTGACTTGATTGGATCCTTTAGGCCTATTTGGGTCAACTTGGATCGAATAGCCAATTGGGCTGGGTTTGGCTCAATTGGTGGTCAAGTCATATTTAAATATTGAGTTTGGGTTGATTCAAATCATTAGTTTTAATCAATTTGGTGTAGAATGAGTTTTGGCTAATTTTGGTTCATTTGGGCTATGGGTTGACTTGGTGAAATGACTAAGTTGACTTGGTTTGACCCAATTGATTGTAATTGATCATCCTAGGGTGATCAACAATCATGGTGGAAGGTTTTGGTGAGCTTGGTTCAATCCAATTTAGGTTGGATTGGAAGTTAGCTCAAATGGGTCCTTTAGGCCACTTTGGGTCAAGTGGACCTAAGTGGGTCAATTGGTTTGGTTTTGGTTTTATTTGAGTTTAATTGAACATATATATGAGCACTAGATTGAAATATAAATTCAACGTCAATCAATTTGGAGTCCAATAAGTTTTAGCTCAACTGAAAGTTTTAAGTCAAAAGGGCTAAATTAGGCTTGACATGGGTTGACTTGAATTTGGTTTGATGATTGTAGATTTTATTTATATTTGGATAAATGATCAAATGAATGATTGATTCGAGAGAAAATCCATTAGTTTTGACTTGATTTGGATAGAACTTGGCTAAGTCCAAAGAATTAGCTTAAAGGGCTTAGATTGAGTTTGGATTTGATTTTCAATATAGTTTTGGTCATTTTAATTTGGATTTCATTTATATTTGTGAATATAAATGAAGGAATAATTGATTTATAAAGAGATCAATTGAGTTTGATTTGATATAAAGGGAGTTTTGGCTAAGCTTATGAAAGTGGTTCATACGGCTTAGGAAGGGTCTTAGGATTTGAATTTGATTTTGGGTTTCAATCATTTGGAGTCAATTTTAAAATTAGATTTGGGATTTGAATTTGAATTCAAGATTTATTTTGAGATTTGAATCTGGGTTTGATTTGAGAAAGTGTATCAAGATTGGGTTTAGGCTATAGGATAAGTAATTTCCTTAATCCCTAAGGCATAGCCTAATCTTATGATTAACACTTCTAAGTCTCTAAGCTTAGTTTAAGTGTTCACCTAATCACTAGATGTGTCTTATGACTAAGGAAATCTTAGTGTCTAGAAGATTCTTAAGTCTAAGAGGATGGGGTTGAGAGCTCACTCCAAAAGTGAGGTCAACACGCATCCCGACCATTCATCAAATAATGAAGAAACTAGAAAAATCATGTCATCCTAATTGCGCAATTATAAAAAAAACATCAATCAATTTATAAAATTGGTGCAAAAGAATAAGAGGCCAATATGGTCGGGCTCCACTGCACAAACCCGAAAAGGAAAATGGGTAGCCGAGCTCTACCCTTATACAACCTGGATTACAAAAGAATAATTACAATTAAAAAGGAATTCATGTTATGGGGGTCTTCATTCTTCATTTATTCATTTTTTTTATCTCTTCCTTTCTTTATTTCTTCCTTTTGATTTTACTCCATTTTTCCTTTTGATTTTTCTTGAGATTTGGTTTGCTCCAAGGCTTCACATGGTACATAAGACATGGTCTTATGACCAATGTTTTCCTTAATTCCCTTTTAACATTCATTCCAAATTTCAATTGCAAAATTTACATCAAAATGGGAAAGATAAATCTAACTAAACCTATAAAATAGAGATTTGCTAAACATACCACACAACCCAAGCAATTATATGAATAATTTTGATATAGCACCCCACACATGATTCACCAAGTCCACTTGTCATAGTTTGGATCATGATTAGGGGTTTAAGCAACCTGCAAAATAAAATCAGTTATGTTTTTATTACAGCGCCCCTTAAGCACAATCTCCTGTAGAAGAAATGATTAGACTAAGATCGTCCTATCAGTCAGTCTACGCACATGCACTCTAATCTAGTCTAAAAATATTACATCATAAAATAAAATCAGGCATCAAACCATGCATCACCCAAACATAGAGCAATAAATGGTGACTCAACCTAATATATGTGCCTTTTAAGGCTTGTGTGGCATGTCTTAGCTATGCTTTAAGGTTAAAATTTTCTAAGTGTGAAGGATTCAACTTAGAGGGTGGTTTTATTTTAAGTGGTTTAGTTGATTTGTCAATTTTATTTGATGATTTGATTTGGTTTGAATGAATCTACATTTAGTTACTAAATATTGTAAAGAGAAGAAAAGAGAAGGGAACTTCTCTTTCATCCCTACCTTATGTAATTTCTAAGGTAGATTCATTAAAAATTTTTCTTTAGTGAATGTTTGATTATGTGATTTAATTAACCCTTAGTTTAGATTTGTTCTAAATATAATAATTCAATAAGAAAGTCATCTTAGGGTTAGTTAAGGTGAATTACTATCACATAACACACAATCATTTATTTCTTTCCAGCATGTATGTCATGCATGTGAATAATCCTAAACATGTATATACATATAATGCAAATCTTAGCACACCTTACTGGTGAATGCAAAGAGATGTTGTTTAAGAAAATTTGGATATTCCATGAATGCGGTTTTTATTATGTAGAAAAGGGGGACTTCTTATCCATTAACAAAATGCACATCCACATATATAAAAGACATAGGTGAGTACAGCACCATTGTTTTCTACATTACGGGTGTAAGGTACAAGACCCACTTGGGGATACCTAAAGCCTCACAACCCCGGGATGTCCAGACTAATATATCACTTTTCTTAAATACATGTAAATGTATAAAAAGGAACAATTGGATGAAGAATCATGCAAAAGATTATGTTTGGTTTGGTTGTGTAATTTACATGTGTAAATGTGAAGATCCTTCTTAAGTCATAACATAGAAGTGTATAGGAATAGATTTAAGCAAGTGTTATGTTCTTTTCAAATGAATTATACACTTTGCAAATCCTATTCAAATCCATCTTAAGAGAAGAGAATAAAATCACATAATAAACATCTTATGCTATAATCACATGCAAGCTTATAAGTACTTATAAGTAGCATCACTTCATTTATAATCTTTGATTTATAGGTTTTGAAAATACTTTTTTGGTTTAATAGTGATAATAGCCACTCATATTCTTAAATTTAGCCAACACATGCAATTTAACATAAAAGGAAACATTTTATTTAATTGATTTTTCAAAAGAGATGAATGCATGGTTTCATATGGCAAACAACATTTAGCATGCTTGGAAAGAAATAAAGTGATGTAAGCATATGACTTCATTCACCCTAATTAATTCCTAAGACAATCCTATGAAATAAAATTATTTAAATTGAATCAAAATTCTATAAGAGATTTTTTTTATTTTTTTGAATTTGATTTTGACTTAGAAAATGTGAAAAGAGTTTGCTGGTCCTAACCCTTTTTCCCCATGTGTGAATTGGTTTAGTTTAATTTTAGAACAATTAGGTTGATTTTATGTTTTACTTAGGTTAAGGTGTGAATTAAATCCATTAATTAACCCTTACCTATACCACTTTAACATAATTAAACAAGTAATTATGAGCCAACATATAATATGCAACCACATGAAATTTAAATCGATAATTCACCTAAGAAATAAAGGGGCCTAATGCAATTGGCTCATAATTATTAATTAATTAAAATAAATGGGATATGATTTTCTCAAACTTACCTTAGAAAAGAATTTCAATAAGTACTTTCATAACCTTCCCATACATGTGAGTTGGATATGATTTTCTCAAACTTACCTTAGGCTTTTAAACACCTAAGGATCTATCCAGCAAGAGATTGATTAACTCCAAATTGGCTTTGAAAGTTTGATTAGTCTAATTAAGTAGATCATTAGTGTATTAATCCTTAATTATGTTAGGATTAAAGAAGAAAGGGGTTTAGAGAATAACTTAGGAAAAATATCTCAAACCCATTCCATAAACCTCCTCCTTAATTAAATAATGTTTAATTATCTCAATTAAGGGATTATATCACTATTGATATGATTAATTACTCTTAATTATATTAAGGGGGCGATTAGGGGTCCATTAATTAATTTCCCTAATTACTCATTGATAAATTCCAAAAAAATTAAGGGAGGCATAAGTCCTCCTCCTAAACATGCGTGAGAGATTAGGAATTAATTAATTAATTAATTAAAGAGTAATCAAGGTGATTAAATTTTTAATTAAACTCTAATTAAGGAAAATTCACTATTTAAAATTAATTAGAAATAATTTTATTGGATTCCCCTCTAAAATTCCCTTTAATGAGCCTTCATTTATATTTAATTATGATTTTATGAAGTTTTTGTGATTAATGGATAATTAAAATAGCCTAATTAATTAACTAATCCCATCGGCACCATGTGGACTGCTGAAGCGGTGCGCTTTCCACATAGTGTGATGGGATTGGTTATTTAAGTTATCACATCATGCGCCACATTAGCTAGCAACACAATGTACTTCCCCCTGGGCCGTCCAATCAAAGATCGGATGGTCAGAATTAATCTCGTGGTTCTAAAGGGCTTAAATTAGTGGATCTGATCAATTTGATCAAGGTCATCCATCCAAAATACATGGGATGGAGGACCCATGATTCATCCCGCTGGGAGGCGAAGGTGGTGTCCCCCCACCGATCGAACTCACCTAAGCTTCTTAGGTGGGGTTTATCCCACACCTTCAGAAGGAGTAGGGAAGAACATCTAATGGCTAAAATTTGATGAAGTGAAGATTTCTTTCACAAAAGACAAGAAAAATTTCCTAAATCTACAGTTTCAGGTCCATACCTCACCGAAGCTCACGACCGATGGTGAATTCAACTGAGGTAGTTTCTTCTAGTAGAGACGAAGCCATGCTGAAGTTTTGGCAAGTTACCTCCCCTCCACGTGTCTGTGGACCAAGCCTTGCCAGAAAGATCACTGGAGTTGGTTGAAAACACCTCTGTAATGGCCGGAGAGCTTGGGAGAAGGTTGGCTCAAGCTTGATTGGCTCTAGTGAAGGTGTGGGAGAGGTTGATTGAACATTTTTTGGGAATTGAGTGAGTTTGCTAAGTTGAATTCTCCTTCAGCTTAGGTTGAAAGAAAACAGGGAAATCCAAAGGTGGGAGAGCTTAGAGAACTTGGGGGATGCACTGGGATTACTCTAGAGTGAAGTCAGACTAAATCTGTGTGGTTTGCAAAGAGAATGGGGGCGTATACCCCCTCCCACCCTTGATCAAATGGCTAGAAATGAGCTAAGCTATTATTTTTTTTGAATCAAATGGCAAAGATTGGGAGCTCGAGCCAGGGAGTTAGGCATGCCAAGTGTCTTCCCTTGAGTTTAGGAGGTTTGACTTGAACCAATGGAGGTAGGGAGGTGATTTCACCTCCCTTTGGGTCATTGGCGACCCAACCATGCATGGCATGGCATGGGTGATGCCCTAGGTGCCTAGGAGGCCTACAGAATTAGTACTAAGTGTGCATGTGAGTGGATGATCCATTACATGGGTATTTCACTCCATGTGACACCCTTAACCCAAGGGTGTCTTGTTCATTTGACCATGGATTTACTTTAGGCAGATTTTAAATGTTTCAAAAATGAATTGTGCCAATTTTTAATGAATTTGGAGTTGGTTTTATATGATTTGGCTCAAGTTGACCCATTTGGGCCAACTTGGGTCAAGTTGACCAATTGGTCAAATTAGGTAAAATCAAGGGTTGGGTTACATTTATATGGCCATTTGAAGCCTATGGGTATTATTAGTTTGGTTCAATTTGGTTTAGATTTGGTTTTGGTTCATTTAGGTTCATTTTGGTCAATTAGGTCAAGTTGACCAATTTGACCCATTTGACCTAATAGGGTTAGGTCATGGGTTGGTTTAGATTGGGTTGATCATTTGAAATGTATTGCAAGCTTTGGTTTCAATCAATTTTGATTTGGTTTGGTTTTAAGTTGATTTAAATTTTTAGGTCAAGTTGGGTTCATGATCAATTGAGCTGGGTTGGGTCTAATTGGTCAATTGAAGCTTTGGTCAAGCTCAACAAGTGATTTGAAATGAATTTAACCCATTGGTTGTAATCAATTTGGCTTAGATCAAGATTTGACCCATTTTGGTCTTTTAGGTCAATTTGGATCAACTTAGGTCAAGTGGCCAATTAGGCTTGGTTTGGCTCAATAGATGGCTTGATCATGTTCAATCATTGATTATGAATGAGTGTAGATCAATGGTTTCAATCAATTTGGCCTATGGTGTATTTTGGCTTGTTTAGGTTTCATTTGGGTCTAGATCAATGGTCTAATTGGTCTGGACTATATACTTATTAACTTTCAAATGCATATAAAACTACATATGAATTAAAGGAAAATAAAGCTTTACTTTACATATCTAAGCTATAAGCACATGCAAACATATATATGTTCATAACTACTATCACTCTAATCAATGTAATTGATTTGTAAACTTTGGAAAAGTAATTTGAATTTATTAGTGATAATAGCCGCACATATTATAAATTAGTCCAACATATGCAAGATTATATAAAGGAAAATCATTTGATTTAATTAATTTTTTAAAAAATGAATGCCTGATTCAAAGTGGCATCCAACTTTAAACATGATTGAAAAGGAATAAATAAATATAAACACATGATTTCATTCAATCAAATTAATTCATAAGGATAATCAAATCAAATAAAATTGCTTAAAGTAAATCAAAGCTTTCTTAGTATCATTTTTAATTTCATGTTTTAATTTGATTTGAGGAATGTGAGAAGAAGTTTGCTAATCCTTACCCATTCCCATGTTTGTTAATTAATTTAGTTTAATGAAATGTGATTAAGTTGATTTTATGAATTAATTTAAGTTGTAATATGCATTAAATCCATTAATTAACCCTTACATTTGTTACCTTAAAGTAATTAATTAAATAATTATGAGCCAACATGATATGCATGGAAAATAAATTTGCAATGATCTTAAGAAATGAAATGGCCTAATGTAATTGACTTATAATTAATAATTAATTAGATTAATGAACTTGATTAAGCACTTTTAATGGTTTTCCGCATATGTGGGTTAACCATAATTTTCTTAAATGTCTTTAGGTTATTGAACACCTAAAGATCTACCCCTCCATTAATTAGGATTGGATACATTTCAGATTTTAATTAGACTAATCAAGTAATTAACTAGCCAATTATCCTTAATTGAATTTTCTTGAAAAATGGGATGAACTTATGGAAAGAGATTAGGAAAGAGGTCTCAATCTTATTCCATAAGTCCCCTCGTTGTTAGGCAATGATCAATAAGCCCAATTAATTAATTAGTCATTGTTCATGTGATTAATTAACCCTTAATTAGATTAAGAAAGTAATTAGGACTTAATTAACTAATTTTCCTAATTAATTAACCAATAAATCCCAAGAAAATTAGGAGAGGTAGAGGTCATCCCCTTAAACAATCTTAGAAAGTTTGGGGTTAATTAATTAATTAATTAGGGAGTAATTAAGCTACTTAATTTTCCAATTGAACCCTAAATAAGCCTTAATTACTATTCAAAATCAATTAAGAATTTTTTTAATAAATTCCTCTCTGAAATACATTTAAAACAAGTATTTATTTTTATTTTTTGGATTTTTCTATGATTTATTATAATTTTTTTCAATTTCAACCACTAATTCCATTTAATTAAGCCACATTAAGCCATAATCCCATCAGAGCCATGTGGCGTGCTGACGCGGCGTGCTTTCCATGTGGCTCCATGGGATTAGCTTTTAAAGTGCATCCGAGTTAGCGCTGATGTAGCTGACAGCGGACACGCTTTCGATCTCCACCATTTGATCCCAGAACGGATAGTGCAGATCGATCATGCGGTTAATAAGGGATGAAATCAGCTTGATCTAACGGATATAATCACTGCCATCCATTTTGATCATGCAGAATGAATGGTGCTTGATTTATCATCTCATCTCACGGGAAATGAAGGACGGAAGTCATATGCCATTACCCATGCGATCCGAGCTCACCCGAGCTTGGATCCACTCCAAACCGATCCCACATCTTCACGACAATGATCAGAGGGGATCTAACAGTCAAGATCACCCAACATGCACATTTTCTTCAAAAAGCTCAAACTCATTTTCAAGAAATCTCAATTTTAATGGAAATACCTCGTCGTAGCTAAAGACTAGCGGCAAACTCACTTGAGGAAGCTTCGTCTGGTGGAGAGGAAGCCCTGTTAAGTAGCAATTGGATTGGTTCCATGTTGTTCTCTCTAAAGACCAAGTTTTGTACCTTGAATACTCGGCTTTGAACAAGATGCTACCTCCGGTAGGCTTGAAACTCGGGGGAAAGGTTTGGTTGGCTTCGACGGGGTGCGATGAAGGTGTTGGAAGGAGGAATTTGTTTCAGTGAGGAATTGGGGAAGTTAGGCTAAGGAGAAGCTTTCCCTGCTTCGGGTGCGCTTGGGAAAAAGAATTATAGCAAAGGGAAGCTTGGGGAAGGCTCAGGAGCTCACTAGGGGACTCAAAAACTCTCTTAGAAGCTCTTAATGATCGAATGCATGAGATTGGGCTGAGAATTCCATGTGGCATGACTCAAGTGGTGGAAGGGTTGGGAGGTGGCTCAAGGCAGCTTCCCTCCTCTTTTGGTCCAATGGATTTTTGCCATGGAGGGAGGTGAGTTAGCTCACCTCCCCTTGGTCCATGGCAGACCTAGCCCACTTGGGCTAGGTCTAGAGGTGTAGGACAGACCCTAAATCGGGTCTTGGAGGCTGCCAAGGGAAAAGAAGAGAGTGGACTTTTCCAATTTTTCCAAACTCCCATGTGAGGAAGAAAATCTAAGGGGATTGCCTTGGGTTTGATCGTAAATTTGGTCAGGCTGGCTTTGGGCTGGTCCAAGGTGAGTTTGGGTCATGTTTGATTAGGTCCCAATGGTTCATGGCTTTGTTCCAAGGGATTTGACTCAATTTGGCTCTTATGGGCAAATTAGGTTAGGTTGGGTTAGGTTGACCAATTCATCAAATTGGGTTCAGTTAGATTTGGTTGACCAATTGGTCAAATTGGGTCAAATCAAGACTTGGGTTAGGTTCAAATGATGATTTGAAGTATTTTGGTTCAAGTGGTTTCAATAAATTTTTCTTAGGTTTGATTTTGGCTCATTTGGAAATAAATGGGTCAAATGGGTCAAGTTGACCAACTTGACCAAATTGGATAAATTGGCTTAGGTTTGCTGTTGGTTCATGTTCAATTGATAAATTGGAGAGGATTGTAGGCTTTAGTTTGAAATAATTTGGATTTAATTTGGATCTAGGCCTAATTGACCCTTTAGGACAATTTGGGCTAAGTGGGTCAATTGGGTTCAATTGGTCAAATTGGGATCAATTATTTCCTTGGTCAAGTTCAACAATCAATTTGGAATGAACTTCAGCTATTGGTTGCAATCAATTTGTGTTAGATCAAGATTTGACCTAATTTGGGTTGGATTAGAACTTAGCTCAAATGGGTTATTTAGGTCACTTTGGGTCAAGTGAGCCTAAATGAGTCAATTGGCTTGGTTTTGGTTGTATTTAGGTTTAGTTAAATTTATATATGAGTTTAGAATTCAAGTATAAATTCAACTGCAATCAATTTTAATTCTAATAGATTTTGGTTCATTTGAAAATTTTAAGTCAAAAGGGCTAAGTTGGGTTTGACATAGGTTGATCATGGTTTAGTTTGATGATTATAGGATTCATTTATATTTCGATAGGTGGTTGGAGGAATGATTGATTCAAGAGAAAATCCATTGATTTTGGCTTGATTTATATCAAATTTTGTTAAGTCCAAGGAATTGACTCAAAGGGTCTTGGTTTAGGTTTTGATTTGAATTTGGATTTAGTTATGGATATTTAAATGTATATTTCATTTATATTTAGAAAGATAATTGAAGGAATAATTAATTTATAAGAAAATTAATTGAGTTTGAAGTGATTTGAAGGCAAATTTGGCTAAGCTTATGAAGGTAGGACAAAATGGCTTGGAAAGAAATTTGATTTAGTTTGATTTAATTTTGAACATTGGAGTGTAGATTTCATTTATATTTATGAAGATAATTGAATATATGATTGATTCATGAAAAAATCAATTGAATTTGGATTGAATTGCCTGCAGATTTGGCTAAGTTTATATTATCAGATCATATGGCTTAAGAAGGCGCTTGGATTTGATCTTGGGTTCCGCTCATTTGGAGTTGGGTTTGAATTTGAATTTGATACATTGGTTGGGGGATTTAATTGATCATTGAGAAAATCAATTGAGTTTGGATTGAATTGGATTTGGTTAGGGCTAAATCCATGGGATTTAATCATAATGCTTATGAAGGATTTTGAGGTTGAGATTGATTTTAACTTTTGAAATTTGAATTTGAACTCAGATTTGAATTTGGGTTTTGGTTTGAGAAGGTGGACATGGATTGGGTTTAGGCTATAGGGTAGGTAAGTCTCCCTAAGTCTCTAAGGCATAGCCTACTTTTATTTCTAACCCTTTTATATCTCTAGGCTTAGGTTAAGTGTTCACTTAATCACTAGAAGTGTGTTAAGACTAATATGCTCTTAGTGTCTGGAAGAGTCCTAGATCTATGATGAGGACATTAAGAACTCACTCTAAAAGTGAGGTCAACAAAAGACCCCAAAAGGTGTGGTGTAACTAACAAGGCACACCGCACATATTAACATTGACCGAGACGATCAACAACATCCAAATGATCGCAAGCACTATCAAAAATGATCTATACCTAAACCTGAGAGATAGATAGAATCACGATCTTAGTATAATGCAACTCGAATTATGCCAAGGGCATAAGAGAGCTAGAAAGATTTGATTGGAATTCTATGTCAGGGACATGGAGGGAGATCTACTAAGGGATCACACATGCATTGGATATCACATGTGAGGATTTTATGCCAAGGGCATAAAAGGAGGAATCTATTGGGGATATGGATATATGAAACTTCCACTAGGGAAGTAGGCTCGAGCTATCCACTGGGGATAAGTTTTTGATTAAATTTCTTTTATTTATTTGATTTGCTGCACTAGGGAGAGATGGGTTTGGATTGTTTCAATTTAGTCTCCACAGGGCAAGGTTGGTTTAATTTTTTTTAAATTTAGAGATTGACCCTGTCAGTGTGCGATGGACCCACTAAAGAGGAGCCATGGGGGCCTTAGCCTACCTCAGATTTATAAGTCCAAAATGGTAGTCTATCAGCCACAAGGTAGTGCTATCCAACCTAAGGGGTGCCTTTCGATGTGCAACGACTATGCTAAGAAGAAAGCATAGCAGACTTATATCTTCTAAAGCAAAGAATAGTGGCTAGGGTGATCTGTTGTATGCAAAACACATCGAACCTAATCTAAGGCAGCTACGGAGTGAGTGCCGTTGGGGATCTTACCTCAACTAGAGAGTGGCCAAGGTTGCTTTCATTTAGTTTCACCTGATCAATTTTAATTTGTTTTAATTTGATTTATTAATCCCTTCGATGTGTGATGGACTGCACTAAGAAGGGGCTACGATGGCTTGGGTCTATCTTAGATTTACCAATCTAAAGGTGTAGTATACATGTTGAAGGGTAGGACTATCCAACCTAAGGGGTGCCTTTTGGTGTGCAACGCCTGTGCAAGGAAGAAAGCATAGTAGACTTATATCCTCTAAAGAAAAGAAAAGCCACTAGGGTGATCTATTGATAGCACAATAAATCAAACTTGATCTAGGACTGCTTGTCGGTGTGTAGCGGTCGTGTTGGAAAGAATGTGTGGCAGACTTTAGTAAGGGCGACTAATGAGTGAGTGTCGCTAGGGTGACCCACTGGTGGAACAACAAGTCGAACCTAGCCTAAGGGCGACTACTGAGTGAGTGTTACTGGGGTCTTACATCAACTCAAGGGTTATTAGGCAGTTCTTTTAGGGAGTTTTGCTGACACTGCCCTAAAGATAGCATGCCTACATAGGAAAGGTGTCATTGGTGGCATTCCCCTAATCCACAAGCGAATATATATTTTGTTTGTTTCATATGTTTGTGTGGACCTTGTTAGTGTGCGAGGGACCACACTAAGAAGGGGCAATATCGGCCTTAACGGGGGGGGGCAGGTGCTGTCAAGTCCAGTAGTAACCTGAGTAGTGTCTAAATGGGGTTACAAAGAACGTGATCCAAGTAGAGTGCCCACAGGGGAGGTGCCAATAAGGGTGTTGTCCTGCTCCGTGAAAAAGAAAGCCTATAGGTATATGGCGGCCGACTCAAGGAGAAAGCACAGGGACTTATATCTGCCATGAGTAGTGTATCCACCAGGTGGGTCGCTGTCAGCATAGCGAACACCAACTAATTTAAGGTGCCCATCGGTGTGCAACAATCAATCTAGGAAGAAGGCGTGTAGACTTATATATTTCTAAAGTGGAAATGATCGTCTAAATAATCTATAATCGGCTCAACATGTGTTATCTGACCTAGGGCTGTCCGTTGGTGTGTAATGGCTATGCTAGGAAGAATGCATAGAGACTTACATCTTCCAAAATAAAAAATAACCACTGGAGTGACTTATTGATGGCACAACAAATCGAACCCAACCTAAGGCTGACTACTAAGTGGGGAGTCACAAAGAAGGATTGGACCCAAACTTGAAGTAGTCAGGAGAAAAGGAGCCATTGGGGGACTTACCCTAATCCTAAAATATGCTCGACCCAGTCAGTGTACGAAGGAAAGTCCAAGAAGAAAACATAGCAGACTTACATCTTCTTAAACAAAGCTAACATGATGTAGCTTACCAGCCGCACAATAAGGCATACCATACAAACAAGGTGCTGGTCGATGTGAAGTGGTTAAGCCAGGAAGAAAGCATGGTAGACTTACATCTTCTTGAGCAAGAAGCCACTTGGGAGACAAACTAGCTATGCAATGAATCAGCCCAACCTAGAGCAGCTACTGAGTGAGGGTCATTGGGGCATTATCTCAACTCAAACTAGCCCGAGAAAAAAGATATATATTTGTTTTATGTGTTTGTGTGTAATTTATGCTTATGTCGTGTTGATGAAGGATAGGATACCAATTTGGTTCTCTTACACCTACCCTAAACACATCATGGTGGATTCACAAACAAAATGTTTTCAGTTTGGAAAGATTGAATTTGAAACAGAATTTTATTGATGATAATTTCTTTCAAACATGATCTCATGGATAATATTTCTTTAAATAAAGCCCATTGAATGAAAGCATCATGCACTCTCCTTTATGGGGTATAAGCTGATATGATCCTCCTTGGGAGGCCTTTTCTTTGACAAAAGGGCCTTCCCAAGTGGTTCAAACTTTCCTCCCATCTTGGGATGGGCAACAATTAGTCTCCTTAGAACCAAAATAAGCTCTCCTTCTTAAAAAGCTCTAGGACTGACCAACTTGTTGTGAGCTTGAATCATTTTAGCTTTGTATAACTTGAGGCTTTTGCATGTCGTAAGTGTCTCTCCTCCAAACCTTCGAGCTCTTCTAATCACAATCTGGCATTCTTCTATGTTGTGATCTTACTACCCACAGTTATCCTTAGTGATGTGAGTTGGACTTCTAATGGTAGAACGGCTTTAGACCCATCCACTAAGGAGAAAGGAGTAGACTGAGTTGGAGTTTTGTATGTGGTGCGGTAGGCCCACAAGGCCACAACTAACTACTCATGCCACTGTTATTTGTTATTATTGAGTGTCTTCTTGAGTATTTGGATGAGAGTTTTATTGAAGACTTCTGCTAAGCCATTTTCCCTCGGGTAGTAGATGGTAGATAATCTCTAATCTATGTTGTATCTCTGAGCAAAGTTGTTGATCTTGGTGCTCTTGAATGCAGTACCATTATCAGATATAATATGGCGAGGCACCCTAAATCTATATACGATATGATTTTTGAAAAACTGGAGCACATGCTGAGCTATGACCTCTCTGAGCGAAATCACCTCCGCCCGCCCACTTAGAAAAGTAGTCTATAGCGGCTAGGATGAACCGATGATCCTTGGAAGAAGGAGGATCAATCAAAATCATAATGTCAGTACCTAATCGAATGGCCATGAGGCTAATATTAGATGTAGAATGTTGGGTGGTCTATATAGGACCACACTATGTACCTCACACTAGTGGCATTATCTAGCTACGTCCATGCAGCCTGTAATCATCGACAGCTAGTAGTATGCTAGTCTCTTGATCTTGGCTTTCATCTTTGGACTGGATTGGTGAGCTCAACATAATCCTGAGTGTACCTCAGTCACGATCTTATGGGCTTCATGTTTATCTAAATATCGTAACCACATAT
Source organism: Cymbidium sinense (assembly GCA_021442155.1). Lineage (NCBI taxonomy): Eukaryota > Viridiplantae > Streptophyta > Magnoliopsida > Asparagales > Orchidaceae > Cymbidium > Cymbidium sinense. The sequence continues at coordinate 27,159,064 of CM038227.1, read as the reverse complement.
GATCGAAGGACCACTGGTACATGGTGCCATCCATGACAACGTAGCAAAGTGCTCTCTGCTTCGTTTGATGGGCTTAGGACTTCTCATGTGGTAGTTTTCCTTTAGTTAGGTAATCAATGAATGGTTGCCCTCAATCCAACTCCTTGTCCTTTTTGGCAACAACAACCTCCCCTTCAAGAGAGTATTTTTTGATCAGTTCAGTATCAATAAGGGAAAATACTTGTCTATTTTGGACCCTTATTGATATGGGATCATCTTCCGGACATGCTAACACCTTGGCAAGTTTGGCTAAAGCATCTGCTACTGCATTCACTACTCAAGGAATCTTGTAAATGGTTACCTCTAGGATTTGAGCCAACAACTCCATAGTGTACCTGTGGTAGTGACGGAGCTTAGGCTTTAGAACCTTGTAGGACCTAGTGATTTGATTGATAACTAAGTGAGAATCCCCATAGATATTGATATATTGGATGCTTAGAGTAACATCTAACTTTAGACCGGCAATAACAGCCTTATATTTGGCTTCATTGTTGGCACAAGGATTGGATAGGTGATATGAGAATCTCATCACATCACGGTCCAGAGTTAGAAGAAATACTCTTACCCCTTCCTTTCCTGGGAGAGTAGATTGTGGTTCTTCTCCTCTTTGAGAGTGTTGACCTCATTTTTAGAATGAGCCCTCAACCCCTCCATCTTAGACATAGGACTTCTCTTAGACTTTAAGAGTTCCTTAGTCTTAAAACACATCTAGTGATTAGGTGGACACTCAACCTAGCCCTAGAGACTTATAAGAGTTAGCCATAGAAATAGGTCATGTTTTACGGGTGTTAGGAAAATTTTCCTACCCTATAGCTTGAACCAAATTCTTCACTTCCTCCCTTCAAGTAAAACTTAAATCAATTCCAACTTAATCAATTTTCTCCAAACTCAAATTGGAATCCATGATTGAAATAAATGATTGAAGCTTATGATTGAAATTCCAAGTTCAAAATATTTCCTAAGTCCTTTGATTCCCTCTCATGGACTTAGCCTAAATAAAATCTAAATCAATTCAAATTCATGAAATTTTCTCACAATCCATTTATATTCTCATTTATATTCACATATATAAATGAGATTGTTGGAAGAAAAAATTTTACATAGAGTCACCTTTCAAATCGGATGGTGAGAAAAGAGAGGCAAGACCCTAAAAATTCATCTTTTTGGGATGCCATGCAGATACGTAAATGTGCTTATTGAGGTGATCAGGCACGACATTAAGAAGAGTTGTACTATCTTGAAAGATAGAAGTCACCACCCTACAATAGACTTAATCACCAAAATAAGGACTCCTAAGGACGTTGGGTCTTCGAAGTATACCGGAGATTCTTCTCCTACTTTACATGGAAAAGTAAAACAGGGTTTATTTTAATCGAGTTCATTAAGTTTCCTATAGGAGCAAGCCCCCATAGTTAATTACATCGTAAGGAATGGGGATTCCTTAGGAAAACTCTTGACTAAGGCAAATGATCATAGTCTCTAAAGATTTCAATAGGAAAGGACTATCAATCGATTGGTTTATTTTTGAAGATCAAATGGGATTGATCAAAGAGAGATTTATGATCGCAGCCAAATGGGAGATGCTCACGATGCTAAAAACTCTAGTGAGTATCTCAAACTATCCTATAGTTAGGCTTTATATATTTGAAATTAATTTAGTTTGTTTGAGTTGAATTTTTATTAGAATGTTAAGGCTTATAATTCCATAATACAAGGTTATAAAAATTCCTAAGATGTGAGGAATTGTGCTTATCACCCAAAAAGGGAAAAGCAGCCCCGGAACCTAAATCTAGGGAGCTTTGGCGAGGGCCGAAAGCACAACCTAAGTCTAAGGCGAAAATGGGTAATTGGTTTGCCTCCACAAGAGAGGACAAACCACCCGGTAGCTTACAAACCTTCTGGGGTGGCCTAACTCCTTCTATAATTTTAAATATATGTAGGCAAGTCATATGCTTAATGCAAGATAGCTAGGTTATTACTTATTTAGAAAGAGACTAAGTCCTTAAACTCACTCCCTAAAGTGAGTAGATCATGTAAAGGGCATGCTTCAAATGACCTAAATCTAATGCAATTCAAATTTCATTTATTTTATTTTATTTTGGGCAATCATTTTGACTCAGGCTAATAGCAATCATATGCCTAACGCATGAGAAATGAGATTTTGGGCCAAAATCAATGAAGGGAGGAGGTGTGTTTCCACAGTTACCTCACTTTTGGAGTGAGCTCTTAACCTCCTCTTCTTAGACTTAGGACACTTCTAGACACTAAGAACTCCTTAGTTATAAGAAACTTCTAGTGATTAGGTGAACACTTAACCTAAGCCTAGAGACTTAGAAGTGTTAATCATAAGATTAGGCTATACCTTAGGGCTAAAGAAAATTACCTATCACATAGCCTAAACCTAATTTAGATACACTTTCTCAAATCAAACCCAGATTCAATTCTCAAACCAAATCTCAAATTCAAATTCAAATTCTAAATATAATTTCAAATTTGATTCCAAATGATTGAAACCCAAAATCAAATTCATATCCTAAGACCCTTCCTAAGCCATATGAACCACATTCATAAGCTTAGCCAAAACTCCCTTTATATCAAATCAAACTCAATTGATCTCTTTATAAATCAATTATTCCTTCATTTATATTCACAAATATAAATGAAATCCAAATTCAAATGACCAAAACTATATCGAAAATCAAATCCAAACTCAATCTAAGCCCTTTAAACCAATTCTTTGAACTTAGCCAAATTCTATCCAAACCAAGTCAAAACTAATGAATTTTCTCTCAAATCAATCATTCATTCAATCATTTATCCACATAAAAATAAAACCTACAATCATCAAACCAAATTCAAGTCAACCCAAGTCAAGCCTAAGTTAGCCCTTTTGACTTAAAACTTTCAATTGAGCCAAAACCTATTGGACTCCAAATTGATCGTTGAATTTATATTTCAATCTAGGGCTCATATATAAGTTCAACTAAACTCAAATCAAACCAAAACCAAACCAATTGATCCACTTAAGTCCACTTGACCCAAAGTGACCTAAAGGACCCATTTGAGCCAACTTCTAATCCAACCCCTATTGCATTGAACCAAGCTCACCAAAACCTTCCACCATGATTGTTGATCACCCTAGGATGATCAATTGCAATCAATTGGGTCAAACCAAGTCAACTTAGTCATTTCACCAAGTCAACCCTTAGCTCAAATGAACTAGAACTAGCCAAAACTCATTTTACATCAAATTGATTGAAACCAATGATTTAAATCAACCCAAAATAAATAGTTAAATATGACTTGACCACCCATTGAGCCAAACCAAGCCCAATTGGCAATTTGATCCAAGTTGACCCAAATTGGCCTAAAGGACCGAATCGGGTCAAATGATGATCCAATCCAAATTGATTGCAACTAATGGCTCAAGTTCATTCTGAATCGATTATTGAACTTGACCAAAGCTATAATTAAACCTAATTTGATCAATCGAGCCCATTTGGTCAACTTGACCCAACCTAGCCCAAATTGGCCTAAAGGGTCAATTTGGCCTAAATCCAAATTAAATCCAAATTAATTCAAACCAAATACCACATTCATCTTCAATTAGCTAATTTAACATGTATCAACTCATGACCCAAGCTAATTTGGCCAATTATGGTCATATTGGTCAATTTGAACCAATATGGACCATATGACCTAAATTGGGCCAAATCCCTTAAAACCAAGCCAAGACCCATTGGGGGTTGATCAAACCCAACCCAAACCCATTTGGGATTAGCCCAAAACAAACCCAACCCATTTAAATCCCTCATGGATCCTCTCCCACATAGGATTCCACCCAACCTCATTTAATTATCCCCCATCACATTCACTTAACTCCTCCCCAATATTTACATTGAATAGGGCTGATCATATGGAAGCAAGACAGGACTTTGGAGCAAAAATCCAAAGTCCTCAATAAATACATCATCCATCCCAACCACCCCAAGCAAGGTGGCAATCAATTTGGAGCCAAAAAATTCAAAAAGAAATAAATTTTTGGCCAGTATAAAAGGAAGGAAAAATGAGGCTTTAGATCTCTTGCTCCCACCACCTTTCAGCCCTCAAAAGCCCCCAAAGCAAAAGGAACCCATCCCCCACCTCTTTGAGCCATTTTTTAGCTCAAAAACATAAATAATTGCTCTACCGGTGAGGTGACGGTAAACATAAGACAAGACAATGTTCCGTAGAGAGGCAAGGGTTAAAGATCATTCCAAAGCTTTCACACATACCTAGGAGTTTGCTTGAATCTTCACCACCGCAAGAAACCATCCCAGATGAGGTAAATTTTGCCAAACCGTGGCCGACCATAGTATTTCGTGCATTTTGTGTTAATTTTCTTGCGATTTTGAAATTTTTCCTAGAATATCCAGCATTTTTACTTTAAATCATCCCAATTAGAAAATAGAATTTTTTATGCGAATCGACGTGAAAATGAGTCCATTTGAAAAAATTTTGGCTTAGAAACCCTCATTTTTCTAAAAAAAAAATGTTGAAAACACTATTCACCATCCGGCGGGCTACAGCTGCCGTCCGATCCCACTATTCGCAGGATCGGATGGCTCAGATCGCATGTGGATTCGGGCCTTTGGATTGTTCAATGTGATCTAAAACCGATTGCGATTGATGATCGGACATCGGATCGTGGATCGTGATCCGGCGTTGGATCACGATGCGATCTAAAGTCCGTCGCGACGCATGCTCGGGACTCGAATCATCTATCGCGATCACGCCTTTGGATCGTGCGATCCAATCTGCTTTAATCATGATCAGACGACTGGCGTCATTTTCCTTCGCCAATTTAATAACGCCGGTATTTTTTAAAAACAAAATTAATTTAAATCACGTGAAACTTCAAAAATTCATAGATAATAAAATACTTAACCAAAAATTGGGGCTCGTTGGATTCGCCTTTCCGAGAGGAATCCAACAAACCCAGAGTTGCTAAATTTTATTGAGTATTTTGAGCTTAATTTGAGTTTTAGTGAAAATAAAATTTTTTTTTAATTAAATCAAAATTGTATGTGAGAATAAGTTGAACTTTTTAAGGATTGAAATTAAAGTTAAAACACACCTACCATAAAAATTTCAAGCGAAAAGGACTTCTGGATTGGGAGAAATTAAATTTTGAAGTTCAGATTTTCCATTTTAATAAAATAAATCAAATAAAAAAAATTCAAAAATTTACAAATATTTTCAAAATGGCTTAAATCACTTCAATTGACATCTAGGACTCTCAAGAAAATAATGTGACTTTCTGAACCCTAATGAACCCCAAACAAACACTTAAGAATAGAGTTTAACCAATTACAGAGTTAATTAAAACATAATATAAAAATAATTTAAATATTAAATCAAAATCAAAAATGAAATAGCACTTAAGCAATCATTAATCAAACCTCAAAAAATAAAAATATCATCCTTAGAGGAAATTAAAATAAATATGATTTAAGCTAATAAAACTCAATTAAATGATTAAATCTTAAATAAAACTTAAAATTAAATAAATCTAAGAAACTTTAACATGGGTGAAACCAGTATAACTAAACGTACACTAAGTATGAAATCTTAATCATATGAAACCCCTTAATGAGAATAAATAAACTGAGACTAATTAATCATTAAATAAGCTAAAAAAATCAAATCGATTAATAAACCAATTCAACATAATCATTTAATACAAATCAAATTAAGCCAAATAAAGTTGAAGTAAGCTAAATTAGCATATGATTAAATCACATCCATTTGGAATAAGATAATTAATTAACTAGTAAATATTTCAACCTAACAACTAAATCAAACATGTTAATAAAATCAAACAAACATAATAAATGAAGAAAATCAAATAAAACTCTAATAATAAATAATCAAGCTTAATTAAAATGAAATAAATAATTAATTCACTTAATAATAATAATGGTAATAACAATAATCTTTTAATCAAATCAAACTTAAGTAAAACACTTAATTAAATCAAATCACTCACATGTGAGAAATTAAGTCATTAATCTATAATTAAATAAACACTTAATTAATCTTATAATTTAAAATTTTAACTACCCTTAATCAAACTTAATTAATCAAACATGTAATTAATGCAAAATTAATAAATTAATCCATCATCTTAATTAATCAAATTGATTTAAATAAGTTACATTAAAGCTAATTCTAAAATTAAGCTTAAATCAAACCCCTAATTAAATTTAATAATCACACCCCTCAAGTAAACTAATTAAGTTAATCAAATTAATCATATTAAACCTAAGCTTAATCAAACATAATTGAAATGCAATTAAATACTAATTAAAACATAAATTAAATATAAATCATTAAGTCATTAATTATATCATTAAGAGTTAAATAAATCTTTATTTAATTTAATAATTAACTTAAATACGCTCCTTAATTAAACTAATTACCCTTAAGCTAATCCAATTGAATAAACACCTAATTAATGCAAACTTAATAAATTAATACACCATCTTAGTAAACCAAATTAATTTTATAAATCACATTAAAATTAATTCAAATCAAACACTTAATTAATCTACTAATTAATTTAATCACACCTCTTAAACAAGCTAATTAAGTTAATCAAATTAATCATATTAAACTTAAGCTTAAGTAAACATAAATTTGAACATAATCATAATGCAATTAAATACTAATCAAAACCTAAATTAAACTTAAATTATTAAGTCATTAATTATATCATTGATCTAAATAAATATGAAATCAAATTGAAAATTTAACAAACCTTTAACATAAATACACTTCTTAATTAAACTAAGAAAGGCTCTCATCAATTTAATATGCAATCAAATCAAATCTCATTCAACCTACTTAAATAAGATAAACTAATCAACTATCCAATGTATGAAATCAAAATACAAACCAAACTTTGATAAACATGACAAATGGATGAGATTAAGAATAAAATCCTAATTACAAAGAATCAAACTCAATTAAAATCAAAATAAAATCATAATTAATCTAATCTGATCAAACTACAAATAAATGAGCCAAAATCAAATTAAATAAACATAAAGTTAAGTCACATAACCATAATCAAAGAAAAGAACTAACTATTAATTTAAAAGGATATTGAATTATCAAGATTTAATTAAACCAAAATATCTAATCTAAAATTAATTTACCGAAAATGCATGAATTTAAATAAACTTAAACTTTATTACATATCAAGGATATTGAATTATCAAGATGTAATAAACCAAAACATCTAAATCAAAATCAATCAAATACTTAAACCATTTCAAATTCTAAGCTCTAAATCAAATCAAATAAATTTCACAAATTCAAATGGGCTAATTAAGATACTTAAGGACCTTAGTTAGATTCTATAGGAATTAGGATGTAGAATAGGGTGAGTTCCATCTACAAATGGAATTCATTCTACTCTTCATTCTTGAAAATCTAAACATTATTTTAACTAAATAAAAGTGAAATAAAAATGCAAAATAAATCATTAAATCATTTAAATTGAAATCACCCAAAGGTAAAATTTAAACAAATTCAAACTCCAAATTAAAACATAAACTGAAGAAGCCAAGTAAAGTCTTGCCACACAAGCCTTAAGCCCACACATTAGAATACTAAGTCACCACTTCTAGTGCTAAGTTAGCGCGTTGTATGTATGATGTTGTGTTTTATTTTTTGATGTAATATTTTAGACTGGATGTTAGGGTGTATGTTTCGTAGACTGGATGTTAGGCCGTTATTAGCCTAATTATATTTTTTGAAGGGGATTCTGCTTAAGTGGCCACTATAATAAAAATATAAATGTGCTTTCTGTGTAGGTTGCTTAGCCCCTAAGTATAACTCATGTTAGGACAGGTCGGCTTGGTTACCCATGAATGGGGTGCTAAGCCCAAATTATTCATATAACTGCTTGGTTTGTATGGTATGTTTAGTTAACATTTGTTTTACAGGTATAGTTGATTTACTTTTCCTACTTTTGATGTAATTTTGTAATAGGAATTAGGATTTGTGTTATGGGGATTAGGATGAGTAGTGGCCAGAAGGCTTAGTCCCTAGGGTGCCTTGTGATTCCTTTGGAGTAAATCAAATCAAAAGAAAGAGAATGAAGAAAGGAAGAAAAGAATACCCCCATAGCATGTTTTTTTTTGTAGTCTAGGTTGTATAAGTGTAGATCTCAACTACCCATCTTTTTTTCTCTTTTCAGGGTGTACGGTAGAATCTTACCTCACTGGCCTTTTATTCTTTTATGGTAGTCTATAAAATTGTTTGATGTTGTGTTTAAATTACGCCTTAGAACAGCATGCTTTTCATAGTTTCTTTATGATTGATGTTTGAATGTGTGGCCTGGATGCGGTAGGCTCTTAGGATAAAATTAAATTTTCTATCCCACTAACAACTCATAACTAAAATTTTAAAATGACTCATAACCTCACATAAATACCTAGGAATTAAATCAAGATAATAAAATTTTTAACAACCACTTAGCTGGATGAATGTATAATATCATGCATGTCATATTATTTCACTCTTATTAAGAGAGGATTTCCATCTTTGCTAGAGAATGAAGGCTTAACTTGTGAGAGCCTTTGGTGGAAGAACACCGATTTTCTCTCTTGATTTGTCCCATAATCAAATTCTTATGCATTTAGGCATAAAAAATCCCATAGCCCATGTCAAAATAAAGAGTCCAAAAGAATCAAATAAATTTGATAAAATTTACATTAGATTAAGTCATGGATTCTGACCACATATGCTCTAGTCTCTTAGAGAGTGAGTTTAAGGACTTAGTATCCTTTCTAAATGAACAACAGCCTAGCCATCTTGTAAAGTAAAAGACTTTCCTACATATATTTAAAGCGTAAGAGGAGTTAACTGGATGCCACTCCAGGCGATAATAAGTCCAGCAGTCGGGTGGTTTATTCTCTCTTATGGTGGCATAACATATACCTATTTTTGCTTTAGATTTAGGTCGTGTCTTTATTTTGTTCCAAGGCACCTTATTTTAATAATCTGAGGTAGCTCTATCCTATGGGCTACAAGCATAAATCCTCACCTCTTAGGCATTTCCACAATCTTATGTTGTGGAATTATAAGCCCTATTAATCTAATAAAATGTCAACTCAAATAATTAACTCTCTTCGAATTTCAAAAAATATAAAGCCCAATTATAGGGTAGATTAGAATGCTCACTAGGCTGCCTAGTATCCTGAGCATTTCCTACTTTCTCCTTTTGTATTCCAAAAATAAGTCTTCTCCTTGATCTATCCTATTTGATTTTCTAAAATAGCCAATCCTTTGATAGTCTTAACCTTGAAATCTTTGGAGACCCTAATTATCTACTTTAATCGAGAGTATTCTTAAGGAATTCCCATTCCTTAGAATGTAATTACCTATTGGGGCTTGCCTCCACTGGGAACTTAACAAACTCGGCTTAAAATAAACCATACTTTACTTTTCCATGTAAAGTAGGAGAAAGATCTCTGGTATATATTCGAAGACCCATCATGCCTTAGGAGTCCTTATTAGGTGATTAGGTCCATTATAGGGTGGTGATTTCTTTTTTTTTGAGATAGTACATCATTCCTTAATGTCGTACCCAATCACTTTAATAAGTACCCTAAGATCTAGGTGGTGTCCTGGATCTCAAAAATTAACACCACATCCACCATGGATCTCACAGGTGAAGCCAAGTTTCTCTAGCAAAGGTAAAAGCCCTCCAATCAAGAGTGAAACAAGATGTATTTGTGCATGATGTTATAAAAAAATATACATCCAGCTAAGGGGTTGCTAATTCTTTTATCTTGATTTTTAAACCTAAGCTTTAGGTGAGGTTATGAGTTTTCATTTTTAGTTTTGAGTTGTAAAGTTGGGTAAAAGATATATTTTTCCCTAAGAGCCTAATCCTCATCCATGCCATACATAAAGCAAAGAAGAACTAGGAAAAGCATGCCACTTAAAGCACAAGCTAAACAAATCATTGGATTAATCAAAATTAGTGGATTAATCCTTTGATTGAGTTAATTAAGGTTTATTTAAATGAATAGGAGGTTTAGAGAATAATTTTGGGATATTTTCCTTAAACTATTCCTTAACTGCCAACCCCCCTCTTTCTTCCTTAATCCAAATTCAATTAAGGATTAACCCACTGATTACCTACCTAATTAATTTGATAAAATTCTAAAAATTTTTTAGAACTTAATTAATCCATCTTGGGTTGATGCTTAGGTGTTCAATAACCTAAGAACATTAAGGAAATCAAAATCCAACTCACATGTGTGAGAGGGGCTATGAAAGTACTTAAATTAAACCCTTCAGTTTAATTAATCATTAATCATGAGCCAATTGCATTAGGCCCCTTTTCTTTCCTAGGTGCATTGTTGATTTAAATTCTTTGTGTAGTTTTTGTCATATCATTGGCTCAAAATTATTTGATTAAATATGCTAAGGTGGTATAGGTAAGGGGTAATTAATACACTTAATTCACACCTTAACCTAATCAAAATAAAAAAATCATCTAATCATCTAAAGATTAAACTAAAATGACATACAGATGGGGTAAATGGGTTAGGACCAACAAACATTATTTCATATTTCCTAAATCAAACATAAAGTAAATTCAAAACAAAAATCACATTAAACAACCTTTGATTCACTTTGAACTTTCTTGTTTCATAAGATTATCTTTAGGAATTAATAATCATGAATGAATTTACATTGCTTTCATCACTTTATTTCTTTCCTAGTATGCTAAATTTGTATGTCATATGAAATTCATGCATTCATACTTTTTTTTAAAATCAAATTGAAATCAAAATGTTTTCTTTATGTTAAATTGCATATTTTTGGCTAAAGTAAAAAATATTAATGGCTATCATCACTATTAAATCCAAAATTATTTTCAAAATCTATAAATCAAACACCTAAAATTGAAAGTGTGCTACTTATAATTAATTATAAGCTTGCATGTGGATATAAATATGAAGATGTGCATAGTGTGGCTTTCCTTCTCTTTTCTTTTAGCATAGTTTTGAATAGGATTTGATAAAGTGTATAGTTCATTTGAAAAGAACACAACACTTGCCTAACCCCATTCCTATCCATTCTTATGCTATTACCTAAGAAGGACATCCACACTTGTACATATAAATTGCATTACCAAAATAAACAAACAAATACAAACTTTTTGCATCTTCCTTTTTCCATTCATTTCTTTTGTACATCTATTTGAATATAAATAAAGTGGTATATTGGACAATCCCGGGGTTGCTAGGCTTTAAGTAGCCCTTAGTAGGTCTTGTACCTTACACCCCTGGTGCTAACAATGGTGTCGTGCTCATTTATGCCTTTCATACATACACATGTGCATGTGAATAATGGATAAAAGAAACCCCTCTTTTCTACTTAATGAAAATCATTCATCATAAAGCATTCCAATTTTCTTAAGTAACATTTCTTAGCATTCATCATAAAGTGGGCTAAAAATTTCCAATTTCATGTATAGATATGCTTAGAATTCATTCATATGCATGTTATGCATGTTGGGAAAGAAATGAAGTGATGTGTGTTTTGTGATATTAATTCACTTTACTTAATCTTAAAATGCCTTTCCTTTTGAATGGGTTTGTTTAGAGTCGATCTAAACTTAGGATTAATTAAAACACATAATAAAACATTCACTAAATATAATCAAACATGAATCTACTTTAGAAATTACATAGGGTAGGGAAGGAAAGTGAAGTTCTCTTCTCTTCTGTTTTCCCTCTCTTTACAACCTTTAGAAATTAAGTAGGTTCATTTAAGCCAAAGTAAAATCATCAAATAAAATTAACCCAAAATAACTAAATAATTTAAATGAAACCACCCTCTAAGTTGAACATTTTCATACTTAGGAAATCTAAACTTTAAAGCCTAGCTAAGCATACCACACAAACCTTAAATAGCACACACATTAGGCTAAGTCCTCACCTCTTAGGCATTTCCATGATCTTGTATCATGAAATTGTGAGCCCTAGAATTCTAATGAAAATTCAACTCAAATAAACTAATTCAATTTCAAAAATGTAAAGCTCAACCATAGGGTAGTTTGGGATGCTTACTAAGCTTCCTAGTATCCTTAGCATCCCCTACTTATTTTTATTTATCTTCGATAAGAACTCCCTCCTCTTGATCGATCCACTTGACTTCCTAAAAATAAACCAATTGATTGATAGTCCTACCTTTTCAAAATCTTTGGAGACAATGATAATTTTCTTAAACGAGAGTATTCCTAAGGGATCTCATTCTTTAAGATGTAATTAACTATGGGGGCTTGACTTCATAGGGAACTTAACAAACCTGGTTTAAAATAAATCCTACTTTACTTTTACATGTAAGGTAAGGGAGGAATCTTTGGTACATATGCAAACCCATTGTCCTTAGGAGTCCTTAGTCAGGTGATTAGGTCCATTGTAGGGTGGTGACTTCTGTCTTTCGAGATGATACACCTCTCCTCAATATCGTACCCGATCACCCTAATAAGAATATCTACGGATCTACATGGTGTCCAAATGCAAAGAGTATATTTCTATCTTTATTTTATCCTCATAGATTGAAGATTGAAGTATACTCTTAGAAAATGTCTAAAAACTTTTCAGCACAGATTTTTTTCTAGCGACTCCGCTAGGGATGGTTCCTCTCTCCATCTTAGGTAAATGATCGTTATCTCTAAGTATCGATAGTAGGTTTGTACTTTTGTATGAATCCAAGACTATCTTTCTTTTCATTGGCACTTAGCTTATTTCATCCTTAAGTTAAGCTAGCCAACATCTTCAGGTTTTAGGACCTCACCACGTGTTGGTCTTAAAACCCCCATTGGGTTATCCAATGGGTGAAAATAAAAATTTAATAAAAAAGAAAAAATACTTAAAGACTTCCTACTTACCATTTGTATGGTAAGGAAAGGTTCATTATAAAATAATACAGACAAAATAAATCCTTCATAAAAATCTTTCTTTTCAAAAGCACTTTTTCAAAATACACATAATAAAATATTTTACACAAAAATTTTCGTGATCACCTTCATCTAACAATCATCATGATAGTTATATGTAGGATCATCTTTACAAAAATAGAAATTCCAACAATCATAAACCTTTAAAAAGAATAAAATTTGAAGATGGGTTTATCTATTCAATACATTCAAATGTGTTGAATGGATGTTACATCTTCAAACAAAAATTACAACTTTGAAATTCCATTCAACACATTCCATATGTGTGTTGACCTCACTTTTGGAGTGAGCTCTTAACCTCCTCTTCTTAGACTTAGGGCTCTTCTAGACACTAAGAACTCCTTAGTCATAAGACACTTATAGTGATTAGGTGAACACCTAACCTAAGCCTAGAGACTTAGAAGTATTAATCATAAGATTAGGCTATACCTTAGGGTTTAAGAAAATTACCTATCCCATAACCTAAACTTAATCTAGATACACTTTCTCAAATCAAACCTAGACTCAATTCTCAAACCAAATCTCAAATTCAAATTCAAATTCTATCCAGATCAAGTCAAAACCAATGAATTTTCTCTTGAATCAATCATTCATTCAATTATCTACCCAAATATAAATGAAACCTATAATCATCAAATCAAATCGAAACCAACCCAAGTCAAACCCAACATAGCCCTTTTGACTTGACAATTTCAAATGAGCCAAAATCTCTTAGACTCCAAATTGATTGTCATTGAATTTATATTCTAATCTAGGGCTCATATATAAGTTCAACTAAACTTGAATCAAACCAAAACCAAACTAATTGACCCACTTAGGTCCAGTTGACCCAAAGTGACCTAAAGGACCCATTCAAGCCAACTTCTAATCCAACCCAAATTTGATTCAACCAAGCTCACCAAAATCTTCCACCATGATTGTTGATCACCCTAGGATGATCAATTGAAATCAATTGGACCAAACCAAGCCCAATTGGCCATTTGATCCAAATTAACCCAAATTGGCCTAAAGGACCAAATCAGGTCAAATCATGATCTAACGTAAATTGATTGCAACCAATGGCTCAAGTTCATTCCAAATTGATTATTGAATTTGATCAAATCCATAATTAAACCCAATTTGATCAATCGAGCCCAATTGGTCAACTTGACCCAACCTAGCCTAAATTAGCCTAAAGGGTCAATTTGGCCTAAATCCAAATTAAATCTAAATTAAATCCAAATTAATTCAAACCAAAGACTACATTTATCTAATATTAACCAATTGAACATGAATCAACCCATAACCCAAGCTAATTTGGCCAATTTTGGTCAAATGGGTAAATTTGACCCAAATTGTCCCATATGACCCAAATTGGGCCAAATCCCTTGAAACCAAGCCAAAACCCGTTGGGGGCTGATCAAAACTGACCCAAATCCATTTGAGATCATACCAAAACCAACCCAACCCATTTAAATCTCGAATGAATCCTCCCCCACATAGGATTCCACCCAACCTCATTTAATTCCCCACATCACATGCACTTAACTCCTCCCTAATATTTGCATTGAATAAATCTGATCATATGGCAGCAAGAGAGGACTTTGGTGAAAAAATCCAAAGTCCTCAATCAATCTATCATCCATCCCAATCACCCCAAGCAAGATGACAATCAATTTGGAGCCAAAAAATTACAAAAAGATTGTATTTTTGGCCATTATAAAAGGAAGGGGAGATGAGACTTTAGATCTCTTCCTCCCACCACCATTCAGCCCTCAAAAGCTCCCTAAATCAAAAAGGAACCCATCCCCCACTTCTTTGAGCTATTTTTTAGCTCAAAAACACAAATAATTATTATTACGGTGAGGTTCGTGAATGAGCGGCGTTCAGAAGGAAGAGGCTAAAGATCATAGCTTCCTCACATACCTAGTTCATCGGATTTTCCACAAAGTCATCCCTAGTGAGGTAAATGCCAAACCAGGCCTTAGGATTACACATTTTGTATTAATTTTCTGCAATTTTAGAAATTTTCCTAGTAATTATTTTTACTTTAATCATTCCAATTAGAAATAGAATTTTTTTGGTACAACGTCCCATTGGACATTTCTTGGATACTTCAAATAGCCTAATCATCAGCCTCCCCAAATCATACAGTGATTTAGATCAATGTAAATATATGATGGGATCCAATTGATTAGGTCACATTCTCTTGACATCAAGGCCGTGCATATTTCCTTTTTATAAAAAAATTAATTTAAATCAACTAAATCTTCAAAAATTCATAAAAAATAAAATACTTAACCAAAAATTACAAACAAAGGCTTGTTGGATTCGTCTTTCTAAGAGGAATCCAACAAACCAAAATCCCTAAAGTTCATTGAGTATTGTGAGCTTAATTTTTATTTTAGTGAAAATTATATTTCATTAATTAAACTAAAAATATAAGTCATATTAAGTTGAAATGTTCAGGAATTGAAATTAGAGTTAAGACACACTTACGATAAAAATTTGTAAGTGAAAATGACTTCTAAATTGGAAGAAATTAAATTTTGAAGTTCATATTGTTCATTTTAATAAAATAAATCAAATAAAAACTCAAAAATTTACAAAGATCTTTAAAATGGATTAAATCACTTTAATTGACATCTAGGACTCTTATGAAAATAATGTGATATTCTGAATCTTAATGAACCCCAAACAAACACTTAAGATTAGAGTTTAATCAATTAAGGAGGTAATTAAAATATAACATAAAAATAATTTAAATATTAAATCAAAATTAGAAATGAAATAGTACTTAAGCAATCATTAATCAAATCTCAAATCAGAGAAATATTATTCTTAGAGAAAATTAAATTAAATATGATTAAACCTATGTAAGTTAATAAAAATCAATTAAATGATTAAATCTTAAATTAAACTCAAAACCCAACAAATTTAAGAAACTTTATTCATTTGATACTAATCGAATTAAAGCAAATAAAATTAAGGTAAAATTAATTAATGATTAAATCACATCCATTTGGAATAAGATAATTAATTAACCATTAAATATTTCAACCTAATAACTAAATCGACATGTTAATGAAATCAAACAAAGATAATAAATGAATCAAATCAAGTAAAACCCTAATCATGAATAATCAAACTTAATTAATCAAACATCTAATTAATGCAAATTTAATAAATTAATCCATCATCTTAATTAATCAAATTAATTTAAATAAGTTACATTAAAGCTAACTCTAAAATTAAGCTTAAATCAAACCCCTGATTAAATTTAATAATCATACCCCACAAATAAACTAATTAAGTTAATCAAATTAATCATATTAAACCTAAACTTAATCACATATAATTAAGATGCAATTAAATCATAATCAAAAATTAAATTCAACCTAAATCATTAAGTCATTAATCTCTAATTAAATAAACCTTTAGTTAATCTAATAATTTTAATTGACCCTTAATCAAACTTAATTAATTAAACATCTAATTAATACAAACTTAATAATTAATCCATCATCTTAATAAACCAAATTAACTTTATAAAATAGATTAAAATTAATTCAAATCAAACACTTAATTAATCTACTAATTAATTAAATCACACCTATTAAATAAACAAATTAAGTCAATTAAATTAATCATATTAAACTTAAGCTTAATCAAACATATAATGCAGTTAAATGCTAATCAAAGGCTAATTTAAACTTAAATCATTAACTCATTAATTACTTCATTAACCTAAATAAATATGAAATCAAATTAAAAACTAAACAAATCTTTATTTAATTTAATAATTAATCATACCTCTTAAATAAACTAATTAAGTTAATCAAATTAATCATATTAAACCTAAGCTTAATCAAACATAAATGTAATTAAATACTAATCAAAACCTAAATTAAGCCTAAATTATTAAGGCATTAATTACATCATTAGTCTAAACAAATATGAAGTCAAATTGAAAATTAAATAAACCTTTATAATCAACATAAATACACTTATTAATTAAACTAATCACATAATCACATTGAACCTAAGCAAACCCATAGAATAATAAAGCTAATCAAATCAAATTAAATCAAATTAAATTAAATTAAGAAAGACTCTCATCAATTTATGTAATCAAATCAAATCTCATTCAACTACTTAAATAAGATAAACTAATCAACTATCCAATATATGAAATCAAAATACAAACAAACTTTTGAACATGACAAATGGATGTGATTAAAAATAAAATCCTAATTACAAAGAATCAAACCCAATTAAAATCAAAATGAAATCTCAATTAATCTAATCCGATCAAACTACAAATAAATGAACCATAATCAAATTAAATAAAAATAAAGTTAAATCACATAACCATAATCAAAGAAAAGAGTTAAATGTTAATTTAAAAGGATATTGAATTATCAAGATTTAATTAAATCAAAACATCTAATCAAAAATTAATCAACCAAAAAAACACATGAACTTAAACAAACTTAAATTTCATTAGATACTAAGGATATTGAATTATCAAGATTTGATTAAATCAAAATATCTAATCTAAAATTAATCAACCAAAAACACATGAACTTAAACAAACTTAAACTTCATTAGATATTAAGGATATTGAATTATCAAGATGCAATTAAACTAAAACATATAATCCAAAATCAATCAATCAAATACTTAAACAAATTCAAATTCTAAATTCTAATTCAAGTCAAATGAATCAAATTGAATAAATTACACAAATTCAAATGGGCTAATTAAGATACTTAAGAACTTTAGTTATATTCTTTAAGAACTAGGATGTAGAACAGGGTGAGTTCCATCTATAAGTGGAACTCATTCTACTCTTCATTCTTGAAAACCTAAACATCATCTTAACCAAGTAAAAGTAAAATAAAAATGAAGAATAAATCATTAAATCATTTAAATTAAAATCACCCAAAGGTAAAGTTTAAACAAATTCAAACTCCAAATTGAAACTTAAACTAAAGAAGCCTAGTAAAGTCTTGCTACACAAGCCTTAAGCACACCTATTAGAATGCTAAGTCACCACTTTCAGTGCTAAGTTAGGACGTTCTATGTATGATGTTGTGCTTTTTTGTGATGTATTGTTTTAGATTGGATGTTAGGTATATGTTTTGTAGAATAGATGTTAGGTCGTTATTAGCCTAATCATGTTTTATGCAGGGGTTGTGCTTAAGGGGCTGATGTAATAAAAATATAAATGCTTTTGTTATGCAGGTTGCTTAGCCCCTAAGCATAACCCATGTTAGGACAGATGGGCTTGGTTACCCATGTGTGGGGCTAAGTCCAAAATATTCATATAACTGCTTGGGTTGTATAGTGTGTTTAGTTAACATTTATTTTGCAGGTGTAGCTAGATTTACTTTTCTTATTTTTGATGTAATTTTGCATTAGGAATTAGGATTAGTGTTATGGGAGATTAGGATGAGCAGTGGCCTGAAGGCTTAGTCCCTATGGTGCCCTGTGATGCCTTTGGAGCAAATCAAATCAAAAGAAAGAGAATGAAGAAATGAAGAAAAGAAGACCCATATAGCATGTATTATTATTTTGGTAATCCGGGTTGTATAAGGGTAGAGCTCGGCTACCCATCTTTTTTTCTCTTTTTGGGGTGTATAGTAGAACTCGACTTCACTGGCCTTTTATTTTTTTACGAAGTCTATAAAAATGTTTGATGTTGTGTTTAGATTGCGCATTAGAATAGCATACTTTTCATAATTTCTTTATGACTGATTCTTGAATGTGTGGCCTGGATGTGGTATGCTCTTTGGATAAAAATTAAATTTTTTACCCCAATTAATAACTCATAATTAAAATTTTAAAATAACTCATAATCTCACATAAAAGCCTAGGTATTAAATTAATATAATAAAATTTTTAGTAACCCCTTAGCTGGATGGATGAATGTATAATATCTTGCATATCATATTATTTCACTCTTGTTAAGAGGGGACTTCCATTTTTGCCAGAGAATCAAGGCTTAACCTGTGAGAGCCTTTGGTGGAAGAACACCCCTTTCTCTCTTGATTTGGCCCATAATCAAATTCTCATGCATTTAGGCATATAAAATCATATAGCTTGTGTCAAAATAAAAAGTCCAAAAGAATTAGATAAATTTGATAAAATTTACATTAGATTAAGTCATGGATTCATACCACTCATGCTCTAGTCTCTTAGGGAGTTAGTTTAAGGACTTAGTCTTCTTTCTAAATGAATAACATCTTAGCCAACTTGCAAAGCATAAGACTTACCTACATGGATTTAAAGCGTAGGAGGAGTTAGCTGGCTGCCACTCTAGGGGGTAATAAGTGCAGCAGTCAGGTGGTTCATTCTCTCTTATGGAGGTAAACCATATACCCATTTTCTCCTTAGATTTAGGCCATGCCTTTATTTTGTACCAAGGCTCCTTAGTTTAGGAATCTGAGGTAGCTATTTCTTTTGGGCTACAAGAATAAATCCTCACCTCTTAGGCATTTCCACAATCTTATGTTGTGGAATTATAAGCCCTATTAATCTAATAAAATGTCAACTCAAATAATTAACTCTCTTCGAATTTGAAAAAATATAAAGCCTAATTATAGGGTAGATTAGAATGCTCACTAGGCTGTCTAGTATTCTGAGCATTTCCTACTTTCTCCTTTTGTATTCCAAAAATAAGTCTTCTCCTTGTTCTATCCTATTTGATTTTCTAAAATAGCCAATCCTTTGATAGTCTTAACCTTGAAATCTTTGGAGACCCTAATTTTCTACTTTAATCGAGAGTATTCTTAAGGAATTCCCATTTCTTAGGATGTAATTACCTATTGGGGCTTGCCTCCACAGGGAACTTAACAAACTCAACTTAAAATAAACCCTACTTTACCTTTCCATGTAAAGTGGGGGAAAGATCTCTGGTATATTCGAAGACCCATCATGTATTAGAAGTCCTTATTAGGTGATTAGGTCCATTATAGGGTGGTGATTTCTATCTTTCGAGATAGTACATCATTCCTTAATATCGTACCTGATCACTTCAATAAGTACCCCCTAAGATCTGTGTGGTGTCCAACATCCCAAAAATAAACACCACAGATTTGTTTGGTGACTCCGCTGGGGAAGGTTCCTCTCTCCATCTTTAGTAGATAATTATTGTCTCCAAGTATAGATAGTGGACTTATATTTTATATAGGTCCGAGAATATTATTCTTTCCATTGGCACTTAGCTTATTTCATCCTTATGCAAAGCTCGCCAACATCCTTTAGGTTTTAGGACCTCACTCCATGTAGGTCTTAAAATCCCTATTGGGTTCCCCCAATAGGTGAAAATTAAAATTAATTAAACAAAGGAGATGACCAAAATTAAGAACCTCTTCACCATTCTAATGGTGAGGCAATGTTCATCCCATGAACAATAAGAAAATAAAACCCTTCTGCAAAATAACATGTCTTTCCAAAAGAACTTTTTCAAATTCCACATAATAAGAGATCTTTACACAAAAAATTTGTAAGAAATTTTCAAAAAGGCACAAAACACATATAACCAAACATCGTTTAACAAATCCTATGATTGTTACAAGGAGGTTCCTTTTTAAAATTCAAAATCAACAATTTTTATTGTATTTTTCTAAAGCACATTTTCTTTGGAAATAGTTATCCCCATCCCACACACTCAAATTTGTTGGATGGAGATTCTATTTTCAAATTAAATTATAATATAAAATTGAAGCTCCACATAGCATACTTCACATGTGATAGAGTTGAAGTTTCCCCTCTTTTCGAAAAGCAATAAACCATACGCACACAAAAGAGAAGTCAAGACATATTTGAACCCCGCACTTGACATACCCAAATTTGTCAAATGGGAGTTCCCCTTCCCTTGGAGAAGGTAGAGCAAATTGAATTCTATTTGCATTTGTCTGATAAAACTCCTTCTTACTAAAGTCTTGGACTTCAAAACACATTGGGAGCTCATTTGACATGTCCAAGTATGTCAAATGAGAACCCCTTTTTGAAAATCATAAGAACAAATGGAACTTCATTTAGCATACTTAAGTTTGTTAAATGAGTTCTTTTTCTTTCAAAAATCATAAACACATTTGATTTTCTCATAACATACCAAATTTGTTAAGTGAGAGTTTTATTTTCAAAAATCACAAGAACATTTAACTTTCACTTAACTTATCAAATTTATAAAGTGAGAAGTTTCAAAAAAAATTATAAACACATTTAACTTTCACTTAACATACCAAATTTATTAAGTGAGAGTTTCATTTTCAAAAACACATTTGACTTTCTCTTAACATACCAAATTTGTTAAGTGAGAGTTCATTTTCAAAAAGCAAAAACACATTTAACTTTCACTTAACATACCAAATTTGTTAAGTGAGAAATTTCAAAAAAATCATAAACACATTTAACTTTCACTTAACATACCAAATTTGTTAAGTGAGAAGTTTTAAAAAAATCATAAACACATTTAACTTTCACTTAACATACCAAATTTGTTAAGTGAGAGTTTCATTTTCAAAACACATTTGACTTTAACATACCAATTTGTTAAGTGAGAGTTTCATTTTCAAAATCATAAACACATTTAACTTTCATAACATACCAAATTTATTAAGTGAGAGTTTCATTTTGAAAATCATAAACATTTAATTTTTCTTAACATACCAAATTTGTTAAGTGAGAGTTTCTTTTCAAAAAAAAACAAAATCATAAGCATTTGACTTTGCAACATACTAAATTTGTTAAGTGAAAGTTTCATTTTCAAAATCATAAACACATTTGACTTTCACTTAACATACCAAATTTGTTAAGTCAGGGTCTCTTCTCAACAAACATTTGATCCCTATTTTAACATACCAAATTTGTTAAATAAGGATCCAATCTTTCATGTCAAACTACACTTGAGCTTCCACTTAACACACCAAATTTATTAAGTGAAAGTCTCATTCTCAAAAAAAAAAAAAACAAACAAACAAACATATTTCAAACACATTTTGGGCTTTTAGTTAACATACCAAATTTATTATGTGGGACTCCCATCTTCAAAGAAAAGCAAATTTATCCCACAATCACATTTGACTTTCACTTAACATACCAAATTTGTTAACTGAAAGTCTCATCATCAAACACAAATCAAACACATGTGACATCTTATTAACATACCAAATTTGTTAAGTAAGAAGCCCCATTTTCAAAATATCACACAATCAAATCTTCACAAGCAAAAGTATTTCAAACACACAATCACAACCTCTTCTTAGCATACCCAAATTTGCTAAGTAGAGATCTTTCAAACTATCAATATTTTCAAACAAGATGCACAAAACACAAATATCTCTAAGAAAATCTCTCCACAAATTTTAGAACCCAGTCCAACCTACCTAAATCGGTTGAGTATGGGTTCAAAATCGAAACAAAATGGAAAAGACTTTTCTAAATATCCAAATCTCTCCAATGAACCGCACTTAACATATTTGAATTGTTGAGTGTGGGTTCAAAACTCCAAACTTTTGTTACTTGTGTGGAACAAATACCAAGGTAGAAATCTGATAAAAGTTATATTTCCACAAATGCAGACATACAGCTTAGATCAGCCAGTGCAGTCTTTTAATTTTTCACACATGGTAGCTCAGAAGTACGTATTTACTTTTCCTTTCAGGATGGATTTAGCCTTAGATCAGGCCAGCCTCCTGCAGACTAAATTTTCCCACCACATTCATTTTAGCTGAGGTTTTGATGGGGCTAGGATCACTTATGAGGGGACCACCCTCACAACTGTCAGCAGAAGTGTGGTTATTAGGCAGAAGCTGATCATCCAGGTTGAGATTCCATCTGACTTAGAGTTTCCCTCACTGAAGAGGAAGGCATGAAGTTCTCACAGTGATTCATTCTGCCTCTGGTTCCCCTTTACGCAAGGGCTAACACCCACTCGTTGGCTCCTTCCAAAGGGAAGTCTACCCTGTCTTCAGGGATAGTCTCCCCCACCTATAAGGTTGGGTCTACTTCTCATGCTGCCCCTCCTAGTAGGACTCAATGCCGCATCTGGTGCCGCAAGATCAAGCGGCATCTTGACCAAGGAGCTAAAGCGACTTCGTCTATAAAGGGTTACCTAGGATAGTGTCTCCTCTTATCCGCAGAGAATAAGTTTCACCCCTCTCACAGTTTAGATGGAGAAGAAGACATTAAGAGGATCTCGTTTCACCTCACCAATTCATTTTGAGGCTCTATCGGATGAGAAGGTCATATGCGGCCTTCTCATTTTGCCGAATTGGCGAGCTTACGGTGTCAGTCACAGGGGCTTAATTTTATTTATGTTCATCCCGGTGTGGGTAGACACATCAGATAGGAGGGGGAGGAGGCGGGTATATGATTACTAGCAGAGACATAGGTAAAGCGGTTGGCATCTCGCATAGAATTTCCGATTGGCGTGTTACTCATGTTGATCATCGATAGCATTCTCTTGGGCAGTCTTCACCATAAGAAGCTCCCTTGAGAGAAAGTCAGTGTTTCCTCCACCATACCGATCCACTCCTCGCCCACCATCATATGTTCAGGTCCGCAATCCACCATGCCTACAAAGGCACAGAAGACAACATCTGGGGAGAAGAAAGCCCCATTAGTGATCCGGCTATGGCCAAAGGGTCCCACTTCATCCACTCCACCGAGGTGAGGCGAGTTCTCGACCTCCCATCTTGGTGAAAGGTGACCAAGCGACATCATGGTTGCACCACCAAATACCACCATCGAGGTAGTGGCGGCGAGGAGAAGGGGATAATTAGTGTCCATGGTAGTAGATCCTCCCACGTGTTGACCATGGCTGATCAACATATACCTCGTGAGCACGGTCCTCTTAGAGCTAGATGCGGTGGTAAGCAATGCTATATCATGGTGAGTATAGCCTCCACCGGTCAGCGGTGAGTGTTTATCCGCGATTACGCTCTTCATGAGATTGTGCTCGGTACTTTCTTGAGAGGGAACTCTTGAGATGATTGCTCATGAAGAGGATGCTAGGCTTTGATCCGGATGGGGATGATCTCTTGGAGGACTGTGAGTCCATATGGTGACTAGGGTTCCCTCCTTAGGGATCAGCTATGAGGGTGTTGTAGTTGAGAAGAACACTCATTCAACACCTTTGTGACAGCAGATGAGCATATCAAGAAGATGTAGAAAAGAGTTTAAGACTTGTTAGCGGTCCCCAGCACTTCAAGGCCAAGCTCCATCATGCCTACTCCCTTAGAGAGGCCACCACAGGTTATTACATGTTCTAGATCAGCTCAAGAGTACATCTCCTGTGGACCAGGATGGTGGTAGCATGCATAGGAAGGTGGTGGACAACACCACCATGCAAGAAAAAGATATCAAGAAGTTAGTGGAGAAATAAGTGAAGGATGTGTTGGCACAAGCCCGAGGTGGCTCATCTGTTCCAAAGGGTATACCCTACCTAGAGGAATTTGATGGTGTCCAATATCTTAAGGATTTTGTGCCTCCTTCCTTCAAAATTTTTTATGGTAGTGGGAACCCCCGGCAGCACATAGCACATTTCAAGGTCAGAAGCTGCAAAGTTGGTGGCAGCGATGCACTTCTATTCCAACTCTTTTTCATTAGTTTGACAGGCATCACATTTGATTGGTAGGCTGAACCAATGGTTCCAAAGAAGACTTTTTTTCTGAGTAAAGCACTCTTCATCAAGAGGTTTGTCGGAGCCCAACAAAGGGTGGTGACCTCATGGTGCAACAAAATCCCAATGAGTCTTGTCGATTATATTCTCGTGTGAAACTGAGTATGAAATGAACCATAGTTGTCCAAACAAGATGCCATAGAAATTCTTCTCAAGAATATTCATGGCCTCAGCTGTTTCATGCTCAAGGGATTTACAATCAAAACTTTGAGAAATTAATCAACAAGTATAGCCTACAAGGAAGCCAAACATTACCTTTTAAGATCAATCATTTAAGCCCAAACCACGAAAGCATTTGAGAAGAAGCCGGTAGTAGTCGGTAGACAAAGGGAAGCACGACCAGAGCTCGGAGAGACCTCATGCACCTTCATTGCCACCTCCTCTACCACGACCTCGACTAACACCACCACCCCGGTACCATGGCGGCCCACCTCCACCATAATATACTCGACATACTCATATCCCTTTGCCGGTAGCTATTACCCACCTACTCTAGTCAATAGATTTGATAAGCCATCTTCATTCAAGAGGGAGGTAGCTAGCTGGAAGATGTGGGCAAGAGTGATGATCTTAACTATTACCCCTACTACTGCATGGTTAGTCATGTCTTGGAGGATTGTGTCACCTTTAAGGATTGTCTTGAGCACAGTTACAAGTTATGAGCTATTGTTATCCCCAAGGAATACTTGTTATAACAACCCTCTAGTTCTATTAGAGTAATTCTTGGGGATACTTGCAATCCTCTTAAGATAAAAAAAGGTTGGGATATTGCCTAATCCCAAACCTCTAAAAAAGTGGTCTCTAAGATCAAGAATCTTTATTTACAGGTGCGTGAAGCAACTCAAACCTCCAGTACCAAGGAAGGTTTGCAAGTTTTCAAAGATAACTTGAAGAAGGTGTCAGCCTAGCAGCAGCAGCAGCAGCAGCCTACCTTACTTGCTCGGGATAGCATAGTAGCACAACCACCGTCAACACTCCATCCACCGTAGCAACTACTACTTCTTCCTCCACTAGCTCCTCTTCTACCAATAGGAGAATTATATTAGCGGACAAGGGCACTATACCCCTTCTCCAGCTTACTTTATTAGATTTCTATCACGTACCTCCATCTAAGAAGAAATCGATGAAGAAAGCTTTCACTTACATCTTGTCCACTTCTGATAGTCTATATTTTATTCCTCTCGAAAACTCTCAAAGTCTACAAAATAATAATGATAACTCTAGTTTCGATCATTCTTCTTCTGATTTAGAAATGCATTTCCCATTTTTAAATCACACGGGTTCACCTCTTGAGATTGATTTGGAGTCATCCAACTCTGATGATCCTATAAGAGAAGTGGTAGGTACACCTGATGAGAAGGTAGAACTTCCTACAAATTCATCATTCCAAGAGGTCACTCGAGTTAACCTTCACAGTGGCAAAGTTCTACCTCCTATGGTGGCACCTTAGGATAAGGGTAAACAAATCATTGGTTCTAAAGAGCAGATAGCCCCTCCACAAGATGCTCCACCCATGAATATGTTTGTGGAGGATCAAGCCAAGGTTAACTACAATATCCTAGCACATCTTAGAAAGCTGCCAGCTAAGTTAAGCATATATGATGCCCTTATCTTATCTAAAGAGATGAGGAAATCCCTAATCAAGGCTCTTCTTGATCCGATATGCTTAGCCGGATGACATCTTGAAGAGAGGCTTGCTTCAGGACACTCTAGGAGTTACATTCTGATGAAGACTTGCTTCTAGGATGACCAAGCACAACCCCTTTACATTACATGGATTTGGAAGATACATGATATCCGAGTTCTTATTGACGGTGCATCGGTGAATATTATGAGTCTAAAAACCCTTGCTTACATGAGGATTGACATCTCTAAACTTTCAAAAGAGAGGATGATGTTGAGAGGATTCAATGAACAAGGTGAGAGGGCTTTAGGCTCTATAGTATTGCCATTAGAAGTAGATGATTGGAAGACTACCAAGTTTCATATTATAGACTCAAATACATCTTTCAATGCTTTGCTTGGGAGATCATGGATACATAAGAACAATGTGGTTCCATCCTCTTTACACCAATGCATGAAGTTCATGAGGGGTGCGATTGAATACTGCATCAAAGGAGATCTTAAGCCATTCACAGTTCATGAGGTCAGATTATATGAGGATGCGACCTACTATCTCCCTCAAAATCAGCAAGTCTATTCTCATGAACTTGGCAAAAGGTCAAAAATAAAAGAAATATAAAAGAAAAAAAGAAAAAGAAAAATAAAAAGAAAAATAAAAAGAAAAGAAAAAAGGAAATGAAAAAAAAATAAAAGGGAGCAAGAAATAGACTTGGAGGAGAAAGTAGAGCCTGACATTAGATTCCACCCATAGTTCGTTACTCCAGTTGAACATATGGGTAGGATGACTCGACCTCCACCAGGTAGAGGAAGAGGCAGATCTAGAGACATGCCTAGGGACAGAAGACCTCCTTATTGGCCATCCAATAGAAGTTATGTCCCTACTACCAGGACTACACCTACTATCTATATAGACTTAGAATCTAATTCAAAGGATGAGTCATATATGATTAGTATGCTAGCTAGCACTTCTAGACGGCAGATCCCCATGCAAGTGATAGTTGAGCTGGACAGCAATGAAGACTGGGCTCCTAAGCAAAGCATAAGTGTATCAGAGTCTATATGTGAAACAATGAAGCATCAGTTGGGAACTTTAGCTCTAACCCCACTTTTTTAATAAAAAGTTGAGACTTTGGTAGTTAAGGAAGCCCCTAAGTCTTCCAAAAATGTAAAGGTGCAGAAGTTCTTTCTTGGAGTATCATCCCCAACTTAAGAAGATGATGTAGAACTTAAAGATGATTCATATAAAGATTTAATAGAATTACCTTTTGATTGGTATTCGCCTTGGGTTCTTAATTTAGCAAAGAAATGATTAATTACACATGCTTGGTCTAAACACAAGTTAGATTACTTTGAAAGGTTATGGGATAACAAATACAGACATTCATAATCAAGACCAGGACTAGGATTCAATATAGTGGATCCAGTTGATGATGACGATTACTGCTTAGTCATCACCAATCATTTGGAATCTGATAGGTTCTTTTCAAATCATGATAACTCATATGAGGAGGTGTGCTTAGAAACTTCGGATGATCCAAATGACTTTGAAGTCAAGGATGCACCGAGTTGAAGAGGAGAACAAATCAACTATCAGAGCTCAAAGAAATCAACTTAAGGCGAAGAAGATCCATGCCCAATATATATCAGTTCTCTATTGAATGAAAAAGAAATTAATGATTTAGTGAAGCTATTGATTGAGTTTAAGGGTTACTTCGCATGGAGTTATGAAGAGATGCCCGGTCTATCTCCTGACATAGCAATCCATAAACTAACAATAGAACTTAATGCTAACCCTATCAAGCAAGCTCCTAAAGCATGTGATTAGACATTGAACAGCAGTTCACTTTTAAAATCAAGAAATTGATTAATGCTGGCTTTATTAGGGAAGAAAAATATCCTACCTGGTTGGCCAGTGTCATCCCAATTAAGAAAAAGAATGACCAAATTCACATATGAGTTGATTTTAGGGATCTAAACAAAGCATGTCCTAAGGATAAATTCCCACTTCCTATACCAGAGTTAATGCTAGACATTGCCTCATCTCATGTAGTATCTCTTTATGGATGGGTCATCTGGCTACAACCAAATTAAGATGGCCCCAGAGGATGAAAGAAACACTACCTTTTGAACCCCGATTGAAATATATTGTTATAAGGTCATGCCTTTCGACCTTAAAAATGCTGGTGCCACATACCAGTGGGCCATGACTCGAATATTCGATGAACTCATTCATCATCAAGTTGAATGCTATGTCGATGATCTCATTATCAAAAGCAAAGAAAAGGAATACCATCTCTTTGACTTGAGAGTAGATTTCAGACAGTTAGGACAATACAACCTCAAAATGGACCCCTTAAAGTGTGCATTCGGAGTAGCTTCAAGAAAATTTCTAGGGTTTGTTGTCTGACATCGGGGAATTGAAATCGATTTGGAAAAGATCAAAGAGATATTAGAAATTTCACCCCTTAAAGGCCAAACACAACTCAGGTCATTCTAAGGGCGGTTGGTGTATCTAAGACACTTCATTTCCAACTTATCAGGAAGTTGCCAACCATTCTCAACACCTATCAAAAAGGATGCCAAGTTCAAATAGGATGACAAGTGCAAGCATGCTTTCAAAGACATCAAGCAATATTAGATGACACCGCTAGTCCTAGCAACCCCTATCTCGGGCAAGTCACTCATATTATATACAGCTGCATTAGACGACTCCATTGGCCCTTTGTTGGCTCAAACCAATGACGAAGGGAAGCAGAACACTCTCTATTATCTCAGTCAATATCTAATCCCTACTGAGGCAAACTATCCACTTATTGAAATGCACTGCCTAGCTTTAATCTTTTCATCCCAAAAGCTACGACATTGCATGCTTTCTCATAAGATGAACTTAATCTCCAGAGTCAATCCACTGCAATATCTCATGACACGGCCGACCTTATCTAGATGGCCAGCACATTGGTCCAGGATTTTCTCTCAATTTTACATAACATTCGTACCCTTCTATGCCGTAAAAGGATAAGCACTTGGAGATTTCTTAGCAGCGCATCCACTCCTGACTCTCCGCTTAGATGATCTCCCTGATGAACAAATCATGAACTTAGGGGGTACTAGTACTCGCTGCAAGGAGATGTACTTTGATGGTGCAGCTTCCTCTTAAAGAGAAGAAGAACCATAATTTACTATCCTAGGAAAGACAGGGGTAGGAATATTCCTCCTAACTCCGGACTATAATATGAAGAGATTCTCATATCATCCGGGTCTAACCATGCACCAACAAAGTCAATATGAGGCTCGAGGTCTGAGTTAGTCATTACACTATGTCTAGAGTATCAACTTTGGGGATTCTCGCAAGTCATCAACCAAATTGGGTCCTACAAAGTTCTAAAGCCTAAGCTCCATCATTACCACAAGTACACTATGGAGTTATTGGCCCAAATCCCAGAGGTTACCATCTACAAAATTCCTCGTGGAGAGAACGTAGTAGCAGATGCATTAGCAAAGCTTGCTAAAGAGTTGGCAAGTCCAGAAGATGAGTCCATTCCAATAAGAGTCCAAAATAGAAAAATTTTATCCCTTATTGATGCGAAACTCATAGAGAGATTCTATCTTGAAGGGGAGGTTGCCATTGCCAAAAAGGATGAGGAGTCAGATTGGAGGCAACCATTCATAGATTATTTAAATATAGGCAAACAACCTCAAGAGAAATCACTCATGCGCCAGGTGAAGCAAAGAGCCCTTTCCTATTCTCTTGTAGGCGGCACCTTATACTGGAAATCCTTCGATTATATGTGGTTACGTTGTCTAGACAAACACAAAGCCCGTAGGATCATGACCGAGGTACACTCAGGGTTATGTGGAGCACATCAATCTGGTCCAAAGATAAAAGCCAAAATCAAGAGACTAGATACTACTTTTCAATGATCACATCGCATGGACGTAGTCGAGATGCCCCAATGTACACTGTGGTCCTACATCAACCTCCCAACATTCTACATCCTGCATTAGCCTCATGGCCATTTAAGTTTTGGGGTACTAACATTGTGGGTCCGATCGATCCTCCTTCTTCCAAAGGTCATCGATTCATTCTAGCTGTTACTCACTACATTTCCAAGTGGGTAGAGGCAATCCCACTTAGAGAGGTCACAACTCAACATGTGCTCCAATTTTTCAAAAATCATATCGTATATAGGTTCAGGGTGCCTCGATGAATTATATTCGATAATGGTACTGCATTCAAGACTACTAAAATCAACAGTTTTACTCAGAGACACAACATAGATTGGAGATATTCTACCATCCACTACCCAAGGGCAAATGGGTTAGCAGAAGCCTTCAACAAAACCCTCATTCAAATACTGAAAAAGACACTAGATGACAACAAATGATGATGGAGTGAACGGTTAGTTGAAGCCTTATTGCTTACCGTACCACATAGAGAACTCCAACTCAATCTACCCCTTTCTCCTTAGTGTATGGGTCTGAAGCCGTTCTACCATTTGAAGTCCAACTCCCATCACTAAGGATAGCCGTGGGTAGAAAAATCACAATGAAATAGAATGCCAAGTTATGGTTGGAAGAGCTCGAAGATTTGGAGGAGAGACGCCTACGGGCATGCGAGAACCTCTAGTTATACAAAGGCAAGATGATTCCAGCTCATAACATGTTGGTCCGTCCTAGAGCTTTTCAAGAAGGAGAGCTTGCTTTAGCTCTAAGGAGGCTAATTGTTACCCGTCGAACGATAGGAGGCAAGTTTGAACCCACTTGGGAAGGTCCTTATGCCATAAAGAAGGCCTACCAAGGAGAGTCTTACTAACTCATAAATTGTAAAGGAGAGCGCCCGATGCTTCTAATCAATGGGCTCTACTTAAGGACATACTATCCATAAATCTTGTTTGAAAATAATTATCAATAAAACTTCTTTTCATCTCAAATTTCATTTCTTCTATGTTAGAAATATCTTTTTCTTGTGAATCTGCCACGATGTATTTAGGATAGGTATAATAGAACCCAAGAGGCATCCTATCCCTCCACAACACAAACATAAACTACAAAATGATCCTCTAGTGCTATTAGGATAGGTGTAAGAGAACCCAAGCGGCATCCTATTCTTTCTTCAAAACACAAATAAACATATATCGTTTATCTCAAGCTACTTTGATGTGGGAGCAAGCCCTTATGGAACTTACTCATTAGTTTCTCTAGGTCGGGTCTATATGCTACCTTGCTAGTATGTCACCCCAGTGGTCACTTGTTGGAGGATGTGAGTTCCCATGCTTTCTGCCTAACTTGACCATTGCACACCTATGAGCGCCTTGTCAGTTTGGTAGTCTTCACTACCCTACTAGTGAACTACCTTGTGTTGGCTTTATTTAAGAAGATGTGAGTCCCAGAGCTTTCTTCTTGAACTAGCCACCATACTCTGACTAGGTCGAGTTTCCCTAAGGTTTAGGTGTAAGAGTCCCCCAGTGGCATCCTATTCCTTCATATCAAACACAAACACACATACCTTTCTTTTGGGCTATTTTGATGTGAGAGCAAGCCCCATGTGGCACTCACTCATTAGCTGCTCTAGGTCGGGTTTGATTTGTTACCCAAAGCAACTGATCACCCTAGTGGTCATTTGTTGGAGGATGTGAGTCTCGACACTTTCTTCCTAATTTGACTATTGCAAGTTGATGAGTGGCTTGTTAATTTTGTAGACTTCGCTGCCTAGCCAGTAAGCTACCTCATGGTTCATCTTGTTTAAGAAGATGTGAGTCCCCGCGCTTTCTTCTTGAACTAATCATTAGGATCTAACTAAGTCGAATATATTTGAGGTTTAGGGTAAGTCCCCCAGTGGCTCCTTTCCTCTTGACTATGTTTGAGTTGATATAAGTCCCCAGTGGCATTCACTTAGTAGTCGCCCTAGGTCGGATGACACATGTCAGCAGACTATCCCGTGTCGCTTTAGAGAGATGTAAGCGTACACGCCTTCTTTCTAGACTGATTGTTGCAAACCGATAGGCACTGTAGGTTGGTTGATGTTCAATATGCTTACAGTGACACACCCGGTGGGTACACCACTCTTGGCAGATGTAAGTCCCCACGCTTTCTCCTTGAGTTGGCCACCGAATACCTATTTGATATATGATTAGCTATGTCATCTTTTCCAGGGTGTTGGATTAAGCCTTTAGCGGCCTCATCCCCTACAGGCATTCTATCTGGATCACATCCTTTGTGACCCCATTTAGACACTACCCTTATTACTTTTGGATTGGACAGTCCCCCTTTCATAGTAGCCACCCATGTGGTTGGAGAATTTGTTCAGCGGATGCGCAGTTTCTCTCTTAGTTCAGTAAATCTAAGATAGGTCTAGACTGATATAAGATCCTTCTCAGTTTGATCCCTCACAAACCAATAGGGTCCATGTTAAAACAAACTAAACAAATAAACAAAATTAATTCACTTGTGGATTAAGATTTCAAGCCCTTAGTGGCCCCTTTCCTAAGCAGGCATTCTATCTTTAGGGCAGTGTCAGCAAAACTCCCTATAGGAATTGTCTGACTACTTTGAGTTAAGATAATTCCTCTAGTCGGTACTCACTCCATAGTCACCCTTAGGTCGGGTTCAACTTGTTGTGCCACCAATGAGTTACCCCAGCGGTCATCTTTTCTTTGAAAGATATAAGTCTATTACACATTTTTTCCAGCACGACCGTTGCAAACCGACATGCAGCCTTAGGTCAGGTCCGATTTGTGCAAGCAATCGATCACCCCAGTGGTTCCTTGTTTAGAAAGATGTGAGTCCCCATGCTTTCTTCTTAACTTGACCATTGCAAATCCAAAGGCACCCCTTAGGTTCGTTAGCTCTACCTTATGGCTGGTAGAATATCTCTTCAGATTTGTAAACCTAAGATAGGTCTAGGCTAATTTTAGCTCCTTCTTAGTAGATCGCACACTGATAGAGTCCATCTAAAATTAAATTAATTTTAACTATCCTTGAGTTGATATGAGTCCACAGCGGCATTAGCTCAAATAATCTCCCTAGGTCGGGATTGATCTGTTGTGCCATCAACAGATCACCCCAACAGCTGATCCCTACTTTGGAAGATGTAAGTCTGCTACGCTTTCTTCCTAGTACAGTCGATGTACACTGAAAGGCAACCCTTAGGCCAGATAGTCCTACCTTGTGGCTAGTAGACTACCCCTTTAAACTTGTAAATATGAGATAGGTCAAGGCCAGCATAGCTCCTTCTTAGTGGGTCCATCGCACACCAAAAGGGTCCACAATATAACACATAAAATTAAATTAAATCAAATCAAATCAAATTAATCATCAAGACTACTCTTAAGTTGAGGTAACACCCCCAGCGATGCTCACTCAGTAGTCACCCTTAGGTCAGGTTCAACTTGTGCCACCAACGAGTTATCTCAGCGGTCGTCTTTGCTTTGAAAGATATAAGTCTATTACGCATTCTTTCCAACACGATCGTAAACCAACGGGCAGCCTTAGGTCGGGTCTGATTTGTTGTGCAAGCGACCAATCACCCTAGTGGTTCCTTGTTTAGGAAGATGTGAGTCCCCACACTTTCTTCCTAACTTGACCATTGCAAACTGAAAGGTACCCCTTAGGTTGGTTAACTCTACCTAACTGCTGGTAGACTATCCTTTTGGATTTACAAACCTAAGATAGGTCTAGGCTGATATTAGCTCCTTCTTAGTAGATCCATCGCACACCGATATGGTCCATCTAAAATTAAATTAATTCTAACTATCCTTGAGTTGATATGAGTCCATAGTGGCAATCGCTCAAATAGTCACCCTAGGTCGGGATTGATCTGTTACACCATCAGCAGATCACCCCAATGGCTGATCCTTACATTGGAAGATGTAAGTCTGCTATGCTTTCTTCCTAGTATAGTTGTTGGACACCGAAAGGTAACCCTTAGGCCGGATAGTCCTACCTCGTGGCTGGCAGACTACCCCTTTGGACTTGTGAATCTAAGATAGGTCAAAGCTGACATAGCTCCTTCTCAGTGGGTCCATTGCATGCCAACAAGGTCCATAACATAACACAACAAATTAAATTAAATTAATTCAAATCAAATCAATATAAATCAAATTAATCATCAGGACTACTCTTGAGTTGAGGTAAGACCCCCAGCGGTGGTCACCCAGTAGTCTCCTTAGGTAAGGTTTAATTTGTTACGTCATCAACAGATCACCCCAATGGCTATTCCCTCCTTTGGAAGATGTAACTCTACTATGCCTTCTTCCTAGCATAGTGCATCAAAAACCCCTTAAGTTAGGTATAGTCCTTATGGACTTATGGCCCTATAAACCCCTGGCTCCTTCTTAGTAGTCCATACCGATAGGGTCCATAACAAATTCAAAGCCAACCTCCCTAGTGAGTCAAACCAAATTTCACTCCCAGTCAAAATCAAATTAGCCTCCTAGATCTAAATCAAACAAATTTAATCGAGTGTATATCCCCAGTGAATATGCCCCCAATATAGAACCCTTCTCCCTAGTGGAGCCATAAAAAAATTAAACCAACCTCCCTAGTGGAGTCTAATCAAACAAATTAAAGAAATCTAATCAACTTCTTATCCCCAGCAGATAGCCCGAATCTGCTTCCCTAGTGGAAGGTTCACATACCCAATCCCTAACGGATTTGAGCACATATCTCTAGTGGATATGCCTCCACATCGATTAAAATATAAATAAATTAAAATCAATTCAATCTTGATTCCCATCATATTATAAATTCATATCCCCAGTGGATACACACCCAAGCAAATCATACTCATAATCAAACTCAAATTCTTATCCCTCAACGGATAACTTGAACCTGCATCCCTAGTGGAAGGTTCATATACTCAATCTCCAGTGGATTCCTTCTTGCTCTCTTATGCCCTTGACATAAAGGGAGCTACATTGCACTAAGATCGTGATTCTATCTACCTTTTGGGTCTTAGTATAGATCACTTTCGTTGTTTATTGCAATCTTCTGGATGTTGTTGATCGTTTTGGTCAACGCCAATACGTGCGGTGTGCCTCATCAGTTACACCACACCTATTGGGGGCCCTTTTATTGACCTCACTTTTGGAGTGATCTCTTAACCTCCTCTTTTTAGAAGTAGGACACTTCTAGATACTAAGAACTCCTTAGTCATAAGAAACTTCTAGTGATTAGGTGAACACCTAACCAAAGCCTAGAGACTTAGAAGTGTTAATCATAAGATTAGGCTATGCCTTAGGATTTAAAGAAATTACCTATCCCTTAGCCTAAAACTAATACAGATACACTTTCTCAAATCAAACCCAGACTCAATTCTCAAACCAAATCTCAAATTCAAATTCAAATTCTAAATCTAATTTCAAAATTTGACTCCAAATGATTGAAACCCAAAATCAAATTCAAATCCTAAAACCCCTTCCTAAGCCATATGAACCACATTCATAAGCTTAGCCAAAACTCCCCTTAAATCAAATCAAACTCAACTGTTCTCTTTATAAATCAATTATTCCTTCATTTATATTCACAAATATAAATGAAATCCAAATTCAAATGACCAAAACTATATCAAAAATCAAATCCAAACTCAATCTAAACCCTTTAAGCCAATTCTTTGGACTTAGCCAAATTCTATCCAGATCAAGTCAAAACCAATGAATTTTCTCTTGAACTAATCATTCATTCAATTATCTACCCAAATATAACTGAAACATACAATCATCAAATCAAATTGAAACCAACCCAAGCCAAACCCAACCTAGCCCTTTTGACTTGAAAATTTCAAATAAGCCAAAATCCTTTAGACTCCAAATTGATTACCATTGAATTTATATTCCAATATAGGGCTCATATATAAGTTCAACTAAACTCTAATCAAACCAAAACCAAACCACCCACTTAGGTCCACTTGACCCAAAGTGACCTAAAGGACCCATTTGAGCCAACTTCTAATCCAACACAAATTGGATTCAACCAAGCTCACCAAAATCTTCCACCATGATTGTTGATAACCTTAACATGATCAATTGCAATCAATTTAGCTAAACCAAGCCCAATTGGCCATTTGATCCAAATTGACCCAAATTGGCCTAAAGGACCAAATCGGGTCAAATCATGATCTAACACAAATTGATTGTAACCAATGGCTCAAGTTTATTCCAAATTGATTATTGAACTTGACCAAAGCCATAATTAAACCCAATTTAATCAATCAAGCTTAATTGGTCAACTTGACCCAACCTAGCCCAAATTGGCCTAAAGGGTCAATTTGGCCTAAGTCCAAATTAAATATAAATTAAATCCAAATTAATTCAAACCAAAGACCACATTCATCTTCAATTAGCCAATTGAACATGAATCAACCCATAACTTTAGCTAATTTGGACAATTTTGGTCAAATGGGTCAATTTGACCCAAAATGACCCATATGACCCAAATTGGGCCAAATCCCTTGAAACCAAGCCAAAACCCATTGGGGGTTGATCAAACCTGACCCAAACCAATTTGGGATTAGCCCAAAACCAACCCAACCCATTTAAATTACTCATGAATCCTCCCCCACATAGGATTCCACCCAACCTCATTTAATTCCCCCCATCACATTCACTTAACTCCTCCCCAATATTTGCATTGAATAAATCTGATCATATGGCAGCAAGAGAGGACT
This sequence comes from Cymbidium sinense, assembly GCA_021442155.1. Lineage (NCBI taxonomy): Eukaryota > Viridiplantae > Streptophyta > Magnoliopsida > Asparagales > Orchidaceae > Cymbidium > Cymbidium sinense. The sequence continues at coordinate 27,122,038 of CM038227.1, read as the reverse complement.
TTGGAGCAAAAATCCAAAGTCCTCAATCAATTTATCATCCATCCCAACCACCCCAAGCAAGATAGCAATCAATTTGGAGCTAAAAAATTTAAAAAGATTATATTTTTGACCATTATAAAAGGAGGGGGAGATGAGGCTTTAGATCTCTTCTTCCCACCACCATTCAGCCCCCAAAGCAAAAAAGGAACCCATCTCCCACTTCTTTGAGCCATTTTTGAGCTCAAAAATACAAATAATTATTCTTACAGTGAGGCGATAGTAGACATCGGAGAATGCAATGTTTCGAAGGGAGGCAAGGGCTAAAGATCTCTCCAAAGCTTCCTCACATACCTAGGAGTTCACTTGGATCTTCACCGCCGCCAGAAATGATCCCCGACGAGGTAAATTTTGCCAAACGGTAGCCGGCCTTAGGACTTCATGCAATTTGTATTAATTTTCTCAAGAATTTAAGAATTTCCCCCCAGATAATCAAGCATTTTACTTTAAATCATCCCAACTAGCAAATAGAATTTTTTGGTGTGAATTGGTGCAAAAATGGGTCTATTTGGACAAGTTTTGGCTTAGAAACCCTCTTTTTTTCCAAAAAAAAGCCTGAAAACACTGTTCATCATCGACGGCTCAAAGCCACCATCCAATCCCATAGTTCACAGGATTGAACGGGTCTGATAGCGTTGTTCATGCGATCGGACGGCTCAGATCGTGCGATCCTGGCCTCTGGATGGCGCGATCCGATCTGGACAGTCCGATATGTGATCGGACGGTCTAGAGTGAACCGTGGGTCGCTTTCTCTTAATTACATCATTAACCTAAAATAAATATAAAATCAAATTGAAAACTAAACAAATCTTTATTTAATTTAATAATTAATCATACTTCTTAAATAAACTAATTAAGTTAATCAAATTAATCATATTAAACCTAAGCTTAATCAAACATAAATGTAATTAAATACTAATTAAAACCTAAATTATTAAGTCATTAATTACATCATTAGTGTAAACAAATATGAAGTCAAATTGAAAATTAAATAAACCTTTATAATCAACATAAATACACTTCTTAATTAAACTAATCACATTGAACCTAAGCGAACCCATAGAATAATAAAGCTAATCAAATTAAATTAAATTAAATTAAGAAAGACTCTGATTAATTTAATATATAATCAAACTAAATCTCATTCAACCAACTTAAATAAGATAAACTAATCAACTATCCAATATATGAAATCAAAATACAAACCAAACTTTGATGAACATGACAAATGGATGTGATTAAAAATAAAATCTTAATTTCAAAGAATCAAACCCAATTAAAATCAAAATAAAATCTCAATTAATATAATTCGATCAAACTAAAAATAAATGAACCATAATCGAATAAAATAAACATAGAGTTAAATCACATAACCATAATCAAAGAAAGAGTTAAATATTAATTTAAAAGGATATTGAATTATCAAGATTTAATTAAATCAAAACATTTAATCTAAAATTAATCAACCAAAAAAACACATGAACTTAAACAAAATTAAATTTCATTAGATACTAAGGATATTGAATTATCAAGATTTGATTAAATCCAAACATCTAATCTACAATTAATCAACCAAAAACATATGAACTTAAACAAACTTAAACTTCATTAGATATTAAGGATATTGAATTATCAAGATGCAATTAAACTAAAACATATAATCCAAAATCAATCAATCAAATACTTAAACAAATTCAAATTTTGAATTTTAAATCAAGTCAAATGAACCAATCGAATAAATTACACAAATTCAAATGGTCTAATTAAGATACTTAAGGACTTTAGTTATATTCTTTAGGAACTAGAATGTAGAATAGGGTGAGTTCCATCTACAAGTGGAACTCATTCTACTCTTCATTCTTTAAAACCTAATAAAAGGAGACCAATTGTTGCCCGTCGAAAGATGGGAGGCAGGTTTGAACTCACTTGGGAAGGCCCCTATATCATAGAGAAGGCCTACCAAAGAGGATCTTATCAACTTATTGATTGTAAAGAGGAATACCTGATGCTTCCAATTAATGAGCTCTATTTGAAGAAATATTATCCATAAAAATCATGTTTTGAAAATAATTCTATCAACCAACAAAAATTTGATTCCATTTCATCAAAATCTTCTCTTCTTTTGAAGCGTTGTTTGCTTGTCTTTCGAATATGACATGATGTGTCTAGGATAGGTATAAGAGTCCCTCAGCGGCATCCTATTCCTCTATCATGACACAAACACAATCAAACACAATCATGAGAGAACCCAAGAAGCATTCTATTTTGATTATAATATCTAAGTTAGGTGTAAGATAACCTGAGCGGCATCCTTTCTTAGTGGGAATTCCTGGTTTCCATCCGTGGAATCACTTCATCAAAATCCCTAAGCGTGTTTAGAATAGGTGTGAGATAACCCAAGAGGCATCCTATTCCCTTTAACACATGCACAAAATAAAATACATGTCCTTTCTCGGGCTTATTTGATGCTGGAGCAAGCCCATGTGGCACTCACTCATTAGCTGCTCTAGGTCAAGTCTACTTGCTACCTCGCTTGTTTGTCACCCTAGTGGTCATTTGTTTGAAAGATGTGAGTCCCCACACTTTCTTCTTAACTTGACCATTGAAAACCAACAAGCACCTTATTAGCATGGTAGATTTCACTGCCCAACCAGTAAACTATCTCATATTGATTTTGTTTAAGAAGATGTGAGTCCCCAAACATTCTTCTTCAACTAATCATCATGATCTAACTAAGTCGAGTATATTTGAGGTTTAGGGAAAGTCCTTGAGAGGCTCCTTTCCTCTTGACTATGTTTGAGTTGATATAAGTCCTCCCAGTGGCATTCACTTAGTAGTCTCCCTAGGTCGGATGGCACATGTCGAGTCAAAGATAGACTATCCCAGTGATCAGTTTTGTTATAGGAGGATGTGTGTCCCTAAGCTTTCTTCCTAGGCTGATTATTGCAAAATGACGAGCACCTTAGGTTGGTTAATGTTCACTATGCTGACAGTAACTCACTTGGCGGATACACCACTCTTAACAGATGTGAGTCCCCGTGCTTTCTCCTTGAGTTGGCCACCGAATACCTATTTGATATATGACTAGCCATGTCATCTTCTTCAGGGTTTTAGATTAAGCCTTTAGTGGCCCCATCCCATGCAGGCATTCTATTGGATCACATCCTTTGAGACCACATTTAGACACTATCATGGTTACTTTTGGATTAAATAGTCCCCCTTTCCTGGTAGCCACCCATGTGGTTGGAAATTTTGTTCAGCAGATGCGTAGATTCTCCCTTGGTTCAGTAAATCTGAGTTAGGTCTAGGTTGATATAAGCTCCTTCTCAGTTTGATCCCTCGCAAACCAACAGGGTCCACGTTAAAATAAACTAAACAACCAAATAAATTAATTCTCTTGTGGATTAGGAATTCAAGCCCCCAAAGAGCCCTTTTTCCTAAGCAAGCATCTTATCTTTAGGCAGTGTCAGTAGAACTCCCTATAGGAATTGCTTAACTACTGGAGTTGAGATAAATCCCTAGGTTGGCACTCACTCCATAGTCGCCCTTAAGTCAGGTTAAATCTATTTTGCCACAAGCAGGTTACCCTCGCAGTCATTCTACTTTGAAAGATGTAAGACTATGACGCATTCTTTCTAGCATTACTGTCGCAAACCGATGGCCAACCCTAGGTCAAGTTTGATTTGTTTCCCAATGCAACTGATCGCCCTAGTGGTCTTTTGTAAGTGGAAGATGTGAGTGCCAGAGCTTTCCTCCCCTGAATTGATCATTGCAAACAAAGGCACCTTTGGTTGATAGTTCTCCATCGAAAAGCTACCTTTGTTCAAGAAGTCTGAGATAGGTCTAGGCTAATATAAGCTCCTTCTCTGTGTGATCCATCGCAAACTAACAGAATCCATCAAAACAAATTAAAAAATGAAATTAATATTTGACTATCTTTGAGCTGATCTAAGTCCCTCAGCGGCATTCACTCAATAGTCAGCCCTAGGTCGGGTTTGATTTATTGCCCAAATCCAATCACCCTAGTGCTTCCTTATTTTAGAAGATGTGAGTCCCCATGCTTTCTTATTAATTTGACCATTGCACACCGAAAGGCATCCCTCTGGTTGGATCGTCCTACCTTATGGTTGGTATACTACTCCCTTTGGATTGGTAAATCTAAGTTAGTCCTAGGCCTCCATGGCTCCTACTCAGTGTAATCCATTACAAACCGATGAGATCCATCATAATCAAAATAAATTTGAAAATGACATTAATCTTGACTATCCTTGAGCTGATTTAAGTCCCCCAGAGGTATTCACTCAATAATCAACCCTAGGTTAGGTTCAATCTATTATCTTGCTAATAGATTACCCCAGCAACTGGTCCCTACTTTGGAGGATGTAAGTCTAATATGCTTTCTTCCTAGTATAACTACTGCATACCAAAAGGCATCCCCTTTGGTTGGCTAGTCCTACTATGTGTTTGGTAGACTACCCCTTTGGATTGATAAATCTGAGTTAGGCTTAAGCCACCTTTGCTCCTACTTAGTGCTATCCATCACAAACCAATAGGGTTCATCTCAAAATCCAAAATCTAAAATTCTATTAAAATTCAACCCTTCTCCCCCAAAGGGGTTAAACAAATTCAACAAAATAAATCAAGTGAAATAAACAAAATAAAACATTCAATCAATCTAAATCAAATCTTTTGCTTCTCCTCAGTAAGATGCAAATCTTTCTAGTTTCCCAACAGATCCAGAATTCTAATCCATCAGTAGATTTCACAACCCCTTCCTTGTGGATGACTTGAACATGCCTCCCCAATGGAGAGTTCACTTCTCTATCCTCAGTGGAGTCAAAACAAACACAATTAAACAAACAACCAATTGAAATAATTTCAACCCTCTTCCCCAGTAGAACTTAATTAAACAAATCAAATTATTCTCCCCAGCAAGACTCAAATCAAATCAAACCTTTCATCACCTTGTGAATAATTTGAACCTGTTTCCCGAGTGGAAGGTTCACATACTCTATCCCTAATGGATTCCTCCTTTCTCTCTTATGTCTGTGACATAATTAGAGTGACATTGCACTAAGTTCTGGATTCCTTCTACACCTAGGGTTAGGAGTAGACCATTTTTATTAGTGCTTGTGATCATTCGGTGTTATTGATCATTTTGGTCAACACCAATACGTACGGTGTACCTTGTCAATCACACCACACTTATTGGGCGCCCTTTGTTGATCACATTTTTAGAATGAGCCCTCAACCCCTCCATCTTAGACATTGGACATCTCTTAGACTTTAAGAGTTCCTTAGTCTTAAGACACATCTAGTAATTATGTGGACACTCAACGTAGCCTGAGAGACTTAGAAGAGTTAGCCATAGGAATAGGTCATGCCTTAGGCGTATTAGGAAAATTTTCCTACCCTATAGCTTGAACCAAATTCCTCACTTCCTCCCTTCAAGTAAAATTAAATCAATTCCAACTTAATTGATTTTCTCCAAACTCAAATAAATTTTAAATGATTGAAATCCATGATTGAAACAAATGATTGAAGCTTATGATTGAAATTGCAAGTTCAAAATATTTCCTACGTCCTTTGATTCCCTCTCATGGACTTAGCCTAAATCAAATCTAAATCAATTCAAATTCATGAAATTTTCTCACAATCCATTATATTCTCATTTATATTCACACATATAAATGAGATATAAATTCAAATCAATCAAACTAAACCCAAAAATCAAATCCAAATTCCAAAAATCTTTTTTAAGTCACTTTGATTCCCTCTTAAGGACTTAGCCCAAATACAGCTCAAATCACTTCAAATTCATGAAATCTTCTTATAACCCATTTATATTCTCATCTATATTCACATATATATAAATGAAATATAAATTCAAATTAATCAAACTAAGCCCAAAAATCAAGTCCAAATTCTAAAAATCTTTCCTAAGTTTTTTGATTCCCTCTTATGGACTTAGCCCAAATCAATTTCAAATCAAGACAAACTCTTTTTTTTTTCTTCATGATTCAATCAATGCTTCAATCATGAATCCAAATATAAACATAAACTTCAATCACTTGACCAAAATTCTATTCAAAAAATCAAACCCAAGTTAAACTCATGTTCACACATTGGACTTGAAATTGTCAAGTGAATCAAAACCCATTTGACTTCAAATCACTTGCAAATGAATTTATATTTCAATCATAAATCCATATGTGAGTTCAATCAAACTCAAATTAATCTTTGACCAAGCCATTTGACCTACTTAGGCTCACTTCACCAAAGTGACCTAAAGTATCCCTTATGAGCCAAATTCTAATCATAACCAAATTGGATTGAACTAAGCCCATCTAAGCCTTGCATCATGATCAACAATCATCATAAGATGATCAATTACTCAAATTGGGTCAAAGCAAGTCAAACTTAAGAGTTGACCAAGTCAACCCTTAGCCAAAATGAAACCCAACATAGCCGAAACCCATCATAGGCAATATTGATTATAACCATTGATCGAAACTCAGTCATGACCAATGTTTGAACATGACCAGTCAACATTTGAGCCTAACCTAGCCCAATTGGCCAATTGACCCAACTTGACCTAAAAAGGTCAAAACTTGATCTAAGCCAAATTGATTGAAACCAATGGGTCAAGATCATTCCAAATCACTTGTTGAATTTGACCAAAGCCTCAATTGGCCAACTAGACCTAACCTAGCCTAATTGACCATGAACCCAACTTGACCTAAAAGGTCATATTGAGCCAAAATCAAATTAAATCAAAATTAACTAGAAACAAAGATACCAATCCATTTCATATGACCAATGAAACCTAAGCCAACTCATGGCCTAACCCAAATAGGTCAAATGGGTCAAATTGGTCAACTTGACTCATTTGACCTAAATAAACTCAATTGAACCAAAACCAAATGTAAACCAAATTGAAACAAACCAAAGACATCAAAACATTTCAAATGGTCATATGAACTTGACCCAACCCATGGTTTGACCCAATTTGTCCAATTAGTCAACTTGACCCAAGTTGACCCATTTTGACTTAAATGGGTCAACATGAGCCAAATCACATCAAACCAACTCCAAATTCATTGATACTTGGCCTAACCCATTTTTCAATCATACCAAACATATTCAAGTTGAAACCCAAGCCAAATCACCATTTTAACCAAAGGTCATAGGGTAAATTTTGGCCAAATTCACATGGAACTTGGTCAAATCCTCTTCATGACCACTTGGCACCCTCTTAGTGGAGTGGACTGAGGTGTGGTGCACCTAAATTTGGGTCAGCCCAACCCAACCCAAGGTCAAAATCAACCACCTCCTTCAAATTGAGCACATGAAAATCCTTCCTCCACTCAATTAAACACATGGCAACTTTCCCACTACCTCCCTCTCGCCAAAATGACCCATGTGCAAGCCCTAAATGGCCTAACAACCCATTGCATGAGGTGTATTGATCAAAAATGGTAAGATCCTTCAAGGCCATCCAATCCTTCAAGGGGGAGATATACACCCCCTAATTCCCTTTCATTTCATCAGTCTCAAATTTGATTGAGGAAAGGGAAGCAAGAGGAGCCATTTCCAAGTGATGTCAAGCTTCCTAGAGTGAAATCTATTTTCTCAATTTTCATAGGCTGAAAATAGAGGAGCTCCACTTGAAATCCAACTTACTCCACACTCAATACCAAGTTAATTAGTCTTTTGAGCACCTCAGAGGATCAAATAAAACTCACTCCAAGCCTCATTAAAGTTTCTAAGGCAAGGGAGGACTACTCTTGATCAATACTGAGCTCAAGTGAAGGTGAAGTTGGCCTCTAGGAAGATCCATCTAATTTCAAGGCCTCAAAACTTCAACAAAGCTTCATTTCCACTAGACAAAGCTTCTCCAAGGAATTCAAGCACCGGTGATAGCCTCCGGCGAGGTAAGCCATGAAATCGAGCTCAATTTAGCCATAGTGTGGTCCTTTGTGAAGTAAAGTTTCATCCCATGAGAAACTAGCCGTTGTATGTGATCTTCCTTGCATGATGATGGTGTGGGTAAGTTTTGGGATCAATCTTAGCTCTATTAAGCTCAAATCATGCCATGGAAGATGGATGGTGGCCATCTCCCACAGGCAATCTCAGGGATGAATCACAGACCGTCCACCATGCATGTTTTGGATTGACGGTCTTGATTAAATCTACGTAGATTCACATTTTAATCCTTTAAGACCATGGATTTAACCTCAGCCATCTGATCCTTGGTCAGACGGACAAGGAGAAAGTACGTAGCACCACCGTTGATGCGGTGCTATGATGTGACACCTTAAATAGTGAATCCCATCGCACCATATGGAAAGAGCGCATCGCGTCAGCCTCCATGGCGATGAGATTAACTATATAATTTGAGATTTAAATTACCTAATTAAGCTTGGAAAATTCAAAAATTCATAACTAAGTGTAGAAAAATTAGAGAAATGTGACATAAATTGCATATGAAAGATAATTAAATGTAAAATATTATAAAATTGATTTTGATGGATTTTGAATAGTGTTATTTTATGAATTTGGGTTTTATTGAGAATTTAATTAGGCAAATTATCCTCTGATTATTCCATTAATTAATCTCAAACTTTTCATGTGTATTTAGTGGGATGACTTCTATCTCCCCTAATTTTCTTGGGATTTATTAATTGTTTAATTAGGGTCATTATGGGATTTATTTCAAATTTCTCTCTTTATGTAATTAAGCCTAATTAAGTGTGTAATCAGTGGATTAATCCTTTTATTGAGTTAATTAAGGTTTTTTAAATGAATAGGAGGTTTAGTGAATAGTTTTGGGATATTTTCCTTAAACTATTCCTATACACTCCCCCCTCCCCCCCACTCTTTCTTCCTTAATCCAAATTCAATTAAGGATTAACCCACTAATTAACTACCTAATTAATTTGATAAAATTCTAAAATTTTCTAGAACTTAACTAATCCATCTTGGGTTGTTGCTTAGGTGTTCAATAACCTAAGTACAATAAGAAAATCAAAATCTGACTCACATGTGTGAAAGGGGTTATGAAAGTACTTAAATTAAACACTTTAGTTTAATTAATCATTAATCATGAGCCAATTGCATTAGGCCTCTTTCTTTCCTAGGTACATTGCTGATTTAAATTTCTTATGTGGTTTATGTCATATCATTGGCTCATAATTATTTGATTAAATATGCTAAGGTGTTATAGGGAAGGGGTACTCAATACACTTAATTCACACCTTAACCTAATCAAAATATAAAAATCATCTAATCATCTAAAGATTAAATTAAAATGGCATACACATGGGGGAAATCGGTTAGGACCAGCAAGCATTCTTTCACATTTCCCAAATCAAACATAAAGCAAATTCAAAACAAAAAACACATTAAACAAACTTTGATTCACTTTGAACTTTCTTATTTCATAGGATTGTCTTTAGGAATTAATTAGGGTGAATGAATTTACATTTCTTTCATCACTTTATTTCTTTTCTAGTATGCTAAATGTGTATGTCATATGAAATTCATGCATTCATACTTTTTTTTAAATCAAATTGAAAATGAAAATTTTTCTTTATGTTAAATTGCATGTTTTGACTAAAGTAAAAAAATATGAATGGCTATTATCACTATTAAATCCAAAACTATTTTAAAATCTATAAATCAAACACCTAAACTTGAAAGTGTGCTACATATAATTATTTATAAGCTTGCATGTGGATATAAATATGAAGATGTGCATAGTGTGGCTTTCTTTCTCTTTTCTTTTAACATAGTTTTGAATAGGATTTGGCAAAGTCTATAGTTCATTTGAAAAGAACACAACACTTTCCTAATCTCATTCCTATGCTATTACCTAAGAAGGACATCCACACTTGTACATATAAATTGCATAAACAAAATAAACAAACAAATACAAACTTTTTGCATCTTTCTATTTTCCATTCATTTCTTTTGTACATATGTTTGTATTTAAAGAAAGTGGTATATTAGTATGGACAACCCTGGGGTTGCGAGGCTTTAAGTAGCCCTAAGTAGATCTTGTACCTTACACCCCTGGTGCTAACAATGGCATCGTACTCACTTATACCTTTCATACACACACATGTGCATGTGAATAATGGATAAAAGAAACCCCTCTTTTCTACTTAATGAAAATCATGCATCATAAAGCATTCTAGTTTTCTTAAGTAACATTTCTTAGCATTCATCATAAAGTGTGATAAACATTTCTATTTGCATGTATATATATTCTTAGGATTCATTCATATGCATGTTATACATGTTGGGAAAGAAATGAAATGATGTGTGTTTTATGATATTAATTCACTTTACTTAATCTTAAAATATCTTTCCTTTTAAATAGGTTCGTTTAGAGTTGATCTAAACTTAAGATTAATTAAAACACATACAAAAACATTCACTAAATAAAATCAAACATGAATCTACTTTAGAAATTACTTAGGGCAGGGAAGGAAAGAGAAATTCTCTTCTCTTTTCCCTCTCTTTACAGCCTTTAGTAATTAAGTAGGTTCATTTAAACCAAAGAAAAATCATCAAATAAAAATAACCCAAAATAACTAAACAATCTAAATGAAACCACCCTCTAAGTTGAACATTTTCATACTTAAGAAATCTAAACTTTAAAGCCTAGCTAAGCATACCACACAAACTTTAAATAGCACAGACATTAGGCTAAGTCACCACTTCTAGCTTTAGGTTAGGGCAGTGGATGGCCTGTTATTTATTTTTATTTTGTGATGTATTATTTTTAGTCTGGATATTAGGGTGTATGTGTATAGAATGAATTGTAAGATGATTTAGTCTAATCATTATTTTCTACAGGGGATTGTGCTTAAGGGGCACTGTAATAAAAATATATATGCTTTTACTGTGCAGGTGCTTATACCCTTAAGCATAATCTAATAGGCCAGGTGGACTTGGTTACCCATGTGTGGGGTGCTAAGTCCAATATACATGCTTGAGATTTGTATGGTTTGTTTAGTTAATCTCTATTTTGCAGGTGTTAGTTATATTTACTTTTTATTTTCATGTAATTTTCCAATTAGGATTTTGGAATGCTTGTTATGGGGGATTAATATGAGCATTGGTCATAAGATCTCATCTTATGTACCATGTGAAGCCTTTGAAGCATCCACATTCCAACCATCCAAAAGAAGGAACCAAGGAAGAAAGAAGAAAAGAAGAATGAAGACCCCCATAACATGAATTTTCTTGCTTAATTATAATTAATTCATTTGTAATCCAAGTTGTATAAGGGCAAAGCTCGGCTACCCAATTTGTTTTGCGAATTTGTACGGTGGTGCCCGACCATAAATGGCCTTTTATCTTTTGTGTTAGCTTTGTAAAATGTTTGATGTTTTGTTTAGCTTGTGCATTAAGATGGCATCCTTTTCCTAGTTTTTTCCTTGCTTAAAGTATGGCCTAGATGAAGATTAGGCTTTTAGGATAAAATAAATCTTCTACCAAATTAAACAACTCAAAATGAAAAATAAAGAACTCATAACCTCACCTAAAGCTTAGGCTAAAAACCAAGATAAAAGAATTATCAACCCCTTAGCTCGATGAGTATTTCTTTTCTAACATCAGTCATAAAAAGCATATTATTTCACTCTTGGTTGGAGGGCTTCCACCTTTGCCAGAGAATTTGGCTTAACTTGTGAGAGCCATGGTGGAAATACACCTCCACTACTCACTAATTTTGGCTCATAATCTTATTTCTCATACATTAAGCATATGAATTCTATAATCCTGAGTCAAATGATTGTCCAAAAATAAAAATAAAATGTAATATATTTTGCATTAGATCTAGGTCATTTTTCATGCCCTTACATGATCTATTCTCTTAGGGAGGGAGTTTAAAGACTTAGTCTCTTTCTAAAATAACTAACAACCTAGCTATCTCGCATAAAACATATGACTTGCCTACATAAATTTAAAATCGTAGGAGGAGTTAGTTGGTAGCCACCCCAAGGCAGTTGTAAGTCCAAGCAGTCGGGTGGTTTGTCCTCTCTTGTGGAGACAAACCAAATATCCATTTTGCCTTATATTTAGGACATGCTTTTGGCCCTCGCCAAAGCTCCTTAGATTTAAGTTTCAAGGTTCCTTCTCCTTTTTGTGGGCTATAAGTATAAATCCTCACCTCTTAGGTATTTTCATGATCTTGTAATTTGGGATGCTTATTAGGCTTCCTAGTATCCTAAGCATCCCCTACTAGTTTTCATTTGTCTTTGATAAGAACTCCCTCCTCTTGATTGATCCCACCTGACTTCCTAAAAATAAGCCAATCGATTGATAGTCCTACCTTTTCAAAATCTTTAGAGACAATGATCATTTACCTTAATCGAGTGTATTCCTAAACGATCTCATTCCTTAGGATGTAATTAATTATGGGGGCTTGCCTCCATAGGGAACTTAAAGAACCCAGTTTAAAATAAATCCTACTTTATTTTTCCATGTAATGTAAGGAAAGAATCTCTGGTACGTATGTAGACCCATTGTCCTTAGGAGTCCTTATTCAGGTGATTAGGTCCATTGTAGGGTGGTGACTTCTTTCTTTCGAGACAGTACACCTCTCCTCGATGTTGTACCCGATCACCCTAATAAGAACATTTGCTGATCCACGTGGTGTCTAAATGTAAAGAGTATATTTCTATCTTCATTTTATCCACATAGATTGAAGATGGAAGTATACTCTTAGAAAATATCTAAAAAATTTTCTCCATAGAGAGGAACCCGCATCATTAAAATGCATCTCTCAGTGACAAATGCTAGTGTCCCCTAAGTTCATGATTTGTTCATCGAGGAGGTCATCAATAAGCAGAGAGTTAGCAGGAAGTAGGTGTGCTGGTAAGATATTCACTAGTGCTTGTCCTTTCACCGCATGGAGGGGTACAGAAATAATATCAAACTGTAAAAAAATCATGGACCAACATGCCAACCGTCTGAATAGCATCAATCGTGTCATGAGATATTGTACTGGATTGATCCTAGAGATCAGGTTAACCTTATGAGAAAGAAAGTAGTGCCATAACTTTTGGGATGCAAAGATTAAAGCTAGGCAATGCTTCTCAATGGGTGGATAGTTTACTTCAGTAGGGATTAGATGATGGCTGAGGTAGTATAACACATTTTTCTTTCCTTCATCAATGGCTTGGGCCAACAAAGCATCAAGGAAGTCATCTAATGCAATAGTATAGAGAATCAATGGCTTACCTGGGATAGGGGCTACTATAACTGGTAGCGTCATCGAGCAGTGCTTGATATCTTTGATGGCATGCTAACACTTGTCATCCCACGTGAACTTAGCATCCTTTCTGATAAAAGCTGAGAATGGCTGAAATCTTACTAACAGGTTGGATATAAAGTGTCTTAGATATGCCAATCACCCTTGAAATAATCTAAGTTGAGTTAAACTTTTAGGGAGTGGCATTTCTAATATCATCTTGATCTTCTCTGGATCAATTTTGATTCCCCAATATCGGACAACAAACTCAAGGAATTTCCCTAAAGCTACTCTGAATGCACACTTTAAGGGGTTCATTTTGAGGTTAAATTATCTTAACCTTTCAACAACTACTCTTAAGTCAAAGAGGTGGTCTTCTTTTTTTTTACACTTGACCAAAAGATCAATAACATAACACTCGACTTGATGATGAATGAGTTGGTCAAAGATTCGAGTCATATCCCGCTAGTATGTAGCATCGATATTTTTAAACCTGAAAGGCATGACCTTATAGTAATAAATTTTGATCAGGATTCTAAAAGAAGTATTTCTCTCATCTCCAAGGGCCATCTTTATTTGGTTATATCCAAATGAGCCATCCATGAAGGAGAAGACTGCATGAGATGAGGCAATTTCCACTATCAGTTCTAGTATAGATAGTGGAAATTCATTTTTTTAGACATGCCTTATTTAAGTCTCTAAAATCGATACATATATGAATTTGGCCATTCTTCATGTTAACTGGGATGACATTGGCCAACCAGGTAAGGTATTTTTTTTTTCTAGATGAAACTAGCATCGATCAATTTCTTGACTTCAAAAATGACCTATTGTTCAATGCCTAATCACATGCGTCTAGGAGCTTTTGATAGGGTTAGCACTATACTATATTGCTAGTTTGTGGACTACTACATCAGGAGATAAATCAAACATCTCTTCATAGCTCCATACGAAGCAGTCCTTAAACTCAATCAATACCCTAACTAAGTCATTGGTTTTAACTTGGCTCAACAAGGAACTGATTTATGTAGGGCATGGATGATCTTCAGTTCCTAAATTGATTTTCTTGAGCTCGTCGATGGTTGACTTTATCTCTTCTTTGAACTCTGGTGGTGCATCTTTGACTTCAAAGTCATCTGAACCATCTAATATTTCTAAGCACACTTCCTCACATGAGTTAATGTGATTTGAAAAGAACCTATCATCATCATCGATTGGACCCACTATACTGAATCCTAGTCCTGGTCTTGATTGAAAGCTTTAGTATTTATTCTTCCATATTCTTTCAAAATAGTCTGACCTGTGCTTTGACCAAGTTTGTGGGATTAACCCTTTCTTTACTAGATTATGAGCACTCGGCTAGTACCAATCAAAAGTAAATTCTATTAAATTTTTATATGAATCATCATCAAGTTCTACATCAACTTCTTGACTTGAGAATGATGCTCGTAGAAAGAACCTCTGAGTCTTTACATCTGTACATGATTTAGGGGCTTCCTTAACTACCAAACCCTCAACTTTTTATGAGGAAAGTGGGATTAAAGCTAAGGTTCTCAACTAGTGCCTAACTATTTTACATATAGACATGATACACTTATGCTATGCTTTGAAGCCCAATCTTCATGGTTTTTTGGCTCAAGTGTCACCTCCAAGGGAATCTGCTGCTGAGAAGAGCTGGCCGGTGTGCTAATCATATAAGACTCATCCGCTAAACTAGATTCTAAGTCTATATGGATAGCAAGTATACTTCTGGTAGCTAGGACATATCTCCTATTAGGTGGCCAATAAGGAGATTTTTCACCCCTGGGACTACCTCTGAACTGGCCTCTTTCTCTACCTGGTGGAGGTTAGGTCATCCTACCCATATGTTCAAATGAAGTAACAAACTATGGGTGGAATCTAATGTCAGGCTCCATTTCCTCCTCCAAGTCTATTTTTTGCTCCCTTTTATTTTTATTTTTTTCATTTTCTTTTTTTCTTTTCTTTTTATTTTTCTCTTTCTTTCTCTTTTTCTTTTTTCTTTTCTTTTATTTTTGAAATTTGGCCAAGTTTTCTAGAATAAACTTGTTAATTTTGAGGGAGGTAGTAGGCCATATCTTCATATTTGCCGACCTCGTGAACTGAAAATGGCTTGAGATCTCTTTTGATATAGTAAGTGATCCCACCTCTCATAAACTTCATACACTAATGTAGAGAGGATGGAACCGTGTTATTTTCATGTATCCATGGTCACCCTAGCAAAATGTTGAAAGATGTATCTGAGTCTATAAGTGGAACTTGGCTTCACTCTTCCACTTATCTATCTCCAAGGGCAACACTATGGAGCCTAAGTCCTCTCGCCTTGTTCATTGAATCCTATAACCATCATCCTTTTTTTTGGAGTTTGGAGATGTTGATCCTCAAGTAGGAAAGGGTTCTTAGGCTCATAATATTGACTGATGCATCTGGGTCAACCAGAACTCTGGATAGCCTGTATCTGCCAACATCCACTATAATGTAAAGAGGATGGTTATGCTCAGTCTTCCCTAGAAGTAAGTCTTCTTCATTGAATGTAATCCCTAAGATATCCTTCGAGTGGCATGCCTCCTCTTCAGTAGTGATCAGCCGAGCTAAGCATATCTCTGGATTAAGCAAAGCCTTGATTAGAGATTCCCTCATCTCTTTGGATAAGACAAGGGTGTCATATATGCTTAACTTAGCTGGTAACTTTCTAAGATGAGCTAGGACATTGTAATCAACTCTGGCTTGATCCTCCATAACCATATCCATAGGTGGAGCATCCTATGGAGAGGATATCTTCTCACTATAACTAATGACTTGCTTACCCTTATCCTGAAGTGCTACTCTATGAGGTAAAACTTTGTCATTACGTAGGCTGACTTTAGTGACTTCATGTGGCGGGTTGGTGGAAAGTTCCACCTACTCATCAGGCATACCTTCAGCTTCTCCTATGGGACCCTCAAAGTTGGTTGACTCTAAGTCAATCTCAATGGGTGAACTCGATTGATTCAGAAAAGGAAAGTCTGATTCTAAATCAAAAAAGAAAAGATCAGAATTACTAGAGCTATTATTATTATTTAGACATGGAGAGTTTTCAACATAAATAAAGTAAAGATCATTAGAAGTGGACAAGTATAAGTAGAATCTTCTTTCTTCATTGATTTCTTTCTATGTGGAGATACATAATAGAAATCAAATAAAGTAAGCAGAGCGAGGGGTTTAGTGCCCTCATCCGTAGATATAATGCTCTTGTTGGTAGAAGAACAGCTGGATGAAGTCATAGTAGCTGCAATGGTGGAAGGAATGCTAAACTTGGAAGGTGGTTGCGCTATTGGACTATCCTAGGCAAGTGTGGATTGTTGCAGCTACTGAGCTCCCATTTTTCTCAAGTTATCTTTGGTAACTTGCAAACCTTCCATGATGTTGAAGGTTTGAGTTACCTCAGGCACCTACAATGGGAGTTTCTTGATCTTAGAAATAATCTTTTAGAGATTTGGGATAAGAAAATATCTCAACCTTCTTTTGTCTAAAGATGATCACAAGTATCCCTAAGGATTACGCTAATAAAACTAGATGGTTGTTCTAATAAGTATTTCTTGGGGATAGCTATGGTGCCCGACTTGTAGTTATTCTCAAGCTAGTCTTTAAAGGTAATGTAATCCTCTAAGACATGGTCTAACATGTGGTGGTAGGGGAAAAAGTTAGGATCATCACTCTTGGCCACTTCCTCCAGCCTCTTTGGCTTCGGTAACTAGAAATCAGGTTCCTTTAGGATATTTTTAAAGATTTTGCTGACCACCTCCCTCTTGATTGAATAGGGCTTATTGATTTTATCAGCAAGAGTAGGTGGAAAATAGCTACCTGACGGTGGATATGAATACCGCTGCTATGTGTACTATTAAGGAGGCGGTGGAAATGGCCATTGTGGCAGCTGTGGTTGTCAATATGATAGTCGAAGTGGTGGTAAAGGATGCGACAGTGGAGGTTGCTGAGCTTGGGGTCTCTCAAACTGAACTCTGGTTGGCTACTTCCCTTTGTCTACTAACATCACTACCCCTGACATAATACTTTCTGTGGCTTGGGCTTGGATGACTGGTCTTGGAAACGTAAATGTTTGGCTTCCTCTTATTGACTAGCCACCTTGTTGATTAATTTCTCAAAAGTTTTGATTGTAAAGCCCTTGAGCATGAAAGCAACCAAGCCATGGATATTCTTACCAAGAATTTTATGGCATGGTTTTCAAATAGCTATGGTTCACATTTCATACTCAGGTTAGCCACCTGAGAATGTAATCAATGAAAGAGTCATTGGGATTTTGTTTCGCTATGATTAGGTCACCCAAAGTTACCCTATGTTGGGCTCCATCAAACTTCTTGATGAAGAGGTGCTCCAGCTTTTCAAATGTCCTCACCAAGCCATTGGACAGTTTGGTGTACCGGTCAAATGTAACCCCTGACAAACTGTTGATAAAGAGGAAAGGAAGCGCGCTCATGCGGCATTCTCAATGTGTGCCATGTGTTGCCATGGGTTTCTACTGCCACCAAAAATCTTGAAGGAAGGTGGCACAAACCCCTTGGAGTACTGGACTACATCAAATTCCTCTAGGTAAGGCCTAGCCTTTGGAATGAATGAACTACCCCGAGCTTGTTCCAACGCTTCCCTGACTTGTTATTCCACCACCTACTTGATATCTTTTTCATGCACGGAGCTACTATCTATGACCATCCTAAGCAAGCTACCACTATCCTGATCCACAAGAGAGGTACTCTTGGGAGGTTCCAAGACATGCAAAAGCTCATGCCGCTCGGCCTCCATAGGACTAGGCTGTGATGCTGGAATTTGGCTCTAAAGTGTTCCAATTATAGCTAACAAATCTTCAACCCTCTTCTCCATCCTATGGATATGATCATCCTTTTGATTGAGTTGCTGAAGGAGGTGTTGGGTTGGATGAACGACATCATCTTCTTCCACCATAACACCTTCTTGACTCTAATGGTCTCGGTGGAGGGATCCTCGGGTATCGACCATATGCACTTCAGCTAAGTCCTCTAATGGTCATCCTCATCATGGTCGAAAGCTACGATACCCTCTTCTTGATCAGAATGGTCACTCCCAAGTCCCAAGAAGTTGTCTCTTCTTGGAAAAGTAGCCTTCTAGGATATCATCTAATGAATGATCTCCTACTTTGCCTAGCTGAACTGGAATAAATACCCACTAGCGATTGACTATAGGACTGTGCTATCTAAACCTATACATCGGACACTACCTACTGATGGGATTCTTGAACTAGGAGGGTCAACTTCCATGGGGACTACATTGGTACCCCTCCTTCCTCTACTATGGCTGGTGGCCGCGATGGTGGTACGACCACAGCACTTTTGGGTCACCACTCCTTCTTTGCCACAGCTGAAGTGGAAGCTTAAATGGGAGAGCTCAACCTCACCTCAGCTAGTGGAATAGATGGAGTGGGATCCTTAGGCCGTAGCCAGATCACCAATGGGGATGTCCTCTCCCTAGAAGTGGACTTCTAGACTTGGTGGGGACTGTGGAAGGAGGGACTCAGACGAGTGATGGTGGACGGGGAATGGAGCGGTGTGATGGTGGAGACACCAACTGCCCTCTCACTGGAACTCTCCTCCTAAGGCTGTTGGTGCCTGTAAATACTATGTTGTCAGTGTGATAAGCCCTGGTAGCCCACTGATCTAAAAAATCCACAATAACGATGGTCGTTGACTGCCTGACATACCTCCTCCTCTCCCTCTTGCCCGCTTGGGCCACAGCTCAATGTCTCTCTCTCTCTCTCTCTCTCTCTCTCTCTCTCTCGATATATCTAATCCCTGACACTTTTAAGTATCAGAGTCCTCAAATCAAATAATGTACCAAACTCAGAGCGTTTGTGGGCTCTACTGACCTAGCAAAGAACCAATCATAGACCAACGTAGGGCTTCCTCCTCTCCCTAGCTGATACCTCAAATTGTGATGGTGGTGGAGGAAATGGAGCAATCCTCCTATAGTCCTCTCCATAGGCGAGAGGGGTGAGATACCACTCAAGAGTGGAGAGGTCTCACTAGGAGAACCCTCTCTCAGATGTGAGGCATCTCACCCTTCTGCACTTATAATGTAGCTTGATCTTCCTATTCTTATTATGGTGTTGTGTGTGGGTGAGAGAGCCTCAAACGTAGGGGAGACTATCTTAGAGGCCAAGACAGCCTTCCCCTTCAGAATGGGGGAAACCAATGAGAAGGTGCTAGCCCACACTAGGGCTGCAGTGGGGATAACTAACTAATTTGGCCTAAGAACCACTAACACTGACATTGCTGGAGCTGGCACAAAAGGAGCTGGTACTGATGTTGCTATAGGGATCTCAACAACCTTTCTCTTTAGAGAAGGACACTCACTGTGCAAGTTGAAACCAAGTGGAGGTCTATCGCCTCCTCTCTAATGGTTGTGAGGGCCCCTCACAATTAACTCAATGGCCTCAAAGCCAAGGCCTCAAGTGGGTGGGTGGTGGTGGTGAGTCGCTAGATCCACACTATGACCAAGAAGATGAACTTGTCAAAGACATCTTGGCCGAACTAGCGAGCGGAAGGGACGTGATGATATCACTACATTTGTTGAAATATAACTGAGCCATTCCCTTACTTTGATATTTGTCTTTAAAAATTAACTTCTGATATTGGTTTGGAATTTTGCACCCACATTTAAAAAATTTATGTATGCTAAGTGGGGTTCATTGGAGAGATTTTAGAATGAGAGGAGAGACTTTTCCATAGAATTATATAATTTTGATTTGGAACCAACACTCAGCAAATTTAAGTATGTTGAATGGAGTTCATCTTTTTTTTGGAGAGTCTTTGCAGATAAGTTTGTTATTTATCTTTTGTTTTAAGATTTAATTTTAGAATCTTCACTTAACAAATTTAGGTATGCTAAATGAGATTCAAGTGCATGTTTGAAAATAATATTTGAAAGCATTTTTATTGTTTACGATGATGTTTGCCATGTGTTTGACCTGTTTGATTTGATTTTAAAAATGGGATCTTCAACAAATTTATGTATGCTAAATAAGGCCCAAATGTGTTTGATATTTTTATTTTATTTTGATTTGAGGGGAACTCTTATTTAACAAATTTAGGTGTGTTAAATAGAGTTCAATTTGTTTTGATAACTGAAAATTGGACTTCTCATTTAACAGATTTGGGTATATCAAATGGAGTTCAAGTGTGTTTTGATTTTTTAATTTTTTTAAGTTTTGAAAAAGGGAACTCTATTTAACAAATGCAAGCATGTTAAATAGAGTTTAATTTATTTTGAAAAGGGAACTCTCATTTGACAAATTTAGGTATGTTAAAATGGAGTTCAAATGTGTTTTGTTTTTTATGATTTTGGAAAAGGGAAACCTATTTAACAAATTTAGGTATGCTAAATATAGTTTTTTTTTCCAAAATGGGACTTCATTTGACAAATTTGGGTATGTCAAAAGGAGATCAAATATGTTATGATTTTGTGTGATTTTGAGAATGAGAACTCTATTTAACAAATGTAGGTATCTTAAATAGAATTAAATTTATTATGGTTTTGAAAATGGAACTCTCATTTGACATATTTGGGTATGCCAAATGGAGTTCAAATATGTTTTGATTTTATGTGTGATGTTGCTTTTGAAAAGAAGAACTCCCTTAACAAATTTGGGTATGTTAAGTGAAGTTCAATGATATGTTGATTTTTTTTATTTTGTTTTGATTTTAAAATGGAGCTCCATTTAACAATTTTAGATATGTTAAGTGGAGTTGGCTAATTTTTGAAAAATGTGTTTGAAATATTTTGAAGAACTCTTATTTAACAATTTTGGGTATGTTAAATGGAGTTGGTTGATTGATTGATTTTATTTTGAAAAATGTGCATTTGAAAATCCATTGAAAAGGATTTTGTGATGATATAAATTTGATTTTGAATTTTGAAAAAGATTCCTCATTTAACAAATTTAAGTATGTTAAACGAGGATTTATTGTCCTGGTCATTTGAAAAGATATTTGAAAGTTTTATATTTTGCACACTTTATGTTATGTGAAGTGCATTTCAAAAATGATTTTATTTAGAAAGAATGCTTTTGGAAAATTTTGCAAAAGACTTTACTTGTTTTAGTCAATTTTCTAGATATGGAATGAACCTTGCCTCAAGCTAGTGGTGAAGAGGTTCTAAACTTAATCATCTCCTTTCATTAGTTAATTTATTTTTTACCTATTAGGGGACCCAATAGGGGTTTCAAGACTTATATGAAGTGCGATCCTAAAACCTAAAAAAAAATTGGGTAATTTTGCTTTAAGAAGAAATAAGCCAAGTGAAAGAAGAAAAATAGACTTGGGCTTATGTAAAATATAAGTCCACTATCGATACTTGGAGATAATAATTGTCAACTAAAGATGGACAAAGGAACCTTCCCGGAATCACGGAAAAATCTATGGTGTTTATTTTGAATGTGTGGGGGATACCACACAAATCGTAGGGGTACTTGAAGTGATGAACAACATTGAGGTATGATGTACTATCTCAAAAGATAGAGCATACTCTTCAATGGATCTAATCACCCTAAGGACTCTTAAGGCATAATGGGTCTTGAATATACCAGAGATTTTTCTCCTAGTTTACATGGATGAATAAAGTAGGATTTATATTAAACCGGGTTCTAAAGTTTCCTATAGAGGCAAGACTCCATAGTTAATTACATCTTAGCGAATGAAATTCTCTAAGAATACTCTCAATTAAAGTAGATAATTATCATCTCCAAAGATTTCAAGGTTAGACTATCAAAGGATTGTTTGTATTTAAAATAAACCAATTGAGAAAGTTCAAGGAGAAGACTTATTTTTGGAATCCAAAGGGAGGAAGTAGGGAATGCTCATGATTCTAGGAAGCCTAGTAAGCATTCCAATCTATCTTATAATTGGGCTTTATATTTGCAAGTGAAGAGACTTATTTATTTGAGTTATATTTTATTAGATTGATAGGGCTTATAATCCAACAACATAACGTTGTGAAATTGCCTAAGAGGTGAGGATTTATGCTTCTAGCCTAAAGAAAATAGCAACTTCGGATCCTAAATGTAGGGAGCTTTAGTACGAGCTAAAGCATGACCTAAATCTAAGCGATAGGTACACATAATGGTTCATCTCCACAAGAGGATGAGCGTTTGACTTGGACTTATAACCACCTAGAGTGGTCATAACTCCTCCTGATTTTAAAACCATGTAGTTGGTCTATGAAATTGCAAGATAGTTGAGCTGTTATTTATTTTGGAAAGAAACTAAGTCCTAAACCCACTCCCTAAGAGACTAGAGCATGAGTGGTATGAGCATATGACTTGGTCCCCAATTGCAAAATCTTTTCAAATTTTATTTCATTTTGGACACATCATTTAGACAAAGCTTTATTTTTATGCCTAAATGTATGATGAAGTAAAGTTGTTGGCTAAATCGTGAGAAAGGGTGTTTTCCAACATAAGGGATGCCCTCTCAAGCATTCCCTTATCGTGCAAGGATGAAAATCCTATTTTCAAGAGTGAAATAATATGCATGCATGATGTGAAATATACAACATTCATAAGGGGTTTTAAATCTTTTAATTATCTTGTTTAATGCCTAGGCTTTATGGTGAAGTTATGAATTATTAAAATTTAGTTATGAGTGATTGATTAATTGGAGTAGAAAAATTAATTTTTTTCTAAGATCCTAATCGTACCTAGGCCACATATTAAAGCATCAATCATAAGAAACTATGAAAGCATGTCATTTCTAATGCACAATTTAAACATAACAGTAAAAATTTTATAACTATCGTAAGAGAATAATAGGTCAGTGCTGTTGGGTATAGCTGTACACCCTAAAAAAAAGATGGGTAGCCGAGCTCTACCCTTATACAACTCAGAATATAAAAGAATAATTACAATTTTATTAAATATTATGGGGGTCTTCATTCTTCATATCCTCATGTCTTGACTTCTTTCTTCATTTGGTTTGGTGGGCTTCAAGGCATCACATGGCATCTCAGGACAAAGCCTTCTTGCCACTACTCATCCTAATCCCCCATAGCACTAATCCTAATTCTTAATGAAAATTACATTAAAATAGGAAAAGTAAATCTAACTATCTGCAAAATAGAGGTTAGCTAAACATATATATAATCCAAGCTTATATTTATAATTTAGACTTAGCACCTTGCATATTGGTAAGCCCACCTATCCTAGCTTGGATTATGCTTAAGGGTTTAAGCAATCTACAAAGAGAATATTTAAATTTATTTTTAAGCATCCCCTTAAGCATAACCCCCTACAGAAAATATGATTACGCTAAGAACGTCCTAACATCTAGTCTACAAAGTATACACCTAACATCCTCTAAAATAATACACTTCATAAAATAAAATATTCATCACATCATACATCATCCTAAATTTGGACTAGAAGTGGTGACTTAGTTTTAATATGTGTGTTAAGGCTTGTGTGGTGTGTTTTACTAGATATTAGAGTTATATTTTTTTTTAAGTATGGAAAGATTTAATTTAGCATGAAAGGTTAGTTTCACTTCAAGTGGTTTAATGGATTTGAGAATTTTAATTTATATTTTATTTTATTTCATTTGATTACACTTAGCTAATGTGTTATAAAGAGAAGAAAGAGGATTTCCTCTTTCATCACTACCTTATGCCACTTTCTAAAGCATGTTAATTTGATTTAGTTATCTTTAGTGAATAGCTTATTAAATGATTTAATTAATCTTAAGTTTAGGTTCACCTTAAATGATCCTATTCAATATGAAAGGCTTCTTAAGATCAACTTGATTAGACTACTATCACATGACACATGTTAAATCATTCCTTTCCATCACATGTAACATGCAAATGATTTTAAATCCTAGGTGTATCTATACATGCAACACATTTTAAGCATACTTATGTGATGAATGTAGATATGTATTTAAAGTTTATATTCTCTTATGTGATTGAATTTTTTAATCATATTAGTTTAAAACTCTATCTAAATTCTTATGCAAAAATATATAAGGATGAAATTAAATAAGTACATGTCAATACTAAATACTTAAAGCATCATTTTCTAGGGATATCTATACTAAATACTTGTTCTTCTCAAATACATATGGATGTGTACATAAATAAAGGAAGGAAAATCATGTAAAGATTGTATTTTTATTTGATTGAAACATTTATGCATGTGGATTAAAGTTCAATCCAAATTCTAATGTAGAAACACATGTACATGAAATCAAATAAGTGTGTCATTGTTAACCAGGGAAGTGAGGTAATCAAAAGACCTCCTTTACCTAAAGCCTCGTATTCTGAATGTTATATACTTATTAACATTCAAATACATGTAAAACTACATATGAATTAAAGGAAAGCGAAAGCTTTTACATATCTAAGCTATAAGCATATGCAAACTTATATATGTTTATAACTACTATCACTCTAATCAATATAATTGATTTATAAAATTTGGAAAAATAATTTTAATTTATTAGTGCTAATACACATATTGTAAATTGGTCCAACACATGCAAGCTTATATAAAGAAAAATCATTTGATTTAATTAATTTTTTAAAAGATGAATGTCTGATTCAAAGTGGCATGCAACTTTTAATATGATTGAAAAGGAATAAATAAACATAAACACGTGATTTCATTCAATCAAATTAATTAAGGACAATCAAATCAAATCAAATTATTTAAAGTAAATCAAAGCTTTCTTTGTATCATTTTTAATTTCATGTTTTGATTTGATTTAAGGAATCGAGAAGAAGTTTACTAATCCACCAATTCCCATGTTTGTAAATTAATTTAGTTTAATGAAATGCAATTAAGTTGATTTTATGGATTAATTAAGCTATAATATGCATTAAATCCATTAATTAACTCTTACTTATGTTACCTTAAAGTAATTAACTAAATAATTATGAGCCAACATGATATGCATGGAAAATAAATTTGTAATGATATTAAGAAATGAAATGGCCTAATGGAATTGACTCATAATTAATAATTAATTAGATTAATGAATTTGATTAAATACTTTTATGGTTTTCTCGTATATGTGTCTTAACCATAATTTTCTTAAATATCTTTAGGTTATTGAACACCTAAATATCTACCTCCATTAATCGATTGGATACATTTTAGATTTTAATTAGACTAATCATGTAATTAATTAGCTAATTCTTTAATTGAATTTTCTTGAAAAATGGGATGAACTTATGGAAAGAGATTAGAAAATAGGCCTCAATCCTATTCCATAAGTCCCTCATTGTTACAATGATCAATGAGCCAATTAATTAATTAGTCATCGTTCCTTGATTAATTAACACTTAATTAAATTAAGAAAGTAATTAGGACTTAATTAACTAATTTTTCTAATTAATTAACAAATAAATCCCAAGAAAATTAGGGGAGGCAGAGGTCATCCCTTTAAATAATCTTAGAAAATTTAGGGTTAATTAATTAATTAATTATGGAGTAATTAAACTTTAATTAAGCCATAATTATAGTTCAAAATTAATTAAGGATATTTTTAATAAATTCCTCTCTAAAATACATTTAAGACAAGTATTTATTTGTACTTTTTGGATTTTTTCTACGATTTATTATAATTTTTGCCAATTTCAACCATTAATTCCACTTAATTAAGCCTAATTAAGCCCTAATCCCTTTGGCACCACGTGGCGCACTAAGCAACACTTTTTCCATGTGGCGCCATGGGATTGGCTATTAAAGCGTATCCAAGGCAACGCTGACATGGCTGACAGCGGACGCGCTTTCAAAATCTGTTGTTTGATCTCGGATCAGATGGCACAGATCAATCTCACGGTTAATAAGGGACAAATCAGCTTGATCTAATGGATTTAATCATGACGTCCATTTTGATCATGTGAAATGGACGCATGATCTATTGTCTCACATGCAGCGAAGGACGGAAGTCATTAGCCATTACCCATGGATCCGCTCACCCGAGCTTGAATCCACTCAACGGATCCCACACCTTCATAATAAATATCAAAGGGGATCCAACAATCAAGATCACCCACATGCATGTTTTCTTCAAAATGATCTAACTCATTTTAAGAAATCTCAATTTTAATGGCAATACCTCACCAGAGCTAAAGATAAATGGCAAACTCACTTGAGGAAGCTTCGCCTGGTGGAGATGAAGCCCTGTTGAATAGCTATTGGATTAGTTCCATGTCGTTCACTCGGAAGACCAAGTTTTGTCCCTTGGAGGCTCGGCTTTGATCGAGATGCTACCTCCGGTGGGCTTGGAGCTCGGGGGAAGGTTTCGTTAGCTTTAACGGGGTGTGATGAAAGTGTGTGAAGGAGGAATTTGGCTTAGGTTCGAAATTGAGGAAGTTAGGCTTGAGAGAAGTTAGCCCTTTTTTGGGTGCTCTCAAGAAGAAGAATTTTGGCAATATGAAGTTTGGGGATGGCTCGGGAGCTCACTATGGGACTCGACTCGCAGAGGCTCTCAAGGATGAATGTGTGAGAATGGGCGATAATTGTGAGGGGTATACCCCTCTCCAATTGAGATGGACGGACTAGATTGATCTTTCATTTTCGGTGGTGAGTGTTGTGGAGTGAGTAGTCGCCATCACTCACGTGGCACAACTCAAGTGGTGCGAGGTTGGAGGCTGGCTCGATAGCCCTCCCTTTTGGTCCAATGGATTTC
Source organism: Cymbidium sinense (assembly GCA_021442155.1). Classification (NCBI taxonomy): domain Eukaryota; kingdom Viridiplantae; phylum Streptophyta; class Magnoliopsida; order Asparagales; family Orchidaceae; genus Cymbidium; species Cymbidium sinense. The sequence goes on along the minus strand of CM038227.1, from coordinate 27,095,011 downwards.
CATGGAGGGAGGTGATTTACTCACCTCCCCTTGGTCCATGGCTCTAGCACGTGGGTAGGGGTGTGATAGACCAATTAGGTCTTGAGGCGCCAAGTGAAAGAGAGTGGACTTTGCCAAGTTTTGCAAAGTCCCATGTGGGAAGAAACTCTAAGTTGGATTGCCTTGGGTGAGCCCAATTTGGGTGCTAGATTTGGGCCGTCCAAGGTGGGAATGGGACGAGTTAGATTAGGTCCAATGGGTCATGACTTGGCTCAAATTGGCTCTTATGGGTCAAATTGGTTTAGGTTGACCAATTGATCAAATTAGGTCAAACCAAGGCTTGGGTTAGGTTTAAATGATGATTTGAAGTATTTTGGTTCAAGTGGTTTCAATCAATTTGACTTATATTTGATTTTGGCTCATTTGGAATCAAATGGGTTAAATGAATCAAATTGACCAATTTGAAATTGGCCAAATTAGCTTAGGTTTGGTGTTGGTTCATGTTCAATTGATCAATTGGAGAGTATTGTAGGCATTGGTTTGAATTAATATGAATTTAATTTGGATTTAGGCCAAATTGACCCTTTAGGTCAATTTGGGCTAAGTGGGTCAATTTGGTTCAATTGACCAAATTAGGTTCAATTATGGCCTTAGTCAAGTTCAACAATTAATTTGGAATGAACTTGAGCCATTTGTTGCAATCAATTTGGGTTAGATCATGATTTGATCCAATTTGGCCTTTTAGGTCAATTTAGGTCAACTTGGGTCAAATGGCCAATTGGGTTTGGTTTGGCTCAATTGATGGTCAAGTCAAGTTCAGTCATTGATCATGGGTTCGTTCGAAGTCATGGTTTCAATTGATATAGTGTAGGATAGGTTTTGGCTAGTTTGGTTCATATGGGCAAAGGGGGTTGACTTAATCAAATGACCAAGTTAACTTGGTTTGACCTAATTTGTGGCAATTGCTCATCATAGGGTGGTCAACAATCATGGTGGAAGATTTTGGTGTGCTGGTTCAATCCAATTTGAGTTGGATTGAAACTTGGCTCAAATGGGTTCTTTAGGTCACTTTGGGTCAAGTGAGCCTAAATGGGTCAATTGGCTTGGTTTTAGTTTGATTTAGATTTAGTTGAATTTATATATTAGTTTAGGATTGAAGTATAAATTCAACTGCAATCAATTTAGATTCTAATAGGTTTTGGTTCATTTGAAAATTTCAAATTAGAAGGGCTAAGTTTGGTTTGACTTGGGTTGATCTTAGTTTGGTTTGATGATTATAAGTTTTATTTATATTTGGATAGGTGGTTGAAGGAATGATTGATTCAAGAGAAAATCCATTGGTTTTGGCTTGATTTGTATGGGATTTGGTTAAGTCCAATGAATTGGCTCAAATGGTCTTGGATTGGGTTTTGATTTGATTTTAGATTTAGTTACTATTTGAATGTATATTTCATTTATATTTGGAATGATAATTGAAGGAATAATTGATTTATAAGAAAATCAATTAAGTTTGAAGTGATTTGAAGGCAAATCAGCTAAGCTCATGAAGATAGGTCCAAAGGGTTTAGAAGGAAATTTGATTTAGTTTGATTTAATTTTGATCATTAGAGTGTAGATTTTATTTATATTTGTCAAGGTAATTAAATATATGATTGTTTCATGAAGAAATCAATTGAATTTGATTGGAATTGGGTGGAGATTTGGCTAAGTTGATAGAATTAGATCATATGGCTTGAGAGGATTTGGAGCTTGGATTTGATATTAGGTTTCAATCATTTGGAGTTGGGTTTGAATTTGAATCTAATACATTAGTTGGGGATTGAATTGATCTTTGAGAAAAAATTGAGTTTGGATTGAATTGAATTTGGTTGGCTAAATTCATGGGATTCAATCATAACGCTTATGAAGGATTTTGAGCTTGGATTTGAGGTTGATTGATTGTAAATTTTGGAATTTGAATTTGGGGTTTGGTTTGAGAAGATGATCATGGATTGGGTTTAGGCCATAAGGTAGGTAAGCCTCCCTAAGTCCCTAAAGCATAGCCTACTCTTATGACTAGCCCTTCTAAGTCTCTATGCTTAGGTTAAGTGTTCACCTAATCACTAGAAGTATGTTAATACTAAGAAGATTGAGAACTCACTCCAAAAGTGAGGTCAATAATACACAACATAATCATCAAATTATTGATCTCTTCTATATAGTGGATTTTCTTAATGGCACTTCAGTTTGAGGTTGTTGTGGTTTCTTAATATAAGTGGGAGTTAACTCAAGAATATTTTGATTATGTATATTTATAACTTAAATAATATAATGTAAAATATTTTACTTGTCTAATAATTTTCTCTTATATAGGAAGGGTAATATATTACTCTTCAAATATAAATTTTTTAAGTTTATTAATCACATCATATTCATCATCCTCAATAAATTTAGTATTATATGTCTCGAAAAAGGATTTATTTATAGAATTATAAAACTTAAAATCCTTCGATCTTTTTGAATACCCAACAAAATAATAACTAACTTTCTTGAGTCCAGTTTTTTCTCATTAAGCTTATATGGTCTAGCCTGAGCTAGACAAACCTAGATGTGAAGATGCTTAATACTGAACTTATTCCTAATCCATAATTCATATGAGATTTTAACTATTATTTTACTTGAAACTCTATTAACAATATAAATTGTGGTCTTTAAGACTTCTCTCCAAAGTGATTGATAAAGAAGAATGATTTATCATACTTCTAATCATATCCATTAGGGTTTGATTTTGTCTCTCAATTCTACCATTTTAACTTAAAGTCCCAAGTATGGTGTATTAAGAAATAATGCTACATTACATTAAATATTTAATAAAATGATTTGTACATTGTTCACCTAATCCATCTTATCGTCATAATATTCATCATGGGTTACATTTTTATAGCTTTTATTTTCTTGGTAAACTAATTTTCAACTTCAGCCTTAAAAACTTTAAATACGTCCAATGATTGTTACTTCTCATATATCAAGTATAAGTACTCATAACGAGAATAATTATCTATGAAAGTAATAAAATATTGTTGGTCATTCCAAATAACTGCAAAGAACATACCATAAATATTAGTATGAATTAATTTCATGACACTTGAACTCATGTTAACACAAATTTTATTGATATTTATTTATTTTCCCTCGATGCATTTAATACAGAGTTTATCATCTAAAAATCAAGGGAATCAAGAACTCCTTCTCACATAAATCTTTAAATTCTTTTTTTAGAAATATGTCATAAATGTTTATACCATAACATATATAAATTCTAATTTATTAATTTTTATTTTGTACTAAAATTAATTTCATACAAGATTTTATTAATCTATGAAGCAGAAATATCTATTTTATATAGATTATTAATTAAGAAATTATTATCAATAATATTTAAATATTGAAAAAAAACTAAAATTTTCATTTTCAAATGAACAAGAATAAACAGATTTATCTAAACATAAAATAAAAAGTAGGTTTTGTCTAAATGATGATACATAAAATGTCTTATTTAAATTCAAAATATAACTAGAATCTAAATATAATTTATATAAGCATACTGCCTTAACAGAAGCCTTATTGTCATTTTTCACATAGATGAATCTTTTAGCACTAGTTAGCATTCAACTCTTTAGACAACCCTACATAGTCACACTTATGTGAGTAGTTATACTTGTATCTATTCCACCAAGTGTGATTTAGTGCTAAGGATAAACTAACATCAAAACAAACAAAGTTGAGAAGTTTAGTCTTTTTGATGTACTAATTAGCAACTTAGGATAATCTTTCTTCATATGAGCAGTCTTCTTGCAAAAAAAAATAAGTGATAGCATTATCTTTTTTATGTTGCACCTTATGCTATGAAGTTCTATTATATGTAGCTCCTTTACCTTTATAAATTATTTTTTTAGCAATAATACCGATAAAAGTAACTAAATGAGCACTTTCTAACTTGTCCTATTTCAATCTTTCTTCTTATTGCACCGAGCAATGAACTCATTGAGAGTACTTTTTTTGTTCTTTTGAGTATTATAATTTATCTTAAAAGGATTAAATGGTACAAGAAGAGAGGTTAAAACTAAGTGCAGAAGAATGTCATCAGACATCTCTTTTGTTAGTGTTCTCAATTTAATAATAAACTTAAACATCTCCATAATGTACTCCCTTATATTTTCATTACCTTTATAATGCATTGAAGCAGCTTACTAAAAATAGTACTCACTTGACCATTTTAGAACTAATGAAATTATCTGCTATTTGGTTTATAAATTTTTTAGCATATTCCTCTTCAGGCATTTCACCTCTTATGATTTTTGGAATATAATGTTTCATAATCATAGAACTCATGCGGTTAGAACAATCTCACTTTTTAAAGTTAGTCATTTATTCAATAGTGCTTTCCATAGTAATCGCAAAGGGATGTTTAGTCCAGATCACATAATCATGATTCATATACCCAAGAACTATGGTAATATGCTCTTTTTATTTCTTAAAGTTTGTGTCGTTAAGCACTAAAATATTATTCAAATTGGTACATATTGAAGAAACAATAACTAAAAAGAATAAAAAAAATACTCACAATTAATAATATTATCATTTTCTTATGCATATATAATATAAATAAAATATCAACTATATACATACTTGAAATGAAATATTTAATAAGATGGGTAAATATAAGATACCTAGTATAACATTGCAACTTAATCTTTTTGAAATAACAATCTGTAAATGGTACTCTTAAAATTATAATCAATAAATATTGATAATAATTATGCTAATAATATATATTTCTTTGGATCGACATATTACATGCATGATTAACATAAAATTATCACATATTTATTCTGCAGAATCGGACCAAAAAATAATTTTTTTTTTGGGCTGATTATTTTTTATACATTCAAACATAACCCTTAGGTAATATTCATATATTTTAAAATTAAATAAATTAATATAATAGAGATGACTTTGATGATATATTAGTTCAATTTAAATTATTTTAAAATAATGAATATCAATAGAAAGAATAATTAAACTTAAATCTCTAATAATGAAGAGACAAATTTCACATCATATATACGTATATAATGTTCATACATTAACCAATATTAAACTTATTTATATTATATGCATAAATAAATACATATACATATAATATTCTAAAATTATATTCTTATAAATTAAATAATAATAATAACATAATAGTAAAATATAGAATGTTATAACCACTTGAAAATGAGCTTTCTTAAATTTAAATTATATGAATATCATTAAATTCATTTATAGTAAACATGACTTAACTTGTATTCAGAGGATTAAATGGAATAATTAAAACACTCCTAAATGATTACCGTTGCTTTAATATAAAAAAGAAATTAAAAAAAAAAACGTTTAATAAGTCATTGGAACTAATTGCATATAAAAGAACACATGCAAACTTAAAATTGATATTAACTAAGGGGCTATTTGATTGCCTGTATTTAGAGTGTAAAATAAATCAAATACAGATAATTTAATTTTTTGAGTATTTGGTATGATGCAAAGAAAAATTTCAATGCATTTGTAGTGTATTTGAAATGCATTAAAATGGTCATTTTTGTTGTATTTGGAATTCGTCCGATTTGGGCGAATTCCAAATACACCACCCAAAAAGTGTTTGTCGGCACCATGCGACCACCGCCCGACCACTCCACCACGCTATTTGCCACTTTCACCGTCGTCCACTAGATAATCTCAAAAATATTTTACATTATATTTATTTTATCAAACAAGAAAAAAAACTTTCATATATTTGTAGAATTTTCAACTAAATAAATTAAAATAATTTAAATATACTATATTTCTTTTATATTGTATTCAATTTACTAAATGCAGTCTACCAAACAGACCCTAAAGGCATTTGTTCTCGGGTAAATGTGTGACCGATTGTAAATCTTTATTTGTTGATGGAGACCTCGGAGATGAACGGCTGTGATGTTTCGAAGCAATCAGAAATTGGAAATCAAGCTCTCGGTTCCAACAAAAGTTCGTATTATTTACGAAGGAAAAATTTTGTGTGTTGATCAGAAATTGGTTATAATAATTGATAGATTTTAAAATTTTAAAACTTTGAAATTTATTTTAAAATTAATTTAATATTAAAAATAATTAATTATGTATATAATATACTCATCTTAAAATAAATTTAACCATTTTAAAGTTGTCTCGATTAAAACAAAATATTCTGATCTAATTTTGTTATATTTAGATATACTAATAAGGAGTGCTTCCATTTAAATATTTTATAAAATTAAAAAACATAATAAAATTGTTTTAAAATTTTAATAATTTAACTCTATCACATGTAAAGATATAAATTTGGCAATGTTTTTGAAATATTTAGATAATATTTTTGTAAATTATGTCAGTTAAAATCTAGATTCATGTTTAAATTAGTTTTCCATTAATCATTTATTAGCATCTAAAAAATCTTATCTAATTAAATACAAAACATATTCTAGTGGTAGTTATAAGGGATAAAACTAAGGCTTAAATTAAAATTAAATTGATGATTAGATATACCACAGTTTTATCATTGTATTGTCTTTTCTTCTTTTCGCCACTTTTTGAATTAAAAAATTAAAAAATCAATTTATGACCTATGCCTTGATTCACAATAATAAAAATTCCATGATAGGATAGAACCTCACAGTTAAAATGTCAATAGAATATTTTAATTATTTTTTATTGTTGATCTTTAATTATAAAATAATATCTTGAAATTGATTTAACTATAAAATAATTTATGAACATATATTCATGAATGTAAATATATAGCCTGAAGTATAGATTTGATATATTTAGGTAATATTTTTATATTATGAGTTAAATTAATCAAACAAATTATAATTTTAAAATTATAATTGTTAATTGGTCTTTTCAAATTCTAATATGACTCTAAAGTCAGACTAGTCATTGTTTTTATTTATTTTTATTCTATTTTTAAAAAGTAAATTTTTATGTCAACAATTTAAAAAAATAATAATTTATTTTATTGAAGTTAGAAAATATTTGATAAGTTATTCTACCATTTTATTATATATATATATATATATATATATATATATATATATATATATATATATATATCTCAAAAACTAAAAGCAAATGTTATTATGAGAGAGAATATTCTTATTGTACATCCACTATTTCAATCTTTCTCCCCTCTATCTTCCTCTTAAATTAGTTTTTAAACAAGTGTGTCCGACATGCATGTTCTAAATTATTAAATTTAATTTTTATAAATATTAATTTAATATATAATTAGATATTATATTTTGATAATTTATATTATAACTAAATAACTTATACTTATTTTTATATGTAATATTTTGAAAATTATTGATGATTAAATGAATTTTACGTTATTGTAAGCATTTGATTACTTTTTTTTTTTTATTCATTATTTTCTATAATTTTTTTATTTTTTATTTTACCTATTATCATGATTTTAAGTAATATATTAAGCTTTTATTCATTTTCTTTCATAATTAAACATCAATATTTTTTCCTTATATTCTTATTATTATTTTACTTATTGGATGTTTAAATATTTTATGTAATTGTCATATACTATTTTCAAATTTATAAATTATAAATCTATATTGCCATGTATCGTTGTCTTATATTTTTAAAAGCATGTGTTTGATATATTTGTTGTATCATGTTCATATCTTTTATCCTTATCAATGCAACCTAGGGGTGTTTGGTTGCCTGCATTTGATATGCAGTGTAAAAGGAATACAGTATAAAAGAAATGCAGTGTAAAATGATTACTTTATAGTTGTTTGGTTGAGAGCTTTACAAATTCATGACTTTATTTTTTTTTGCTTGGTTGACAAAATGTAATGTAAAGTAAACTGAAGGTTTTGACATCGTACGGCTTACCGGCGGCATGAAGAGCGATCTGGCCAGCCAGCGGCGATGTGGCCAAACGCTGATCGATAAGCGTCAGCGGCGGACGGCGGGAGTGGCGGCGGTCGCAGCGGCAGCGGCGGCCGGCGGATGCGCCGCCGCGATTAATTCATTCGGTGTATTTGAAATTAATGATTAATTCCAAATACACATAAACTAGCCTTTCTGTTGTATTTGAAATCTGTGGAATTTTTCAGCTTCTGGCAACGAAATGTTGCGTCATTCCAAATCTGAGAACCAAACAGCTAGTCTACCTTGAAAGCGACTCATTACTTGTCTCCATTAACATTAACATCCATTCATAGATTTGGACTTTTCTTAGCTATTATGCTTCTTATACTCCAAAATTTTATAAATCATTTATCTAAAATGCTTCCCTCAAGAAGAGGAGTGATGCATGTAAATTTTGGGAGATATTCTCTTTCATTTTTACTAAATTTATCATTGTAAATCTTCCTTGAGTTATTCCTGCCAATATACTCATCAATTCATCATTGTTGATGCACTTGCTGTGTTAGTTCTTATAATGTGACATCTATTATTCATTAAGTACTTATATTATTTGCGATAGTTTTGTAGACCGGTCATACAATCTAAACCTGAATTATATAATCTTTGTAGAAAAATCATTATGTTATCAAATTAGATTAAAAAGTAGTGTCATATTTATCATATACTTTGCATATAATTATGGGAATATTCCAAAAAAAATACAAAAACATATCTCTAAAACTATGCAAATAGGGGCTTTAATTTATTTCAATTTATTTGATCAGTTTATATTTATAGAAGTTTTGGATAAGTTTGTCCCACCTGCCTTATTTTGAAATCATAATGCTACAAAATGTTGATGTGGTAGAATAACTAAATTACAAACCATTCATTTACTATTTCAAATGGCTACTTTATTCTAATAAAAGAATTGAGGTTTTTTAATGACAACCAAAAGTTTTTTTATTTAAAAATTGATTATTGGAATGTTTACAAACATATCACACAATTCTTATATGATCATGTATAGAATTTTATATTTACACATATATAACACTTTGTTTATGTTTGTAAAATGGTGTTTTAGTGTTAAAAAGGAAATGGTACTAGTATTTTTAGTGTGATATTAATGATTTAAGTATTATGTACATAAATATTTAAATTTTAGTGTTATATATATATATATATATATATATATATATATATATATATATATATATATATATATATATATATATATATATATATATATATATATATTGTATATGTAAATATATAAAAAATATATGAAGAGCATGTAAATCTCTCTTTATTATTTAATTAAAAGACTGGCTCTTTTATAGAAGAAGTATTTTTTTTCTTATTTAATTGATTATAAGCATATACTAAATCGTCAAAAAAGTTGGATAATTTTTTATATGATAACTCTTTAATGGTTTAACCTCCTTGTTCTTGGAGTCAAATTGGGTGCATGAAGTTGGTGCGGGGATGCTCTTTCGTTTTCTTTTCTCTTGAAACTTCTCTTATTCATCTTCTTCTTGTGATTTTTTATTTGGAATGTTGACATTCTCCATTTGGATCTTCTTTATTTTATTATCTTTATCACTATATAAATGAGAGCTTTTCAATGAAAACATTGTCCAAAAACAAACAATATATGATTGAAATCGAGAAATTATTCAGTGTAGATAACATGCATAACACTATGTGTGGGCAATGAATTATATGCAAGTATAATAGTATATTTTCGCTAAAACTAGAATGCATAATGATGTAATGTTGTGCACTACTTAATAAGTACACATCTGAGTGTGTGCTCTACTTAATGAGCATACATCTAAGTGTACAACTATACACTTGCATTTATGTAAGCGCTTGTATATAAAGCTATGAATTTGCACTTAATAATTTCTACCTCCCACCCCACTTCTCCCTTTTCCCAACACCCATCTCTATATAATTTAGTGCAAGACATTTTAGCCAAGTGGTTAAGGCCTTAACTTTTCAATCAAGAGATTTTGATTTAAATCTTTGCACATACATTGTGCATAAGAGTTTACTATTAAATTAAACTTAAATATCCCAAAAAATTTTAAAAATCTCTATATAATTTAGACCTTCTAGATCATTTCACTCTTGCAATACAATAACTTATACTCATACATTTTTCTTACGATTCAATTATAATAGTTCATTACTTGCAATCATTATTTCAAAAAAAAAGAGAGAAATTTACATATATAACACAAAATTTTTATGCATTTATATATCTAACACCTAAAATTTAATATTTATGAAAAATATCACTTATTTTTATGCATGAAAAGTACATTTCATTTTAAAATTTAATGATTATACTATTCTTGAAGTATTATTAAAGATTTGAGCATTGCTTATGTAAATATTAAAGATTAGCTATTAGAAATATATAAATAAAAGAATTATGTATCATGCATTCAAATGCTTAAAAAATAAAGAAAGATTTACATAAAATAAAACAAATAAGGTGTTATTTACATACATAACACACAATTCTTATATATGTTTATATCTAATATCTAAATTTGTACATTTATATATATTACATCAAAATCTTTAATATTACATCAAAAAATAGCATATTTATTAAAATTTTGAAGTGAAATGCGGTCTTTCAAGGATAGAAAAGTATCATATTCATAAATATCAAATTTTAGGTGCTAAATATGTAAATCATAAAATTTTGTGCTAGGTAAATTTCCAACAAATAAACATATAAAGTTTTGAACTAAATTGAGCCGCAAGTGCTTTTAAAAAGCTCACCTCAAAACAAACAAGGCAAAAATATGCACAACCAACAGATGCAATTACGATTAATTACTCATTTATTTCCAAGCATTTTGCTTGCTAAATTAAACGATTTAACTTCCCAAAGATGAAATTATCTTCTCATCTTAACCCCCAACTTTCTTGGATTTCCCGTTGGATTCTCCAACAGTGTCAACCTCTATACTGAACTCTGTTTTATAAACATAGAACCGGCTAACAAAGAAGAAGAAGAAGAAGTTGACTACATTCAAAACGGTAAAGAAAGCATAATAGTAATCCAAATGAGACTTGTTGAGATTGTTCAGTATCCAACCCCCATGCCCACCGTCCAACCTCCTCGTCACCTTCTCCGTCGTCGATAACAGAAAGCTGCTTGAAAAGTTTCCAACGCCGAGCGTCGTCATTGAATAAGAAGTCCCCAGACTCTTCATGCCCTCAGGCGCCTGATCGTAGAAAAATTCGATCTTGGACACCTCGAGGAAAGCGTCGGCGACTCCCATGAGCACGAACTGTGGGAAGAGGATGAAGACGGTGAGAGGGACAGTGGCGCCAGTGGCGGCGACGCCGTGGGCACTGGCGGCGGAGAGGCGGTGGCACTCGGTGAGGCAGGCGACGAGCATGATGACGATGTGGATGACGAGGCCGGTGCCCATGCGGCGGAGGAGAGAGATGCCGCGGGGGTTTCCGGTGAAGCGACGGGCGACAGGGACTGACGAAGGCGCGGTCTTGGAGGCGACGGAGATGAGCATGGCGAGGGTAACGAAGGCCGAGAGACTGGCGGCGGAGATGCGGAATTGGGGGCCGATGTTGCGGTCGAGGGTGTCGCCCTGTTTGATGAAAAGTGTGTGGATTTGGGCGATCATCGAGCTGGGGACGAAGGTGGCTCTCAGAATGGGGATCATTCGCAGCATTTGGTTGGTTTCTTCTACTTGGGTGACAGAGCAGAGGGACCATGGGTCGCTAGACGAGCCTGTTTTGACTGCTGCTATGCTGAGAAACCTGCATTCATGGATTAAATTGCAATTAAATTCGATTAAAATTTTAAAATAGTTATATAATATCAACAAAATAATTATTTTATTTCAAATATACAATCAAATATCAATTTTAAGGATTTCATACATACCACATAAATTTATATATTTATACATCTAACATCTTTAATTTCACATCAAAAATATAACTATTAATAATTATTTTTTAAAATAATATATTTTTTCATGCATAGAAAAATACTGTATATGCACAATATTATAATTTCAATAAGGTAATATTTAGGATTCATATAGGATGCAAGTAGTTACAAATTAACCTCAACCAAGGAGTGTGGTCGATCTGAATTTTTCCTTTGCCCTCATACTCATGGAGCCCTAACTCATATAACTCCTTGGGATCGGTCGTCAAACTTACCCAATATTTTTTTATTGCTGCCACCGCAACTTGTGCCATTTTCACAAATGGGCTTCTGGTCAATGGTTTGTGACGATAGAATGGTGTGCCAGTGACAAAAATTAACACAGAAATAAGAAGTCCGAGAGTGGGGAGCGTGTAGCCCATAGTCCACCCACATTATCCTGGATGTACACAAGAATAGTATTGGCGAAGAGCGTGCCGAAAAAGATGCTGAACATCCACCAATTGAAGAAGGATGGCTTATGACTGCGTTCTCGATGGTCGAACTGGTCGAATTGATCAGCGCTAATGGTTGAGATCTGGGCTTTGCGTCGATGCCAAGGGCAATAGTGTATAGGGAAGAAGAAGGTGCCGAGTTGTAAGGAGGATGCTTTGTTAGCACAATTTGGGTCGGTTGTGCCATCGCCGCAAGGGGAGGCTTGAGAGATGGGAGGGAGATGGCTAATGTCAAAATACACATACCCTGACATATATGAAGATAATCAATTTGGATTAGAGCTTTAAGTTTTTGCAGAAAGATTTTTTGTGAGAGATCTTAATGCATTTTGCATCAAAGAGTAGTGCACTATACATGATATACTTGCTTTAAAATCTTAAAGTTTATTAGTCTGTTTAATGATTCATCAAAGTCGAAGCTGAATTAATTTTCACTTTCATCAATCTTAGCTGAAGCTTATAAATATAATCTATGAAGACTAAATTAAAAATTATTTTATATTTATCTTAAAATAAATTTTATAATTTTAAAATTTATTCTGATTTGATCAGAAAATTGAGTGAAAAATTATTGATTAAATGTATCGTCCATGCAAGAAAACTAAAATTAAAATGTTAATCTTAATGACACTTCTTATTTGTGATTCTCAATATAAAGAATCGAATGAAAAATAGTTGACATAAATAATCCCATCATTTGATATATTTTATTAATATGTATATAAAATTATTAACATAATTTAATTACGAAATTAATTAATATGATTCAATTAATATATAATTATTATATATTGACTATAAAATGTATCATGTATTGATATAATATTATATTTACTATATAATATTTATTTATATAATAATATATAATATTTTATAATCAATAAATAATATTTATAATTAATATATAATAATTATATATTGACTGACTATTATATTATATGATATAATGAAAATAAAGTTGGGATGTAAAAATCACACATAACAAATTTTCATTAATTAATGATGTTGCTGAACTCAATAGTGTAATATCTTAATGCCGGCCACGTGGGATCTTTTTCTTACGGCTAACTTCTTTAATAAATAATGAGCATCAAAATATAAATATTAATAAAATTAATATAAATAAAAAACTCACAACTAATAATCATGCATATAAATTTGAGATAATTTATATTGATATCATATAATTCTTTTATATTTATTTATCTAATATCTAAAATTTTTATTTATATAAAATTTTAGTATCATAAACACATCATAATATATAAATAAAAAGATTTATTTTACTTAAAAATTTGATAGTCTTGATATTTTTAATATAATATTAAAAAAAATTGTTACATATAAATAAATAAATATTAAAATTCAAACATTTAATCTATAAATAAATAAAAATGATGTTATATGCACGTATAAATCTCTTATAAAACGCCCTAATAAATAAATAAATAGCATAACATGACAAGAGTCTTACCGTCCTATTCAAACGCCTTCTCGTGTCTTTATTTTAATTTTAAGACCGGCAAAGCGACATTTTTTTTTTTTTTTTTGGAAAGTTTTGAGGGCTTTGCCCAATGTATTTCAAAATGTAAAGTATTATAGGAGAAGAACCGTGACAAAAATAATTTGAAAATAAAATAGACTACACAGCATACTTAAGACAACCTACACAGTTAACATGAACCAAACTACACAGCAAAAACTGGACAGCCTTAACTATGTATTAGAAAACATAAACAATGGACTCAGTTAAAGATATCGCTTTCATAGAACAAAGGCACCTTCGTTGACTCCTTCGCCATCCAAGGGATCGCAGATCAAGTATAAAGGGTAGGAATCCCATAGCAAAACCGGTTTGCGGTCTGATCCTCCGAAGGTGTGCTACCGCAATATAAAAACCGGCATGAATCTCATCATAGTCCATTCCAAAAACCGTTTTCCTTGTATAAACCCAGTTAAGAACAGGCCAGTCTTTACTGTCAAAAACAGGATATCTTCCCTCCAGCACAGACCACACTCCTCGTAATCATCCAAACAACAATAACAAGCCATAGTATAAGACCAATCCACAGTATAAAACCAATTCCAACACCCGTATTCCAGTATAACACCAATCCGTATTAGAAGCATGCTATCACCGTAAGGAACAGAGAATCCCTCCGAAAACAACAAAAGCGCACATACAAAACTCCCATCCGTGATACCATGAACACCACAACGAAAAGATAAAACCAAAACCAAAAGGATTTCGAAGAGTGATAGATTCTATCAAAAGACAAGACATGTAAGCCAATGTTAAGGTGGCTTCAGTTTTCCCCACTGATTCCTCAATTCTTGCAAGAGTGTGTCCCATAAATTATTATGTTTCCATCTACCAATTTTAGCAACAACTCTGTTTGAATCAGAGAAGCAACCGAAAAGAAGGAGGAAGTGACGGATGAGAAGAGGCGGTTATTACGCTCCCTCCAAATAGAGTAATAGCGATCAAATAGTGTATTCTGTTAAAAAATTTGTTAGTGAGGTCCTCCACATTCCCTAGAACCTGTTGGAGGGTAGACTGCAGGAGGAAGAACTGTCCATGTGGTAATACTGCTCTTATTAATCTCATAAAGAAAGGGCATTCAAAAAAAAGATGAGCATGTGTTTCAGTAGAAGAATTACAAAAACAGCAAGTAGAAGTAGTTCCTAGACCCCTCCTGGCTAGGACATCAGATGTTTTTAAACCTCCAATATATGCTAACCAATAGTAAAGTGCAGGATTAATGGCATATCCCTTGAACCAGATTTCTTTGCTCCAACCCGTGTCAGGAAGATGTTCAAAAATAGCTCTTTTAAAATCTATATTAGAAGGTGTTTTCTTGCACCACAAGATTTCATCGCTCCTCCCATAATCAATAAAGTGGAAATCCTATTGAAGATTAGGATTACCATTAGTGAAATTCATAGGGAGATGCCATTTCCCATTGGCAATTATGGATTCCAGTTTAGATCCAACCAGAGGAGCTAATAAATATTTCCCATGAGAGCCTAACAAATCCGTTAGAGAAACTCCCTCAATCCAGGGGTCATCCAAAAGAGAGAAGTTCTTGCCATTTCCAACCTGATAGGAAAGTTTGTTTTTAAATCTAGTAGCCGTGGCCTTGATGTCTTTCCATAAAGGAGAAGCTATAAGAGAGGAGTTCCATAAAGACCCATATTTTGTCTTACACCATAGTGCAAAGATTGATTCTCCTTTGCAGATTTTCCATAGTATTTTCATCTTACTCATTAGGTTAAGGGAGGAAGTAGATAAAAGGCCTATTCCCCTTCTAGGGAGTGTTTATGCGTGTCCAAGAGATAGTATGGAGCTTTTTGGCCTCTCCCAAGTGATAGAAGAATTTAGCAGTAAAGGAACATATTCTCTTTATAACTCCAACCGGGATAGCCATAGATCGGAACCAATAAGAGAGGTAATTATTCACATAAGATCGAGAAGTTGAAGCCTTCCACCCATAGATAGGAACTTACATTTCCAGCCAGCTAACCATGATTGAAGTTTATCAAAAAGTGGGTTGAAGTAAGCTAATTTAAGAGGACCCTTAACCAATGGTAGGCCAAGGTACTTTAGAGGGAAGGATTCTCTATTAATACCAATGCGGAACTAAATCTTCCAGCTTTTGCAATTTTTAGAAAAGACAATTGAAGATTTATCTAGATTAATCTCCAATCCAAGGTAAGCCTGAAGAGAGCCAAGGGAGGACTTAAGGGAACAAATGGTAGCAGGGGATGCTTCTCCAATAGCTAATAAGTCATCGGCAAAAAGAAGATGTGAAATATGACAATCACCATGAGAAATTGGATTATACAAATGCATGTTAACCTCCCTGTCCATGATACACGAGAAAGTGTCCATAGCAATGGTGAACAGGAAAGGCGATAAGGGCGCCACTCAAGCCCATTTGTGAAGAAAAAAAGCCTTTAATGTTGCCATTTAGAACAATAGAGAAGGGAACATCCATGATACAAGCTTCCACCCACTTTACAAACGTCATGAAAACCTTTGCTTGAAGACGATGTAAAGAGATAGCCTATTGATTTTATCAAAAGCCTTCCTTAAATCAAATTTTGCTAAAAGAGATTGTTGCTATTAGGGAGGAGAACTCATTACAAATTTCATATGCCAAAGACAAATTGTGCAAATATCCCTACCTTGAATAAAGGGATTGAGCATGGTTTATAAGATGAGGTAGGGTTTTCTTCAATCTAGATGCTAGTATCTTTGCTATGACCTTGTATATGGTATAAAATAGGCCTATAATCCATAATCAAATTAGAATGTTTGATCTTAGGAATAAAGGTGAGGAGAGAATGCTTGAATCGATTAGGAAGCTTGGAGGTTTTGAAGAAATATTGTACAGCATTGATAACTACTTTTCCAGTGCATTCCCAAGTGGCAGTAAAAAATTTAGAGTTAAAACCATCTGGTCCCGGAGACTTATTTTCACTAATGCTGAAAAGTGCATTCTTAATCTCCTGATCCGAAATGTCCATTACCATGTCAGCCGCTTGTTCAGTAGAAAGTCGTTCACCAGTCGGGAATTCCTGAGAGGGAATAATAAAAGGAGAACTTTGATTGAATAAAGAAGAGTAGTACTTACAGAATTCTGTTGCAATAGAATGATGCTCAGAAACAATTCCATTCGGCGTTTGAATTTCACGAATCAGGTTATCATTCTTCCTCTCCTTAATAGAGCAATATAGGAATTTTAAATCATCATCAGAATGTGTAAGCCAGTGAGTTTTTGCTCTCTGTTTGATCCATAAGCTTTCTTTCAAAGAAAACTCCCTATATTTTTCTTTTATTTCTTTCGCATCCAAAAGTAGTGAGGAGTTGCTGGGATCTTTGTCTAATAGATCCATAACTCTCTTTTGATCGACTAAAACGACTTTTGCAACTTAATTGAATCAAGGTTCCAAGTCCTGCTTTTTAATGCAATTTTCACTTGCTTCAGCTTACAAGAAAGCACATAGAGGGGATCCCCCTGAAAAAAACTTTCCCAAGCAGCAGTAACAGTTCCCATAAAATCCGGCTCCACTGACCAAAAGTTTTTGAATTGAAACCAATGTGGGGGAGAATGGGATGACTTGAGACAAGTTACAATAGGTGAATGGTCTGAGGAATGTGGGGGGAGCACTTTATAGAAGGAGGAAGGAAAGTGGTCCAGCCAATAAGTGTTGCATAGGACACGATCTAGCTTAGAAGAGATGGGGTTATGAATCTGTTGGTTGGACCAAGTGAAGAATAAGCCAGAACTTGGGAGCTCCAAAAGTTCACAGTCGTTTATACAATTTTTGAAATCTAGAGAGTTATTAAGCGAGGTTGGATTTCCACCTGCTTTTTCTTGACTTGTGAGAATACAGTTAAAATCACCCATAAGAATCCAAGGGGAGTTAGCAGAATTAGCAATGTTCCTGAGTGAATCCCACAGAATAACTCTATTTCGGGCATCGTTATCTGCATAAATACAAGTCAGAAGAAAAGAAGGGCTTCCTGGGACTTTAACCATCCCATGAATCAGTTGATGGTTTTTGGTAATAGGGTCAAAATGCATTCTGTCAGAATTCCACTTTACCCATATTCGACCACCCACCAGAAACGAAGTTAGAGATACTTGCTTCCGGTTGGAACAGGTGAGGTTATGAAGAAGAGGGGGGGAATACAATGACTCATTATGGAGCTTAGTCTCCAAGAGGCATAACAAGTCAAGGTGATAATTTTTAATGATTTGCAAACAGTCTAACTTCCTACCTGTCGTAGAAAGTCCTCGAACATTCCAACAACACAGGGAAGGCTGTGTCATTGGGAGGAAGAAGTGGCGGGCTTCCTGCCCTTTTTTTTGTTCCCTTTTTGTGTTGCAGGCGATTGATTGGATGAAGATTTGGAATGATCCCCTTCAATTAGATTTTTACTCGGCGTTTTAATACCTTTGTCTGTTGAAATGCTCATGGTTCCACGATTGGGAGAAACCGCAGCAGATCGTGTAATTACCCCAACATGAGCTGAGCCGGATGCAGTTTCAGCATGGGTAGGTTCAGTATGCTCCCTATGGTCCACATTCTCTTCCCTCTTTCTCGGGTCATCCAGGTGAAAGGATGAGAATGATTAAGGTCATTGATGGCAATCGGGGCAGCTGGAGATGAATTGTTGGTCTCCACTGGATTTTCCTGGTTATTTTCCGGAGGCAATTGAGCATTGATGGAGGGGAGTTGAGCGTCCGCTTGGTGTGTAGTGTTGTCGACAGAGAGCCTCTCTAGGGGCCATTTGCAGGTCGAGTCGCACAAACACCAGTTCTACCACGACCGATTGATCGTGGGAGGTGGGTGAAGAGGGCTTAGGTGCGTGAGAGAAAGTACAACATTTTGAACACACCGAAGGTTTCCAGTCATATATAACATCTTGAATAAACTCCTTCCATTAAGATTGATAGGGATAGAATCGGGGAAAGAAGAGGAAGTATTCACTTACACCTGATTCTATAAAAGTAATGCTTTAGAAGCAGTGAGATTATCCATAGCAAGGGGAGTACCTACCCGACTGGCCACTTTCGAGAATCCGGTTTCATTCCACAGACAGAGGGGGAAATTAGGTAATTTAATCCAAATGGGCAGCTCAGAAATTAGCTCTTTTGTGGGCCGGAAATCCCACGTCCACTTCTGAAATACAAATGGACGCCCATTGAGGAAGCAAGGACCCGAATCCCACACTAGATGATAGTCCTCCGAGCAAGTAAATTTGAATAAGAAATAGTCCCCTTCGAGTGTAAGAAGATCAAGGCTCCCCCGAAACTTCCACTTCTTTCGAACCGCAGCAAGCAATGAGCCATAGTAAGGGCGTTTACCTATAGCATGACCAATTAATGAAAGGTTCCACTCCTTTTGTCCCTCTACTAGTTCGTCAGCCGAGAAAGAGATAGTCGGAGCATCAGATGGAATGAAAGAAAGAACGGGGCTCTTATCATTTTGAGCCAATAGGAGATCTTTCCATACACTTGTGCTATTAGCATGATTAATCTGGAAGTGGGCCAAGAAGGATGGGATGTCGGAAGAGGGGAAAGATGTATGCATATCCATCATTTCTTGGTAACCCTGGCCGGTCGAGGGGGAGGAGGGAGAAGGGCAAACTAAGAAAAGGGAGAGGGGGGTGAGAGAGACGATCGAGTGGAGGTAGAGAAGAGGGAGGATCGAGAGCGTACCGGAGAAAGAGACATATTTTTGACTTAACTGACAAAAACAATAAATTTTAATTTTAATTCCCATTCGATGGATGGCCTCCTCATACTCGCAAAACTTCTAACCCTAAATCTTTTTAAAATTATGAAGTCAAAGTGGAGGAAGAACAGTGATGATAGAAACCTACACAAGCAAACTGCACTAGTTTAATAATACCTCTCTTCCCATCCTGCTCAATAATTTACAAAAGACTATCCACAAGGTCCACTTTCAATATCACTTTTTTAACTTATTTAATTTAATTTAATCTCAATTCTAAATATATTTGTTGCGTGCTAGAAAACTTATTGCAGTAGAGTAAAAGTTTATGCCTTAGGGGCTATTTGGTTCCGAATAAAATGAGTGTAATGTAATTCAAATACGTGCAATTCTTCCTTTTCCGTGTTTGATTCGTAAATGTAATTATCATATAAAATTTTGAGGTATTTCATTTTCCCTTTCAGCTAATTTCAGCTTGAGCTGAGCAGAGGAGCAGAGAGGAAATTTTTTTTATTTTTTCTTTTCTGAGCGATAGCCTGGAAAAACAATTTTTTTTTATTTTATTTTTTTGGAATTGAATCAAATCTTAATTTTAACTTTAATTAAAATAAATATTATTAAATTAAGATTTAATAAATATAATTATGTTTATTTAAATTGATGATAAATAATTCACGATAAATCAAAAAAATTAAAATAATTAATAAATTTTAGTTTATTTAGTAAAAAAATTAATGAGTAAACTATTTATTAAAGAAAAAAATTTAATAAATAAATATTAAATCTTGATTAATTTATTTAATAAAAATTCCTAATTAATTAATATTTAATATAGTAATAAAAATATATATATATATATATATATATATATATATATATATATATATATATATATATATATATATATGTTAATATAAAATGATAATATTCAAATTTTATTTATTTGTAACACTAATAATTAATATCTTAGAAAATTTGTAAATTAATTACTAATAATTAAATATTCGAAATAAATTTTATTTGTATTTGATTTTATTTATTTTTTAGTCAAGAAAAAAAATTTTATTTATAATTTATTTATATTTTATTTGATAATATTTATTTTTTAATTGAATACTTTAATTAGTGAATAAATTCTATAATTAATTTACATATAATAAAGTATTCAGAATACAAATATTTACTTTACATTCATCCAACCAAAGAAAAATAGTTTATGTATTTACTTTACACAACCAAACAACAATAAAGTATTGATTCATTTTGTACTCACTTCTCTATTTTCTTCGTCTAAATGCAGAACCAAACAACCCAAGCTTTGTTGTGAAATCCAAGATAGGTATTTAAAGAGTGAACAAGAAAACTCGAATTTTTCGTGGAAAATCTCAAAAAGAGAAAAATCACGGGCTATAGTAAAATCTTCCACTATGTATCTTTGAGTACAAAATCTTCCGATAGCGATTAAGGATTGCATATGAGAAAGGAACAATAGTCACGTTCAATGGTAACAATTCTAGTGGTAGATGATGGTGAAACGGCGGACATCGGCGATGATGAAGGTCATCATGATGGAGACCGACGGAGATTGACGACGGTGAGGATCAATGGCAACGGCTGACGGCGGCGGTGGTTGACGACCATCGAGTGGTGGTAGGATTGTGCTTGGAGAATCTTCAAGCTTTAGAGCTCTCTCCTCTCTCTTGCTTAGCCCCTCACATGAAATGATGCTATTATATTAGAGAGTGACATCTCGTAAATACATGCAAAATCAACCACTCCACTTCATCGGACCGTAATGATTCTTTTGATCATTTGATGTATTTTAAGTATTTGAATGCTCAAATGAATTATGAGATCTTAGGCTTGTTAGATCCGACGCCGATTTGACTATAAACACTCTATGTTTAAGAGTTATTTATGGATTTAACTGATATCCCAAAGTTTCAAATGATATTTTAAGTACTTGATCTCGACTAGTTTCAACTGAGGATCAATTTGTTTTTGACATCAAGATTCGTGCTTCGACTATTAGAATTTTCAGTATCATATCAATATTTAATGTAGATTTCATTTGATAATGTAATATAAAATAAAATTATTTTTTTTTAATGTTTTAAAGATTTTTTTTCCTTCTTATTTAGCTAAACTTATAATAATATTAAGTTGCACAAAAAATATAAAAAAAATGCATTTAATAATTATAAAATATGATTAAACATAATCAAATTATAGTTAGCTTATCAAAAATAAATAATTGATGCGATGATGAAGGTCCAATATCGACCAAGATGAGCGTCAGCAATATAGGCTCTGATAATAGGCATTATCTACACAGTTCCGACCCAATTGATGACATTATTTGCCGATGATACGGTGCCTGATGGAGCTTATTGGTCATATATATCACCAAATTTGATGAAATATCATAATAAGCCATCCTCTCAAAGACCTCATACACTGCATATTAACAAATAATTATCATTATTAAATATTATTTAATCTAAATTATTTTTTTTTTAAAAAAACCATCAAAGAGAAAATGGAAATTAATTCATTCACATGCTTGATTGCAAAACAAGCAGATGAAGCTTATCTACAAAAGACATGGCTTTAATTCTTCCACGACTAAATATATATATATACCAGTCACGTATCCATCTCTATAAAGACTGATTAACAGCTCCTGCTTCATTTCTTCTTCTTGGAAGAATTAAACATCCATGGCGAAGAACAAATTAATTAACTAATCAGTTAACGCCTTAACAGACATATGGGATCTTATACTTAGTAAGTTACAGGAGTAAATGATAGGCTTAGGAAGAGAATTGATTAGTGGTTAATCAATTACCTACGACGAAGCCACAGGCTCTCCAGCCGCCGCGCCTAGACCGGACGATCGGGTTTCCTTTGAGATCGACGGTGCCGTCCTTTGTGTACTCGGATGCCGCCTCCACCTGACCTTCCATGGCAGCCATTATTTTTGCAGAGCTCGAGAGAGAGATGGGAGCAAGTGAGGGGCGAAGATGGAAACTAGATCGGTTCCCATTTTATAACTAACACGGAAACTTTTCTTTTTTTTATATATATATATATATATATATCACAAATTGTTTATATATTAGATATATATTTCTATTGAGGAATGATACTACATTCTGCTAAATATTTAGTAAAATGGTATAGATGTTGTTCACCTGATTGATCATATCTGTCATAGTATTTACTATCACGATCAAATTTGACAGCTTTTATTTTTTTGTTAAGCTAATTTTCAACTTCAACCTTCAAAACTTTAAATACGTTCAATGATTATTACTTCTCATATATCAAGTATAAATACTCATAACAAGAATAATCGTCTATGAAAATAATAAAATATTATTGGTCATTCTAAGTAGTTGTAAGGAACAAATCATAAATATTAGTATGAATTAATTCCATAACACTTAAACTCCTATTGACACCAAGTTTCTTGATATTTATTTATTCTCTCGATGCATTCAATACCGAAGTTTATCATCTAAAAAAAATTAAGAGAATCAAGAATTCCATATGACATAAATCTTTTAATTATTTGTTTAAAACTATGCCATAAACGCTTATATCATAACATATACGAATTCTTATTCATTAGTTTTTTTTTTACTTTATACTAAAATTACTTACGCAAAATTTCATTAATCCGTGAGGCAAAAATATGTAATTTATATAGATTATCAACTAAGGAAAGTACTAATAATATTTAAATATTGAAAGAGACTAAATTTTTTATTTTCAAATGAATAAGAATAACCAGATTTATCTAAACAAGAAATAAAAATTAAATTTTATCTAAATGACGATACATATAATATCTCATTTAAAATCAAAATACAACTAGATTCTTAATATAATCTATATAAGCATATTATTTTAAGAGAAGCCTTATTGTCATTTATCACATAAATGAATCTTTCGGTATCAGTTGGTATTTGATTCTTTTAAACAACTCTACATAGTCACACTTATGTGAGTAGTTACACTTGTATCTATCCACCATGTGTTATTTGGTACAAAAGATAAATTAACTTTAGAACAACAAAGTTGAGAAGTTTAGTCTTTTGATGAGTTAATTAACATATTTGGGGCAATCATTTTTTACATGATCAGCATTCTTGCAAAAGAAATAAACGATAGCATTATCTTATTTATGTTATATCTTATGTCGTGAAGTCTCGTTATATGTAGCTCCTTAACCTTTATAAATCTTTTTCTTTAAGCAATAATGCTATGATAAAAGTAGCTAAATGAACACTTTTTCTCTTATCTTGTTTCAATCTTTCTTCTTTTTGCACACACTAAACAATTAACTCATTGAGAGTCCTTTTTTTTAGTATTATAACTTATCTTAAAATGATTAATTATACATGAAGAGAGATTAAAAGTAAGTACACAAGAATGTCATCAAACATCTCTAACTTTAGTACTCTCAATTTAGTAACACAATTTGACATCTCCATAGTGCACTTCTTTATATTTTCATTATCTTTATAATGCATTGAAACAAACTTACTAAGAATCGAAATGATATTTTTAGAATTAAAATGGTCTACTATTTAGTTTAGAAACTTTTTAGCACATTCTTCATTAGGCATTTCGCTTCTTATGATTTCTGGAATAGAATCCATCATGATCATAGAATTCATGTGATTAAAATGTTCTCACTTTTCAAAGTTAATCTTTTGTTCAATAGTACTTTCTACAGTTATGGCAGGGGATGTTCAGTCTAGATCACATAGTCATGATCTATATACACAAGAACTACAGTGATATGTTGTTTCCATTTCTTAAAGTTTGTATCCTTAACTACTGAAATGTTATTCAAATTGATACACATTGAACAAACATTAACTAAATAAACAAAAATATTCACAATTAACAACATTATTATTTCCTTATGCATATATAATGTAAACAAAATAACTAACTAAACAAAAATATTCACAATTAACAATATTGTCATTTTCTTATGCATATATAATGTAACAAAATAACTAAATAAATAAAAAAATTCATAATTAACAACATTGTCATTTTCTTATGTATATATAATATAAATAAAATATCAATCATATACATGCTTGAAATGACATATTTAATAAGACGGGCTCATATAATATACCTAATATAAATTTATAATTTAGTTTTTTGACATAAATAATAATTTGTAAATGACGCTCTTAAAATTACAGCCAATAAATATAGATAATAATTATGCTAATAATTTATCTTTTTGGATCTATATATTATATGCATGATTAACATAAAATTATCACATATTTGTTATTGCACAAAATCTGACCAAAAAATAATCTTCCTTTGATTATTTTTCACATACACTCAAACATAGC
The DNA here is from genome assembly GCA_021442155.1 of Cymbidium sinense. Lineage (NCBI taxonomy): Eukaryota > Viridiplantae > Streptophyta > Magnoliopsida > Asparagales > Orchidaceae > Cymbidium > Cymbidium sinense. The sequence continues at coordinate 27,069,986 of CM038227.1, read as the reverse complement.
CTCGATAATATTCATATATTTTAAAATTAAATAAATTAATATAATAAAGATCACTTTGATGATATATTATTTCAATTTAAATTATTTTAAAACAATAAATATCAATAGAAAGAATAATTAAACTTATATCTAATAATGTATAGACAAATTTCACATCATATATACATATATAATGTTCATACATTAATCAATAATAAACTTATTTATATTATATGTATAAATAAATATATATACATATAATATTCTAAATTATATACTAGAGATTAAATAATAAAAATTAATAAAATATAGAATGTTATAATCAATTGAAAATGGGCATTCTTAAATTTAAATTATAAGGCCCATCAGTTAGATTTAATCAATATTATACGAATATCATTTAATTCATTTACAGAAAATATGAGTTAACTTGTATAAGACAAAATAAAATCATCAACTGAATTCAGAGGATGAAATGGAATAATTAAAACACTCCTAAATGATTACTGTTGCTTTAATATGATAAAAAAACTTTTAACAAGTCATTGGAACTAATTGCATATGAAGCAAACCATGCAAGGTTGAAATTAATATTAACTGAAGTCACTTGTTTTCAGATAAATATGTGAACGATTAATATTTATTAGATGAAATGACTGATCATCTTCGTTTTTGAGTAAATAAGTGGCTAATTAAAAATAAATATTAGATTGGGGATAATGATATTATTTATATTTGACTGTGTTTCATTTTATTTTAGCTCATCATAAAAATTAAATAAAATATTCAATTTGATAATTCTTTACAAAATTAATAAGTACATCAAAAACCTAAAAAATAATTAATATTTTATTGAATCATAAAATTAATATGCTATATATATATATATATATATATATATATATATATATATATATATATATATATATATATATATATGAGCCCACCTCTAAAATTTCCAACAATATGAAAATTAAATCTAAAATGAAAAAAATATTAGGGCTTAGCCCAAACAAAATAATTTACTACATTAATTAAGTTTACAAAAGTCTTTTCTTTCTCTTAATTAGAGAAGGTTGTGTTAGAAAACACAAATCTTTCTTCAATAAATGTACTCAAGAAAATACCTATCAAAACACATCAACTACTGAGATATTAAATATTTTTACTGCATAGGTGAATGTTGCAATACAACATAACAAATATTTAGGTGATATTTTAAAGTGAAGTGATTAGAATCAAATGTGACACATAAATGATACCACAACTATAAAATATACATCATTTAACTGTCAAGCATATCATAATAATAACAATAACAATAATAATAATAATAATAATAATAATAATAATAATAATAATAATAATAATAATAAGTACATCCTTGCGGCAACATTATGTGTCGCAATAAACCCCAATAAGTACACACTTAAATGTTATTTTATACTTTGTTTTAAGGCATTTTAATGTTGCTCATTCAGTAAACATTATATTAAAAAAAGTATTCATTAAAAGAATGTATAATAGTAGTTACTGTCAAAAAAAAAAAACAAATTTTAAAGTAACAAAATATGTAAGATCATTAATTTGTAGTCCCACAGCCACACTGAATATTCATATCACCACCAAACAACACTTAATATTCAACCCAATAACCTTCACAATATTAATAATTATTATAACAAGCCATCATCCTCTTCTACTTAATGCTCCTGGCTCACATCAACGTTATCCTTATTAGCCTCAACAGCCTTATTATCGTCAACAAATTCAGCCTTATAAACATAAAATCTACTAACAACAATAAAAGCAGCAAAGTTCAGCGCATTGAGAACTGCCAAGAAAGCATAATCGTAATCCAAATGCGATTTGTTAAGGTTATTCAGTATCCACCCTTTACGCCCGCCGTCCCTCTCCGTCACCCTCGCCGTTGTCTTCAGCAGCAGGCTATTGATGAAACCACCAATACCGAGCGTCATCATCGCATAAGAAGTCCCCAGGCTCTTCATCCCTTCTGGCGCCTGGTCATAAAAAAACTCAATTTTGGCGACCTCCAAGAACGCGTCTGCGATTGGCAAAATTTTTAAATTAGGCTTAATCTTAATCCTAATTATCAATTTAGGCACAAAAAAAAAAGCAAAATAGGTCGTCATCTACGACGGATGGTGGCAAACAGTCGTCCGTTCAGCGTCGCGTAGCGTGCACGTTGGCGCCAGTCGTCCGTGTAATTAAAATTTCTTTTTTAAAAAATCTGGCAGCAACTGTCGTATTTTGCACGTATCGGAGTCATACGGTGTCGGAATTGAGCGAACTTTATATCGTTGGAATCATAATGAAATTTTCTATAACTTTTATGTTGGTTGAAATTTATGATTGCGGTCCGATACACAGCAGATTTTGCGCGTTGCAAAAGCTAGTGGCTGAAAATTGGGCTATCGTATTTGTGCGTGCTCGGTCATCTGTCGAAATTGAGCGAACTTTGTATCGTTGGAATTGTAACAAAATTTCCTACAACTTTTATGTTGGTCAAAATTTTCGATTGCGGTCCGATACGTAACAGATTTTGCGCATGTGCATAAAAACTACTGCGTCGAGTTGAAAATTGAACATCGATCATATAGAGTCATATAGTGTCAAAATTGAACGAAATTTGTATCGTTGGAATCGTAACAAAATTTTATACAACTTTCATGTTGGTCAAAATTTACGATTGCGGCCCAATACGTAGCAGATTTTGTAAATGCGCGCAAAAACTGTTGCGCCAAGCTGAAAATTCGAAGCAACTGTCGTATTTTGCACGTATAGAAGTCATACGGTGTCGAAATTTAGCGAACTTTGTATCGTTGGAATTGTGATGAAATTTTCTACAACTTTTATGTTGGTCAAAATTTTTGATTGGAGCCCGATGCACAGCAGATTTTGAGAAATGAACAATGATAAGAAGCCAACTTAAACTAAGTTTAGAACACAAACTGAAAAACATACATCATTGTACAACTTGAGTGCTAGTTCTTCTAAACAGATAAAACAGTATAAATATAGCAGGACAGAAAATATATGAATTTTTATAAATTAAGGTAATAAAAAATAAAATAGTTCCTTACTATGCTTGCGAGATAGAATACAAAAAGATAGGTACAGATATAACAAAATGTAATCCTGCATGGACAAAAGATAATAGTACAGAGGACTATCTCCGACGATACTTGCAATGCGGTATTGCATCACTACCGGGCGTGTAATGGGCTGGTGGTCGTCACAGCGGGTCTCGTAAATAATGTTCCAGATGCTGGTCCTCTTCTTCAACCTGCATGGAGAGTTGTTGCGAGTAACCCAAGTGTGTAATACATCGGCGAAGACGTGTAGAAGCGAGAAACCATGATCCATACGGAGTGTCATATGGAATGATGGAGGACCATATGCATGAGGGCGATTCGCCATGGGTGCATCTGACCACATAACATCACGATATGAATCTGGTGGCGTTGTATGTATATCTGGTGGTCCGACCTGGAGATGAAGGATCAATATCCATTGCCTCATCCCGTTACGGCGGCGAAATGAAAAGCTTCGTGTCCCATCGGTTATCGAAATATGCATGTTGTCGCGCTTCCGCACAACTCCTCATAGTCATTAACTGATTGCTGAAAATCTATGTCCTCATCTGTCCCAAACTAGCGCTGGAAAATGTCCTCGGTATTCAATATGTGCTCACGCTGCATTGAAAGAACTCTAATTATGATGAAATTATTAAAAAAAATTATTATGATGAAATGCGCTTACCATGAGTCGGTCTCCAGGAGCTCGAGGGTAATAAGTGTCGGAGGGTATTGTAGGTGCCTTCAACATATATAGTGAAGCCCAAGATCGATACCATCTCATGTATCGATTAATGGCTGCGCCCCCACCCTGCTGGGAAGTATCTACCACCACAACTAAATCTCTTCTGCTATCCCACTGTGCAATATATGTCCGGTGGTAATCGACCCAGTTCACATCGGCTTTCCCCTGACCATCCACTCGCACGAAAGAAGAATCTAATGGTGCAATCTCAGTCATAGGTGGAAGGCCAAAATGCTTGAGCACATGATTGGAACGCGTCACTCAACTCTTTTCAGCTAATCAAGGATACTCTAACCAACCATTTTTAATACACGAAACTAATGGAACTTGCAAGACATGAAGACAATGACCACATACAATAATCATGACAGGTACATCAACAACAAAACTGCAAAAGACAGTTTAAGTGGAGAATAAGAATAGTGAAACAACAGAATTTACAAATAAAGCATTGTTAAATACAACTATAAGACAAAAGAGAGCAATTTATTTACATTTGGCCACAACCAAAACTCTACAAGTGGTAACAGTTTTAACAAATATTCAGGAAAAATGTATATAATGCCTATTATGGGTTAACTTTCTCAAACTAAGAAATATACAAATCTAGCCAAACAACATAAGGAAATAAAAAATCATACAACACAAAAGCAATATATAATGAGATCTATCACAAATTAAGCATTTAGGAAAAAATGACCTTAATCGGCGGACGAGCGAAGAAATAAGCGGTCTAGCGGCGCGCACTCCCGGCGGCGGTCCTTGGCGGTGGCGTGCTTGGCGGTGGAAAGGCGGCGGTGGAGCGGATGAGCCGAGCTTGCGGTAGGAAAATAATCAGATCTTGAGTCTCCCCTAAAGGGTTTT